>JASVER010000087.1:924937-1090437 GCA_030449065.1 Oceanodroma leucorhoa
GGGGCAGCGAGGGACCCGCCGCCCGACGCGGCTGCTCGCAGCCCACCCGCCCCTCGGCTCGGCGGCCGCGATATGGGTCGGGACTTGCCGGCGGGCACCCCCGCCCGCTGTCCGCAGGCGCCGGACGGGCTTGGTTTCCCCGTTCATCTGAAATCCCCGGGCGGGAGGCCCCGCGCTGCTGCCGCTGCGGCCTCACGCGTGACTGCTCTGTAGGAGCAGGCGTTTGGGGCACTGCAACAACAGGCGGCAGGGAAGAAGTTGAGGCGGTTGTGCATTGGGCCGTATCGGGTCGTATCTGCTGCCCTCTTGCCAGCCGTAGGCAGGACGTGGAAGAGAAGGGGGGAAGAAAGGTGTGTTGCCGCTGCCCGCCAAGGTTCCCATGTCCAGCCCCACCGCTCTGTCACACTTAAACATTAGTGGTTGAATTGGCTCATACTTACTAAACTGCCTAATTGTTGCTGCAATAAAATAATGCATCCATCACTACAAGCTATTATTGTGCCCATCTTGGATTTTAGCTTCAGYTCATACAAGTTATTTCCTCTGTTTTATTTGAGAACATGTTTTAAGTCTAAGAGTGATCTATATAAAAGTGAGCAAATTGCTATAATGACTGCTAAAAGTATTTGATAATATTGATAGGCAGCGTGAGCTCATGAGCTGTCAGGAGTACATTCTTGCTGCGTTCAATAACCACGATCACCTGTCACTCTCAGAAAGAGAAGTGACATTACTAATCAATGATTCATTTGATAAATTAGAAGGAAACTGGTACTGGTAATTTTCTTTAATTTTCACCACTGCATTAAATTAAGAATAGCTTTAATCTTTGAGAAGCTCACAGGGAAGTGATATAAAAATAACTATGCAAGGTTTGGGTAGGAAATCACCTAATACAATGCTCTGGACCATATTGCATTGTTCTTGACCGGATAACTTCTGCAGAAAAGCTTCGCATCTATGTGTAACTCATGTTGATGTTTTCTCTCCCACGCTGATGAGTGTAGTGATAATGGTGTCAYGTAAATGGTTTGGATCCACCAACGTAGCTGTGGCTCATTAAGTATAAAAGCCTGCAAATACAAGCTTACAAGAGGTTCAAATGCAAGCGAAGAACCAGCGTGATGACTCAAGACATACTTATGAGCTGCATTTCTACCCTCCCCAATTCCTCTTTGTTCCATGGGTGGGAGGAATAAAAAGGCCAATTGACGGACTTGAGGTTCAGACCCACCCTTCAGGGTGCTTCTGTCCAGCAACTATTGTTTTTTAGCCTATAGATATGGGGACCTGAGTGCAGCCCAAAGGCATTCAGGAGGCTTCTGGTGGCTGCTTGGGTCAGGCACAGAAATTTGGGTTTGGTGCTGCTGAAAAGCAAGGTAGGACAACCAGCAGAGGACCCCAAACTAACCCCTTGGCTACTGAAGTCAGAGYATACGGGTTTGTGTCAGCTACTTTCTACCTTCCCCTCGCTAGAGGCATGGATGTGGATGGGGTGCATGTGCACAACCAGGGAGCTGCTTTTGAACAGCTCTACCCATTTCCCAACCACTCCTGCTACATCTCGCTCTGCCAACCAGCTGGAGCAGCAAGTCCATAGCTCCACGTGCTCAGCCCAGCTTTGCTAAAAGCTAGGGGTGGTTCTTCTTGCAAGGTTGACCAAACCACAGTCTGCCTCTGGAGAGTGGTCTTGCAGTATCAGCCCCCTTTATAAAAAAACAAATAGCACTTTTTGTTGATATCCATCTGTTTTTTTGAAATCTGCTAATGTAATAGTTGATAAATATTGATGTCTGTCAAGACAGCACTATGGAAAATGAAGAGTTTTCCTTTGTAATCTCTGAGGATTTGAGGATTTGAAATAAAGTGGTGATGCAATTGCTCCTGAAGGAATAATATTTTTCATGAAAAGCCTGTTTAAAAGCAATAAAAGCTCAAGGCTGTAGATGACTTGGAATGTTGTTTATTAAGAACCCCTTAAAACATGCTGTTTTAAATAACTCTGGTAGTTATTTTGGAAATGATTTGTATATGAATTATCAAGTGAGGTTGATGGCAAAGCCTGAGCAGTGTCAAGCTCTGATCCCTGACTTTTCTGGCAAATGTAAAGAAAACAAGGAGGCATATACAGTGTTCAGCAGGGGGGATTTTTCCAGTTCCCCTCCCCAGGGCTGCCAGGCTCAGCTTTCTGCCAGCATAGCTGGAYAGAACAGTTTGAAAGACAAAAATAAGGGTAGAGAGCAATGACCACAAACAAGGTGGAAATCKCCAGTCTTTATAACGTCCTGTAACATCCTTTGGACACATATGTKTTTTTTTAAATCTCTGTGTAGGTAACAGCCAAAGAATCATATCATGTGACACAAAACGTGTGTGTGTGTGTGTGTTTCCACACTTTGGCCCAGGTGTAGTTCTTTATGGTGCTAAACTTGTGCTTGAAGGTCCCATCAGCTACTGAGGAGCTATAATGTATCTCCATTTTCTAAGCATTATGTATTTTGCTGCTGCATTTAACAAGTGGAAGGGTAAAATTGTTCATTATTACAACCTCTTTGTATTAGAATAATCTCTGAGAACTTATTGCAGTACAGAGTGCACAAACATTGAATAACAAGTAGTCTCTCAAGGAGCTTGTGATCAAAATTGTAGGCCCTGGGATGACCGATGGATACAGACATATAGATGGGGCATCCCGGGAAACAAGCAAGGCTATGGTAAGCTCTGTCATTTTATTACTGTGTTTTCATACACATTATTGGAAAGGGAGTTTTAAGAACAGGTTTGGAGAGGGATTATGAAGACGTCTTGCATGTTCACAGCAATTCCTCTGAGGCGTGAAGTGCAGCGTAAGGGGAAACAGCTCAGCTCACACACAGATTTTTGAAAGAGGAAAGTTCTCAGAGAACAAGTTTTCATGTTTGTCAGTGGCAAAGAACGGATGAAGTTGGCTACATTCAGACTCTAACCAATGTGTAATGTGGAGTCAATTCAACATTTGTTTTATAAGGATGTTTCTGTTTAAGCTTTGAGCATTACTTTGATTACTCTAGTGCTTTATATACAGACAGAAACTGTCTTTCCTGACCATGGCAAGGATGTCAGTTATATGACTTTTGGCAAAAGCTTTCACAATTATACTTTGCATTTGAGAACGCTCCCCAGTCTTTGCAATAAGACCATGGATAATGGCCAGTTGGGCCTCATCTAGTCTGTTTTGTTTATCTGGATGAGTTTGACTCTCAGGGTGTTCTTCTCCTCTTTCCCCTCTCCCTTTTATAAATTATTTCTAACCTGGTCTAAAGTTATCATATCATGATTATCATATACATAGCAATTGGACAAGGAATCCTATTACTGCCTCTTGTAATTTCATTGGAGTTTTAACAGATGTGTACTTCAAATATGTTATTTTCTTTTTAAGATCAGTATTGAAAATCTTAATGATTTCAGAGGATCTGTGGGAAGAGCTCATATCTCTATCATGTATCTGGGGAATTTTTATTAGTACCATTTCAGAGATGGACTACTGGGATACAAAATGTCAGATAGACTCTAAATGTTTGTGAACATTAGGAGTGAGGTATAAAAACGGTGGCTGCAGCCCTGACCTGGCCATGTGGTGAGGGTGGAAGGGAGAGGCAGCTGCACAGCTGAGAATTCAAGAAGTGAACCAGGCAGTGTTAGTGGAGTGGTTACAGCCCCTTTCCCAATTTTCCTTCTGATAAATTTGTKCCTGGGTGTAAATCCATATGAAGGAAAGCAGATGTAGTGAACTGAGAAATTTGGATGGCATTCAGGGATATGCAAGATGCATTAAAATGAGGCAAAACCTGAAGGATCCTGGAGATTAAAGATGTGGATTAGAATCTAGATTTTCGGGTTTTCACAGTGGGCAGATTAAAYATTCAGATTTGACACATAGAGAGAGGTTTAAGCTGCAAACTCCAACACATTGTCTTGATGTAGCCATATCTTTATAAGTAAAAAAAAAAAAATTAAATAAAATTACTTGTTTGAAGAATGTACGTAAGAAAAGCTGATGGGAGACTGTTGGAAAAAGTGGGTGCATCGTATCTGTGCTAATTTGTCACCACTGAAGCAGTGACTCTTGATTTGTTCCATGAAAAAGGATACTTAGGTCCTGTCTCTGTGTATGGAAACTCCCTTGCTCTCAGTTGCTTTTCCTGTAGTTTTGTGCCCTGTGGAGYGTAAAATTCACAGTTTTTGGTGATCAATCAATGTAAACAAATGTAAGCCACAGATGAACATTTATATTTATTTTGCCAAATTATATCCAATGCTGCTGAATTTAAGCCAAAATCTTCTCTGAAGACTGGTTTTATATGTGTCAGGGTGAAAGCTGCTTAGAGAGTCAGAGTAGACATGACACAATAAATGYGTTCAGGTCAAAAACTGGTTGCAGAAATGATTTTAGGATTTTCTGGATCTCTTTTAACCAAGCTAGGTTAGTGGTAATAGAGATGTTTATAGTAGCTTTCAGCATAGCCTCTGATTTCTAATATGAGAAAGGAAGAAAGAAAGTACTCCCATGAGGTCTCCTGAGTTACTGTTTTGATGATTTACCAGTTARTGCTCAAATGGTCTCCARTGAGGGGGTGAGAGAGTTTGCTGTTTAATACCRACAATGGGAATAGAGCTCCTCATGAGCAGATGGAGAGCGTGGGGAATAGCAAAGGGGCTGGGCTCAGACATTTTTAGATCTTTCTTTTTTCTTTTCTTCAATCAGTAGAAGTCTGGAAATGTTTTCAGTGTGTTTTCATAATTCATTCTCATCTGTTTTCATTTTTTTTCAATTTTTGCTTCTCACTGCAATTTATAGGATGTATCAGCAGAGCTGTTATTAATATGTCAGCATATGTTACAGGGTAAAACTCACAATGAGTCAGTGGGACCCAGGTTCTAGTGCTGAAATAAGTGATGATCTAGTGAAAAAAGTCCCAGGTTGGGATTTCGGGGCTGACTGCACCTGTGATACGTACTTCAATGTTTACAGCAGTACAGGGACTGTTATAATCAACGTTTCCTGTGTGCTTAAGCATGTTAAAGATTATAAGGGACCCTAATGGAGTTTGAAAAAGTATTTAAGACAGGTTCCTATTAAGTGGACCAGCTGCACGTTGTAAAAGGTTGGGAAAGGGATGTAGGGTATGGAGAGCTGCTCAGATTCGGATGGCAACTCATGAGCCTGTTTGTGCTCCGGGCCTGCCAGAGCTGGGGAGGAAAACCRTCTGCTTTAACCTGGCAGCATGGTGGCCAAACAGCCAGCTGCTGCTGTTGGGCTGACCCGTGGTAGCTTGTTAAAATGTGGTGATCCAAGTGTTTATGACTGTTTATTCATATAAGCAGAGCAAAGGCATTAAATTTTGGTGTGGTGTGAAACCAGAACCTGAATGCTGATCAGAGCTTCAGAGCTTGTGCTGTTCACCCACTGAAATGAAAAAGGAAAAGGGATATTGTGAAGGAGATATGCAAACAGCTCTGGTGCTGGTGRGATCTGCAGGAAGGACCAGATGATTTCTCCATGAGCATCCAACAGTTAAACCAGATTCTGATGGRAAATTATTATAAAAGCAGTAACTGTTCTTGGCCACTCTCTGTTGCAAACATTCTGTGATTAGCTATCAGTGATGGAGGGTTCTGCTCTTTAGCTTGGATCACACCATGTTTTCTGGAGATTGCTTAATGCTCTGGTTTAATTAGGACTCTGCTAATGGTTGTTTTTTACTTCTRTTGATGGAGTGTCGCTTTGCAGGACGCTAATGTCCGGTGGGAAGCAGGTGATGACTGGGAGTGTGAAGCAGGGTGCTGTCATTGGTGGATGACTTTTAAAAAAATGAAAATCAAACCCTTCAACTCTTCAATAGCTGCCACAAGCTTAGGTGCTTTGGACATTTGAAAAAAAACCCTGATAGTTTTTTCTAAAGATACAGATTCCTATCCATTCAGCGGCTGGATCAAATACATCTCAGATCTCTTTATGAAAGCCATCCATCTGGAATCTGACTTTAAATGTGACAATCACTTGATTTAGACTAGCATGGTTTAGTTTGCATTTCTAAACCACACTTCAGGGGTTTACTACCACTAAGTTTTCCAGATGATTTCTGCAACTTGCTATTTAACAACTTTCTATGTTGAAATCTCTTTGATCTTCTCACAAGTTTCTGCTCTTTCCATGTGTTGGATATGGAAGGGGAATACTGAGCATGTTACGCTTGAATTAGGTCATTCTCTTGTGCAGTTCCTTTACAAAAATACTTATGATCTGATAAACTACTTGTCCTAAGAATGCAGTTTTGGTCTGTTGGCAATATGTTGATGAGCCAGAAAGTCTCCAAGGAATTTAGGACATTCTCAGCAATAAATTAGTCCAACCTTGGAGAAACAACAAAACCTTTTTTTTTTGCTAAAATATAGAAAAAATTATTTTCCATTCTTATTCATCATATAGTTTTAGAATGGCTTATTGGAAAGCCAGAAATATATATGTCAGCTGCGTACAGAGTGATGGGTTTTTCCTTTCCAAGGCATTGGCCATTCCTACAGTTAGGGTTCGTAAGGGTCTGACTTTTACTTGCACAAGAAGTGCTTCACAAACACTATTGTTGTTTTTTTTCTTAATATATACTTTATTTATCTTTTTATAGTCTGATAGCTTGGTTGAATCTYGACTTCTTTAGGTAAATTAAGTAATTTTTGACGTAAAAACCTTCCTTTATGAAAATGGATGCTGCTTTGCAAAAAGTGGAATTTGCACAATACTTTTTCAAAGGRCATACAATTTAAAAATATCTACTTTGAAAACTCCACTGAGAAGAGAGATAAGGAGAGAATGGAAGACAAATGCCCATGTGAGCAACTGATRTTTTTGCTAACTATTTTGAGTCAAATAAGTGTAGTTGTTCCCATTCTTGAAGGTGCACTTGGATTACATTCCTTCTCTCTGTGAGACTTCTCCAGTATGATTTGGCGTGCCCCTGCCCCCATGCAACTAGTCCATGTGTTACAACATACGTATATATAATATATATACATATTATATACATTATATGTACAAATGTATATCTATTACAGTGTTTTGCTCTGTCCAGCTTATCCAAAGAAAGGAGACAGGAGCAGATAAAATGCAAAGTTACTCTCCAGACAGGATGTACATGATCAATAGTCAGAAAGTATAGCRAACTGTGATTAACCTTCAATTGGCTACTTCTGGGGTTTTTCCCTCTAGACCTCTCCCTTGCAAGGCTACGTGCTCTTTCCCTTTCTGTCTGTCACATAGCTTTCTGTTAAATCCAGGTGGAATAAGGAAACTCTTGCCTAAATGAGTCAGCAGCACTCAGTGAGTTCAACAAATGCTGGAAGAAATTATATGTATGTGATGCTTGCATCTTAAAATTTCCTTCAATGTTCGTGCTTGTAGCAGTGGTGGTAGGAGACATAGCAGAGAACAGTGACTAGGTTAGGGATCCAAAACTGTTTTGACCAGAGCTAGATGATCCTTGAATAAGATGCTAGCTATGTTGTCTTAGTAGCAAGGAACATTGAATTGTGGAGATGAACTAATAAGAACAGAAATAAGAAATTTTTAAGAGACCTACAGTAGGCAGGTCTGGGAGACGAAAACATTGTTAATCCTAGACTAGCAGATCTTTTACACATCCCATGCTTGGGAGACTACTCAGTCTATTTTGGAAAACCAGCATGCATTTTTCTTTTCTTATTTAGTTGCCCTTCCTCTTTTGCCATAGAAGTCCCTCTCTTTTTGTGTTCATGCCTTTCAAACTGTAGATTGCTGTATCATCTCTTTAATTGTCATAGAGCCAAGGTCTTAAAAATCCAGTTCTATTTTAGTCACTCACTGTGTATCAGTCTCTCCAGCTCTCTGATCATTTTTGCTGTGTTCTGGACTCTTTCCATTTTCTCCCTCGGTCCTTCTGATAGTTAGATGGCTATAACTGCATGTAAAATTCCTGGCAGGCACACAGAGAGTAAGATCATCTACAGATAGGTTTTCACCTCCCTTCTTTTTGTCACGTTGTGTTTGTGAAAATAGCTCAAAGCTGTTTGGTTTGTATTGCAAACAATGCATTCAGTTTTTTAGTACGGGCTCTTTCAGGCATTATAGCTTTAAGATTAATCAGAATAAATGCTTGGCCTCCACTGCTTCTGTTTATGCCAGCTGAAGGTCTGCCCCTTTTATTTTCTGTAGGCTACTTCAATTTATAGCTGAGGGTTTGTTTATTTTGTGTGTGTGTGTGTGTGTGTGTGTTCATGTTCCTTTATTGATGCTATTTATCACTTTCCCATGGCTTTCTTCTTTTCCTCTTTGACAAAGAATTCTATGTAAAGATCCTCATCCTCCAGTGAGAGACCTATTAGTCCTACAGCTGAAATAAGTCAGAGCTCCAGCTTTTCCAGCTGAACCTTTGGGAATAAGGGCAGAATCAGTGACTTGTGACTTGAATGTCAAAGTACTCGATGACTGTATCCAGGCTATATATGGTAAAACAACCCAGGCAATACTCRGAATTCTAGGCCACTCCTGAGACTTAGACCCATCTTGCCCTTTGAGGCAGTTTTCCCTCGACCTGAGCTATGATTCCTTAAAAAATCCTGCTCACACTGGGCCTGGCGATGCTCTGGCAAGGTTCCTGGGGCCCTTCTAAGGAAGTACYCGGGAAGCATCTCTCTCATCCCCAAAGTACAAGGGCAGTAAAGGTGCATATATGTCAACACTTTGTTTTGGTGACTAACTAAAACATGTGCTGGGCACTCTGAACCTTTGAATATCAAGTTTATTAGATAATATTGACATATTATACTGAGAGTGTGGCAAGTGTGAGGCATTTCTTGGATTATGACTCATTCTGTTTTCCATTTCAGCAGCTCCAGGTTTATTTTGGTGCCTTAACCAAGTATTTTAGATTTGTTTAACTCTTGTCATTGTAGGCTTTCTAGTTTACTTCAGATTTGTTAGTAAAAGAGAAGGAAAAGACAGGAGAACACAGCTTTTGAGGACCTTCTGACATGAGTACGAAAGTACCAGTATGGTCATCTGAACACTGAGAGCTGATAGACCAGGGCTTTGTTTTTCTCTGTATATAACTTCTGGCAAGACATCGGTGCTTTTTGTGCTATGTTGTCTTTATTTGTGTGACTCATTCTTATTTCATTGTGTGGGAATAAAATGATGCAGTTTTGTCAGGCTCATGTTTATTAATCCTGTGAAGMATATCAGGGAACACATTTGCCTTTATACGTGCCCAGTGTGCCACTTAAAAACCGTTAGTGTGTGCTGCACAATACCATATACATAACTTCCAGCTGTATMATGAAAATTCAAAACATTCTGGCAAACTGTCCTTTTCTCTTGGATTAATTTTATAGTCAACATCCYGGTGACATTCTATGAGAACCCAAATTCTCAGAAACAATATATTAAATCTTTTTAGTCACCTAGTTTGCCTCATTGGCATAGCTTTTGCTTCTTGAACTGATTTGTAATAAGGAAAAGTACTGTTCAGCRTGCTTGGTAGGGAAAGCTATGAGGAATGTGAAAGCTGTTTTAAATAGACTCTGCCTATTGCGTGTGATAAGGTGGATGCAACCTGGATCTTCACAGTGAGTTTGAAAATACAGTAAGGACTCAACTCTGGGGTCACCACAAAGTCTGACAAAAGAGCAACATACCGGGTTGTTTCCTGGTTCTTCTCTTGCTCCAGTAGAGAGATATTTTGCCCAGTCTCCTTGATTTGCAGTAGATCAGTCAATGGTATGGGTAGGGTCAAAAAGCCACCACTCCTTTCCCAGCTCRCTGCCTGCCCATCCCATTGTTAGGAAGGAGATGACTGGTTTCCCCATCGTGTTGTTGCCTGTGATGATCTTTCTTAATGCTGGGAGGAAAGCAGAGGAGCAAAGGGACACAGAAGAGCCCATTGCTACCCACAATAAGTGCATAGGAAGAAGCATAAACCTGCCCAGAACTGTTAGAAATAGCAGCACAACCTTTAACGCCAGGCATTCTGCAGATTGACTGGGATGTATTTTACTCAAAATGCTCAGTCTGCCTGGGAAGACCGACTATGAGAGGCAGGCCAGGAGGGATCTTTAAAAAACAAATGAGAATGCAGTTGCAACACAAGGGCTGTGCAGTCTAACTGTCCCTCTAATAGGTGTCAGAAGAAAAAAAGGCTYGCCTTTGCCTGTCATACATAGAATACAGATTATTCTGATATTTTTAAAGATACCRTTTTAAGATAGGCCTGTGAGAAAATGTCTTTTCTTTCTGTTTTGTTCCATTCAGAGACATAATTTCCAGATCACCATSACATGAAAGAGCATGTATTTACAGGGTATTACAGAGTGTCTCTGACAGAACATAGCTGAAGGCAATATAAACTGGAGAAAGATGYCTCATAAATTCCACCCTATCTCATGACCCATCCAGTAAAGGTGGTTTTGTTCAGACACTGTTCAAAAACCAATTATCATCATGTAGGCAAGAAACATTAACAATAGACAATGTGAGCATTTACCCAAAGCAAACCAAGGAGTGGGAGGAGAGCAAAAAYCTGAAGAAAATTCAGAAACAGAGCTGAAGCCTGACATGATTAACAGAAGCATGTTTTTGTAATTATTATGTTCTCAACAGCCTGAATCTTTTGCTGCTTGCTAAAAGTGCTCTGTGCGAGTCAGCTAGGCAGTGGGGAAAGCTGGCCAAACATTCCTACATTTGCAGAGAAGTGCCACATGCCTCCACTGCGTGCAATGTTTTAAGATGCTGCAAAGTTATTTTTCCTGTAACATCTGCAAACGATGACTAACAAATAAAGAATCAGAAGAATACAGAACTGGCTATGCCATCCTTCCCACCGATAAACTTGCTCTCTCCTATCTGCCCTGGCAGCGTGTCTGCTCTGGGCACCCACGGCCTGRCGGCTGCTAAATGCCACTGCAAGAAAGCAGACTTTGCTGTGGCAAAAGCAGGTACGCAGCACAACTCAGGCTGAAGCAGTAGAGAAGGGGTAAAAATGAAAGGCAGGGGAGGCAAAAAGCACGGTATCAAAGCAACATTGTCTTTTCCCTTTGGACATGATACAAATCTCCACTAATAACCTGTATAGCAGGAATTTATAGAACACAATCTGGATGGAGGGGAATTTTGCCTCTTGTGTGCTCTGAGTCTAGTGGCTTTTACACACAGTGTCCAAAAGAAGCTGAGCGCTGCCCGGGTTTTATGTTTCCCAGGTACAGAAGTTACAGGAACAACGAATCTTATCTGTGTTTTTATCTCAGCATGCCTGGCAGAGGGAAGGGGGCTTGGCCTTTGGAGTCCGCACATGGCTCGGCCAAATACTTCATGTCAACTCAAGTTCAGGGAAAGCAAAGAGAGATTCAGCACAAAGAAATTGTTTACATTCTGGGGCTGCCCTTTTGCAAGTGGAAATCAAGGTGGCTSTGTCTTTTGAAAGTCTGAGGAATGGAGAGGTTGAAAGGCTAAGAGCACCTACCCCTATTCTTTGCTATGTGAGACAGACTTATTTGGTCTGATTTCTCTGTGAGGAGGATTTGAAAGATATTGAAGTAGAAATTCATATGGTAAAGACTCCCTGTGAAAGAAGAAATTTGTGRTTTATTAGTTGTATAATGCAGTAATTGAGGTTAACTACTGAAACAGTATTTGTTGCTCTATTAATGGTCAAAGAGTTTGATAGTGAAAATAAGCTGTTAAAATAACTGTTTAAAGTTTCTTATATTCACACTAACTTYCAAAACAGGGTGTCAGCTCTGCCAGCACGTCAGTTAGCATCACTGAAGACCTGTTCCTGCACAGCAACTCTCTGCAATCTGAACTGAGGAGAGCCGGGGACACAYGTACGGTAACTAAAGCAGAAACAGGAGCCCAGTTGCTTGCTGGGCACGAGGCAGCAGTGAAGTYCGGTGTTATAGGAGAAACACTGATCCCTGAATTCTGATTTTGGACAGTAAGAGAAAGGAGAAATAACATTAAGCATGTGCTTAAGTGTGCTCGCCTATGTTAATAGTCTAGCAGATGAACTTTGGAATTAGTGATCTATCAAAGTCCAGTTCCCTTGCTAGTAACTGTTCTCACCACTAAGGGATACTGGTGGGTTTTGAGAGCTCTGGGAGCAGGTCAGGTTTGATAACTACTATGCTAACATGGGTCCAGGTGGTTGGTTAAGCATTTTAATTCCATTTACCAGATCAGAATTAAAGATTGAGGACTCAGTCCATTCATTCAGGAAAGGCAGCCTCTCCGTCTACCAATTCCATCTACCAGCGCAAGTTTGAAAACATAATAGAAGCTCTTTTATGCCTCTAGCAATGCACTGCATGCTTTTATGACTGGCAGGTAATTGTTTTGGGTATGCCAAAAGATCAAGTTTAACAATTTATGACCAGATAAGAGAGATGTAAATATTATTTGATGGGAGCTGGCTGAGTGCCAACCTGCAGCGTGATTATTAGTCAGAGTTGACTGCAGGGACTTAAGAGAAAGGTTCGGCCACTGCAGCAGACCACAGAGCAGCAGCCTCAGGGTGGCTGCTGTGGTTCCTYGTTCCTCTGCACTCATTTAAAGGGAAACCTTATTTTTAACTGTGGGGTTACAGTTTTGTTTTGTGGAATGTAAAAATGTTTGTAATTTTTTTCATGTGGTTGTGTGACACCATCCACATCTAAAGTTTGTTTTATGTGAGGTTTGATAGACTGCTGTATTCATAGGCTTCTTGGGTGTTGGTTTGGTGTTAACTCTGGGTGCTTTTATTTGGCTGAGSCATTTTTGCTGAAAAATTGGCATCTTACATACTTTTGATAAAACTAGGTCTTTTTTAAATTTTCAGTGAGGTGGGAACAGTTAGATTACTTGTATTGTGCGCCAGTAAAAACCACAATATCCTACTTCTTCCCCCATGTTGGCTGGTTAGGGCACTTCCCTGTGATYTGCAAGGTTTAATTTCCAGCTTCCTGAGGCTGAAGAAACTGAGAACACAGAACCCAAAGCTTATTTATAGAGTGGTTCTGCTAACCACAATGATATTGTGCAAAGGTAGACAGCACCACAGGCTGTTCTGGTCTMAAAGCTATTAATATATGCTGACTGCAAGAATATCTACTTTGCRAATTGCAGATATTTTAGCTGGAGATATATCAGCTCAGCTCAACTCAACCAGAGAAGAAGAATTCTTTTAGGTGAGAATAAATGAATAGGAGAAGCTAGATGCCAAAAGTAGTCTAATAATATAATGAATTATTTCCACTTACAGGGACAGCTTACTGTACTTCTAGCTTAAAAATTTAACAGGGGGATTTGTTGAGGCTGTGAATTTGTCTTGCTGCTAAACAAGGGAGACAAACTGTGCCCAGCTCCTTTTGGAAACACCTTCAGAAAAAATCATTTAAAAAAATGAAGCAAACAAAATATGTGTCCAAAATGCTGCCTTTCTCAGCATCAGCAGAGTCTTTAGTACTATGACTTTTACATCTTGGTGCCCAGAATTCTTTTTTGGCCCAATTTCTTAATATCTTGGTTTACTTTGCCTTTTGTCATCAGGCAAAGAAAGAGAGAAATCTTATTGCTCCTAATCCCTTGTTAGAAGAAAGAAAATGTAATTGTCTTTACGAGTGCTTTCTCTTTGTTTCATTGCAGAACATGAATCTAGAACCTGTATAAACCATCTCAGAGTAAAAAARTATGTTGTACACATTTCATTTTGTTTTCCAGTATTATATGGTGGAGATATATGGAGTGTCCTTTAGGACAGCTTTTAAGAACTGACTTATCTTTTTTTCTTGTAAGTAGCCAAGCCAGCAAATCATTACTGGAAATGAAAACAGATCTCTATAGGTATGAAGCATACCAAATACTACTGCCTAGTTTGATTTTGTATATTTCTGTTAACGTTATCACTAGCATGCCACTGTTTTTTTTAAATTACCTTGTGTTCTGCAGGATAAGATAGTCACATACTTCCCTTTGGCTTTCAAGCTGTATTTAAGTAAGGCTTAGTTTACCATTTTAATGAGGAGAACTCCCTACACAATTTTTTGTATCATGCACAAACACAGATTCCTGTTTATTCGTACTGAGAGATCTGTTAGTACTGTATTATACTAACATCTGCATCTTAAAACAAAATGCACCTATTTTTAAAAATCTGTGAATGAATAGCATGTGTAGTCAGGTTTATGGAATATTAAGCTGATGAAAAGTTCAAGTGTAAACAACCAGGGAAAGCCACCTGAGCTTATTTAATTAACATTCAGAAAAATGTGAACATGTGGGGAGAAATATTCCTGTATGTTTCTTTGTTCTTCTACCCATCAAGATACAATCCCTACACAATAGAAGTCCGGGGGWTGTTTAATGTCTGGATAACTGAGAATAGAATAAGGGCTATGCTGCCTGTTTATGTGTCTTCTATCTTGGATCTGTCAGGAATGTGCTGCAGCCCCCATCCCGCTGGCTTAGCTAGGCTGCCTTCCTATGGGAGCCAGGTCGTGATGGGGATGGAGACAGGGCAGCCCCAGCACCCTCCCAAGCGTGGACTGGGCGTGTGGGTCCTGCAGCTCAGAAGCCCTTCCAGCTCCCACAGGTGAGACATAACCCTCGTGAGCTGGATGCGACAGGACTTTACATGGGAGGCAGTGCTGGTGCAGACAGTGAAAATGTTTCCTTCCTGCATAGGCTGCAACAACAGTGGTGACTTGAATTGCGGTTCTTGCATTGAAGTGAACACGGGGACTGTTCCCTGTCTATCATTTTGATGTACTAAAGTGATGTGAGAAGTTAGAAGAAAAAGTACATGGCTTCATGAAATGTCCTATGGTGGAACTATCTGGATTTACTGTAAGAGACATGGCCATGCTTAAGTAGTGCTATCTATTCTAAAGAACCTGCTTTTACCAGTCAAAGTTTTTATTTAGAGACAACTGAATAGTGGGAAAACATTTTCAAGTGGTGGTAACTTCTCTATGAATGCATGTAGCCACATGTGAGAATATTTTTATTGAGATTACAACGTTAAAGTAAAATACTGAACTGGTGAATGCCTGAGTGTGAACGGGGGCTTAAAAATGGTCTTCTAGTGAGAAAATGAAAGATAAGTTCCATTTACAGAAGGAAATAGAAAGCTTTCTCCAAATGTCTTTATTGTAGGCTGTGTCTCTGCCTCCGTGAAACAACTTTTGGAGCTCCTGGAGAGCTATGACATGGAGACCCCTCCCAGCCCCAGCATTCCCTATAAACATATGTTTACCTTAACATTTTGCCTAGAACATTTTCACTGACTGAATGCTGGCAATATTTTAGCATCTGTGATGCTAATTCGTATCTATGCAGATGTTTTTAATAGTTTGATAGGAAAGAGCTTTAGGGTTGTACAATATGAGATGGCTGTGTAACTTTCTCAGGGTCCTGTAAAAATAGCAAATTTACATTCTTTATGAATTTGAGGCATTCCTTGAGCAGACATTGCCTTGCTTCRTAGTAAATCAGCTCCAGTACCTTTGGTACACATGAATTTACCAACAGCATGTCTCTGAAAGGTCAACAGATTGCTCAGTCTAGTGGAAACATCTTTCCAAGTTTTAGATTGCACAAACTTTGGTCTTGAGAAAGGTCCCCTTGAGTGATTCCCTTCTTATAAAAAATACTGTGTTGATTTGCCAGTGAATTTTCAGATGCTGGAGYGTGTCCAGAGAAGGGCGACGAGGCTGGTGAAGGGTCTGGAGAACAGGTCTTATGAGGAGCGGCTGAGGRAGCTGAGATTGTTTAGCCTGGAGAAGAGGAGGCTGAGGGGAGACCTTATYGCTCTCTACAACTACCTGAAAGGAGGCTGTAGAGAGGCGGGTGTTGGTCTCTTCTCCCARGTAACAAGTGATAGGACAAGAGGAAATGGCCTCAAGTTGCGCCAGGGGAGGTTTAGATTGGATATTAGGAAAAATTTYTTCASTGAAAGGGTAGTCAGGCATTGGAACAGGCTGCCCAGGGAAGTGGTGGAGTCACCATCCCTGGAGGTGTTCAAAAAACGTGTGGATGAGGTGCTTCRGGACATGGTTTAGTGGGCATGGGTACTGGGTTGATGGTTGGACACGATGATCTTAGAGGTCTTTTCCAACCTTAATGATTCTATCATTCTRTGATTCTATGATTCTTCTTGAAACATGTTGCTAAGGCACACTGTCTTGTTTTGTATTCACCATTTGGGCAACACTTTACCATGCACTAGGAAAATCACTTTGAGGAACATGGGCTGCTGACTAATCCGGCACTGATGAGCTGCTGTTCACGACCACCTATAGCAGAAATGTGTCCATCAAGAAGGTGGGAGGCMAGACCACTTTATTTAGATTTTATTCATTGATTGAGACAAATATTTCATTTTTAGCAATGCCATGCTTTGCAGCAAAGAAATCCTGGGTSCCACTTCAGTCAGTAGAAAACACATTTGGCAGTTCAGTGCTGACACTGTAACTGTTATTTCCCAATGACCTGTTGCAGTACTTTCCAGTGTCACATTGTTCATGCCTTAATCACTTCCCATCTTAACTATTCCTGCTGCCACTTTTGTGCTCTTAAGTCTCATAGCTTCTCAGTGTCCAAAGTTCAGTGGCTAAATCATGGACTTACTCAAGGAAATGGAAATGTCCCACCCTTCTCCTCAGTCACTTTGCACTGGCCTTCTACACAGCTTTAAGGACAATTCAGACTTTGCCCTTTGTCTTCCAAACCTTTCCTCTATAAGCTGAAATACAATGTCTGCTCTGTGACGATGACTTTGATCAAATTTTAATTGAACTATTCATAATGTTCAAAGGGGCCAAATGCTACCACATTTCATATTTTTAATTGGAAATAAAAATTCTCATGAAYTACTAATGTTGCTTTAGGCAACATTGTGAGAAGGAGTTCCCCAAGATATCTATGAACATTGTCTTCTGGACATGGTTTTCAGGAGATAGTGTGGGGATGGCAATGAACTCTAGATATTTTCTGGAGATCCCTGGAAGAATTTGGTCTTCAGTGGTATTATGAAACTCTGAGGTTCTCTCAGTGGCAGCAGCCACATATTTAAACATCAACAGCCATCATATACAAAAAGATTAGGTGAAATTGTGGCCATCTCAAGTCAATAATAAAACATATAATAATTAAATATTTATCTCCTCCAAATTTAACTGTCTTAAAAGTGGAAATTCTATAATTTAGACACTTAGCCTAAGCTAGTTCTTCTATGGTTAGCAGAAGGAGAGGCTCTTTAGAAGGTGATTTGGCTAGTTATTTTAGATGCGTGTTTTATGGTTAGGCTAAAATGCCCTTAGGAGCCAATATCTCTCCCTTAGGAGCCAGTTTCTCTCCCTTGACTGTAGACAGTGTAAGGGACAGGCTTAGAATAAAATCCAGCTGTTGTATAGCTGGTTTCAGTTATGCATTGTCTTCCATGGCTTTGTCTGTATAGTCTTGGTCTCAGTCCTGCATTGTGCACTGTGTGATGCTGCCCAGAGCCACCTTGATTTCAATGGAAGAACAGGTGGTGGTTTTGGGCCACAATCCGGGTTGCATCAAGCAAATTAGCTTTTTTCTGTTTTTTGCTAAAATGGAGACATTCAGCAGGTATAAATCAGTTTTAGTGCTATTTTGGTAGGAAATACAGAAACATCCTGATTCATAGGAAATAACAGGAAATTTTAAAATTCTGTGTTTACAGTTTTAAATACATTTTGTATAATTTTCCMCAAAATGGAAAATCTCATTCCTGTAAAGCTCTGCTCAAGGTACAAACCTTCTCAGATGTTTGCTTTACTTTGAAAATCATTAACAAGTAAGGGCTACCAGAATTTGGTACAGCTTACTTTAGTTAAGCTGTAATTGCTTTGCAGAACTTTTCCAAACTTTTAAAAATATTTTTAAAAATTGGAGYATATCAGAAAATAAATGAAATCCATTTGCATTTTAACTCCTTCTGTCAGCATATTATGTTGCATTTCCTTTGGCTTTCACTCTTCAATCGCTGTTTCTCAGTGGTTGTTTCTCCCTTTCCTCAACACTTGTTTCTCACTTAGGCCATGATTTTGTGAACATATTGTTGCARGCTAGGTGTCTGTTTACACCCAGTAGTTATTATTTGGTAGGTGCCCGTGTGCACATACCTACCACAAGTAAATGAGAAGTGTTTTAGCAAATTTCTAGCAATATCTAATGAATTAATGAGTCAAAGAAAATTGTAGAAATAATCAGTGAAAATGGAAAATACAAACTTAACTGTGAGAGATTCAGAGTCTATTGGATCATTAGGCTTTACAAGAGTCTTAAAAAGTGGCAGATTGTAGCAGAATGTAGAGATTTCCACTTGCTTCCATCATCTCATGTTCATAAAATTAGTCATCCTTTGCTTCCCCTAGCTCTGCCTTACACAATAGGTATAGAGGAATCCACTGGGATAACTATGGAGTTCCAAACCATTGAACTATATTTATTTAGATTACAAAAACAAAAGCAGCAAACCTGACTGATGAACATCACAGACTGAAGGAACAATGCCTTTAGAAACATGCAAATAGATTTCCTTTAATTCTGGAAGGAGGTCTTTGAAATAAACAGTGTGGTAAATAATTTAGCCTCTATTTTTTTGGAGGTTGAGCTTGCTAATGTTCCAGATGTGAGAGAACAGGAAGTTCTATCATTTCCTCAGAATATGTGATGTGTAGACTATTTTTTTTTTTAACTGCAGATTGGTAAAATAAGAAGGAAAATAAAACAGTCATTCCCTTATACAAATATGTTATGGTATTAGTATTATTCATGACACCACTTTTTCTGATTTTTTACTTTTTCCTTGGTAACATAATTATTTTCTACATTGTAAGAATCAATCCAGCAAYAGAGACCCATTTTTACTGCGAGTGGGATGAAAAATCATTAGGATGATATTTTGAGAATATAATTACAGAATATTAAGCACTGCTAATAGTAATGAAACAGTATTACTAAAACAATGGAATCTATGTTGGGTATTAATGATGATTATTAGTACATATGCGGAAATGTATTTTCCACTACAGGTACTGTAAAATGTTGTGTGGCATCACTGATTAGACAGATTTCTCCATCAGTTTGTGTGATTAGAAAATCCGTGCTTGAAAGAGAAAAACACATAATTAAAATTTAGATAGATAACTGTAAAATTGTTTCCAGTCTGATAGCAGCTAAAGCGGAGTAGCTGTTCAATCAGTAATTTCYTCATTAATTCATTTTAATGGTGAATTTTTCAAGTTTTTCTTGTTCTATACACTCAGTTTTTCAGCACTGTGCACTTTTCTTAAATACAGAAATTACTAGTACAGAAAGTAAACTCTTTYCCCACCAGTATATATTTCTGTGTTTATGCATGTAAGTTTTATGTATTTTTCTTAAGAAAAGGAATGAACATGAGAAATGCTGAACATCATCTTTTGATCATCCTTTTTAGAGCCCCATTCTGCACTCTGACGCTGGTTCCGTCAATAGAAGGACAGCCTCGGGTCCTCAGGGCTGTGGATGCTAAGCTTGCACAAGTTAGCTGAGAAAGCAGGACAAGTAAATCTGTGGGACAGCCCTGTCCTCAGATGTCCATGGGATATTGAGTATTMACAGAAGGAAGCAACACAGTATTAAAAATAGTTAAAACCATTGTCATTTGATGAGTTTTTGCTCTGTAGTTCTTTGCAATCTGGTAATTTTACTGATTTCATAAATGCTAGGAAATCCTCCAGGAAAGGTAAAACTTGAATTATGCATGAATTCACACATCCTGAAGAGTAAAAGAGGCAGGCCAACATCTTTCAAGAACACCTTTTATTGGATCATATTTTTAAAAAGACTACATCCTATTAGCAGTCCCTGTTTGGTCTTAAAATATTTACATCCCAAGATAAATGTTGACCTAGTGAGTAAACAAATTTCTGYGAATGGTTTTCTAGATAAAGACATGAGTGAGTGTCCCAAACACAGGAATCAAACTAACTCACCAGTAAAGCTTACAGGACAGGGAATCCTCTGGGTCTAGTGAGATTTAAACCTGATCATTATTAAACATCAGTTGTTTAATCTACTGAACTATACTTAGATTGTGTTTAGTATAACTGTCATTATTAATGATTAGGCATGCTACGGCCAAAGTTATCTGAATTTTGGGCAGTATTGATGCCATAAGAATTCAAAATCTAATTGAGGTACAAGTTGCATAGAGAAAGATGGGCTATAGTCCTGTTATAGTGCCAAGTCTGCAAGAATATCATCCTGCCTTTGTAACCAACCAAGCCTGACAGTAGGTATGTGATACCACAAATAAAGCAGCTGTGTGGAAAAATATCAAGAAGAGGCTTACCAGTGCCCAGCTGGAGCTATACTGAGCCCTGAATTGCATAGAACCTGAAAAAGATCTAATGTCTGTTTGTAGTCCTGTAGGCATGTGGGCTGCCTTACTATGGAAACAAAATTTTATTTTTCTCCACCAGCAGAAACCTCAGRCCAGGGCACTTCCATGTTACAGGGTAATGAAATGATCATGCAAACAAGATGGAAAGGGATGTAATAACTCTGTGTAACATTTGAAGAGAACACAATATCAATTATGAGTATAAACATCACTTAATAATTTAGGATTATTTCAAACTGTGTACTTACCTGCAGAAAAAAAAATTACTTAAAACAATATGGCAACACATTCAAATTTGTCTCTGATTCAGCTCAAAGGGACTTGTGCTCTGCAAGGTGCTAGAACTCTGTAAATTTGCTGAGATATATTTTGAGAAAGCTTCTCTGTAGAATCGCCTGACTGATAACCAGTAAATTAATGGGCTATCAGTAAAGAGTCTATCATAAATTGCTTGGCTTCCAAGAGCTTGCCAATAGCCCAGTGAAAGTTGTGCTGCAATAAGRCAAAAGGGGAACACACACCTGGAAACAAATACTGCTTTCTTGTCATGAAATAGAGCAATGTAAGAGATAAAGACATACGTTTGGACACCCGGTTCTGTCTCAAATGTCATCTGCARTTGCACTGATCACTCCAAAGACTTCATAAAACTGAGGCTGTTCCCAGTATTGGATATCAGCAGTATGGAAACATCCATACTTGAACATGCATTGCGTTACTTTGTGTTGTTTCATAAAATACAAAAGAAACTGAGCCACAGTGACATAAACCAGGACTAATTTAGGGAAATCAATGACATTACTCTGAAGCTAGTGCAACTTTCAGAATAATTTGCTTCCCCAAAGGTCCACTTTTAAGAACTGTCTAAAAAACAGGAAATTGTATTCAGCAATCCTAAAAACACCTTGGACCGTAGCAAGGRAATAAATAGCTCCTTTCCACTCCAAGTTGTTGGCTGTGCTCACGCATTGTTTTTTGGCTGGGTAACAGCTGTGAAGAGAGGAATATTTTCCAAATGCAAATATAAAAATGCCCTTAGGATGCAGACATTTTTATCGCTGTTTGGGAACAGCACATTCTGTTTTAGATATTAAAAATTCAGCGTACAGAACATAGTTCACACCTATTCAYTAGACTTCTAATGGTGGTTGGCCTGAACAGCACTGCGTGTGGCAAGGACATAAGAAAGGAAAAACTCGATGGAAATTAAATGGCTTCTAAATATATGGTCTTCGCAGAATTACACTTAAACATTCTCATTCTGTTTCCAGTCCTTCTCTTAGTGAAGTCGGTGACAAAACTAGTGACTTCAGTGGTATACAGGCAAAATCCTTTAYTTTTAGCACATTATCTTGGAAAAGTCTCCATGTCTAAGACAATAAGACATGTTTTATTACCCTGCAGAAGAGGATAAAACACCATAAGTCAATGTTCTCTACACTAAATCATCTTCTTGTTATTAAATATAATGTTGTTCAAGCCCTGAGTCATTAAAAAATAACAAGGATCCCCAGCAGGATTTTTGCTAAACAGTAAAAGAAGAAACTATTTAATTTTTAATGGAATTGTAAATTTATTGTCAATTAGATTTCCAGGTCTTGTTTAAAGAACTGAGAAGTTACTCATGGACTATTGTGTTCTGATTAGGAATGGACTGAAATTTTCTGGAAGAACAGTTTTCCTTGAGAAAATATGATCTAATGATATTGAAAAATATCTTAAAAGTTTTATATTCAGTTGAAACTGCTAATGGAAGCCAGACTGGCTTCCAGATTTTCATCCTGCTTGTTGTCCCATTCATTTTGTCCTATTCACTACCTCTTCAGCAGCTCTACTGAGCTAGAATAAAAAAACATATATCTTTGCCATCAAGGAAAATTTTATATTTCCCATTGTTTCATCAAATTCAGAGGAGAAAAAGTGGATATTTAATATTTAGTTTTAGAGGGGGTATTTTTATTTTACAGGAAGGAAAGTGCAGGTCCCACCCCAAAATATTTACTAATCCAGAATAATCAGAAGACCCAGGTTAAGAAGAGACAGGACATTCTAAACTACCACCCAATCTTGGCTTTTAGTCTCAAGTAAAAACCTGCAAGGAGGTAAGAATGAAAAGTTAGTGTCAATAAATAAAACTCCTTATTCTTGACTACTTTCTCTCAGATTTGACATCAGTGCAATTATATTATACTATCTAGAATTTGATRTAACTGCATGACTTCCTGATACAAATCTTGTTTTGTTAGAGAAACTATTATAATGTGCCACTAGAAATTAAGAAGGCATATAAGCGCAGAAAGTTGTATTAGCATTTACTTTGGGGCAAGTGCCAAATGACATAAATTCTAAAAATGATCACAAAAGAGTTGACTTTATGGCTGCTTTTAGCTTTCTGTGAAATCTAAGTAGCATTAATGCTGGAGGCACTGCCTCTTCGCTAACCCTTGCAGCAAGGCTGGAGCATGGCAGAGGCTCTTACCCTAGGTGTGATCAGTGAAAGCAAAAGGTCATGTGTTAATATTCACATTGCAGATGCATTTTGCTCATGGTTTCCCATCTTCTCCTCTAGCATTCTCCAAAGGTTTCCTTAAAGCCATGTCTGAGTCTGGACTTCAGTATATGCTCAGGCTCATGTTTTTGCATRGCATGTAGACAAAGTCCAAGAAATAAATGGCCAGACTCACAATTCAGGCACCTATGTTTCTTTATAAATCCAATTTAAGGAACTAGACTTCCCTGAGCAATTAATGTTAAGCCTGCCTGGGCAGCGTAGGTACTCAGACACTTGTCTTAGACCCAAAAGCTTAGTCGATACCTTTAATGGCATTGCTACACATGAWGGGGCCACAGTTTTTGGCTAAATGAATCAGTTCAGTGCTTCCCTCTGGAAGGGCTTGATTTTCTAGAAGTGGTCTTAGCACTGCTGGTTCAGCAAGGGATAGCAATAAACTACCTAGGGAAGAGGGAAAGGCAGTGGCCATGTTGTCCTGATGACCTGGGGGAAAGCACTTGCCTGGGAAGTGGAAGATCTGATTCAGTTTCCTCCACATCCTGAGGAAGTCCCAGCCCCCTCCCATTTCCCAGTCTCTAAGCTAGGCTGGGATGGGGTCACACTCCATCCTTCCTATTGCAGATAGATTACCGATAGCCCAGATGAAGAAATCATGAACCCAAAGCAAAGGCAGACAAGAGGGCTCCTGTGTAGCTTGTGCTGTGTTAGGAATAGGGAATCYTGGCTTCTCTTCTCTGATGAAGAGTGAATATGTAAACAGCTTGGGAAGTGGGCATCAGAGTCTAAGAGTTACCGCTAAATGAGTAATGTCTTTTCTGGACAATACCACAGCCTGTTATTTTGGATTGATATGGATGACTCGGTGTCACTAATGAAGTCTGCAATGTGCCTGCTCTTCTGAATACATCACCACTGTCAGTGGAAGGAATATGYCCGCTTTGGTCCATTTAGCAAATTAGCAAAAGTTATGAATAATAGCCATGATAAGAAAACAGGAGATGACTAATGAGTTAAGTCTTTTTTTTGTGAAAATGTCAAAAGACATTAAACATTTTTCAGAGATAAGAAATGTAATGAGCCTCTGGACTGCCATTAAAGGGCAGTGCTAAGGCAAGCAAGAAAGAAATCACTTTTACGCTTCTTCCAAAACAGAGGAGGCTGAAGGGTTCACACTTCTCATCACTTAGTGAGGCAACAGAAACTCCTGTTGAAGAAGAGGGAAAGAAGCAGCAAAAGGCTGTCTTTTGCTGGATCACTATTCTTTCCTTCATCCTTGTGCTTCTTCCCTTCTGTTCCGTCTTCCTCGTCAGAGTGGAGCAGGACAGGAGGTATTGTGATATTGTGATTAGTCCAGAGCATGGAGCAACTTTAATCTTAAATGCCTGTATGTGTTTATGCMTGTGTRCATGTGGGTATATTCATGCATTTGTACAAAATTCCATCTGATGCTGACAAAATACATCCAAAGGAAGGACTGATGGTATTTCCTCCTTTTGTTCTTGAGGAGGGTAAGACATTTTTTTCTGCACACAAGTGCTCCCCTGTTCCTGATGTAATCACTTTCAAAACATGCTGTCCCACCCAAATGAGGATTGCATCCTACTTTTCTCCTCTGGGGACTGCAAGCTTTAACTTTTAGGGCTTGTCTCTACAAGTACAGTGTTCCCTCTGCCTCCATGTAGCCGAAGAGAGGGGAGAATCTGGTCCTGCATCCATTGTGTATACCCTGTGCATTACCCACAGTCAACTGTTAATCTTGAAAAAACAGGGTACCTCTTAAAACCTGGATGGAACCTCAAGGGGGAAAAAACCCCTGTAACTTTAAAATTATGTTTAATAAATAATAAAAACTTAACTCTGAGGATTTGATGTTGTTTTGCAATGTCAGCCTATATTATCTGTTATCTTTTGATCGTATGTCTCCAGGGGCCGCAGAGGTAGGTGYTGAGCCTGGGGCTCTTTCTGACTCAGAAAGGCACAGGGCCAGGAAAAATGGTAGTTCCCAGCCCTCATTAATGAGAGCATGGGGAGATCTTTCTATTTACAGGATCAAAGACCAGCTGACACTTGTTCTGGCACTGAGAAGATTATAAATAAGGATCCTGCTTTTGTGAGTTCCTGAGCACCTTCAAATCTCTTTGACCTTGATGAAGAGGAAGAAGAAATTGTAACTATAACTGTCTGAAGATTCTCTGTGAAGTCCTTACATTCACGTGGGACAGCAGTGAGAAATGTCAGGAACTTGAGCATCCTCAAGATACCATGACCTCTTTGGACTGTTCCAATCAGACACTTTCTTGCTGAAGCCAGCATAAATATTTTTGGAGTACAAAGTTATGTTTTTCTTAAATAACCATTGGAAGAAATGACCTTGTGATATGGGTGAAGTTGTATTGAATGTCTTAGATGATGAATGATGATATTATATTGTATCCGATTACATAGTTCCTGAATAGGCATAGTTTGGCTACAGGAAGGGTATTAGCTTGGATATTTGTTATCATTTCCTTTTCACATTATGAAAACAAAAAATATGCAGATTGGCTGTGTATGGCTTGCGTAAAAAGATRTGGTTGGTTTTCTGTTATTTGCTAATGAAATGCTACGTGCTATTGTAATTAAAAAAATTTCCTTCTCCATGGGTTAACTATATGCAGTTTTCTATTCTCCTGATTTGTGGCAGAAAAGTAAACAAATTTCWCATCTGGGTTTTTACCAGTAGGGTAGTATCATGCTTTGGCAACTCGATGTATTTTTGTCTTTAGTTTRTTTAGTCTTTTATTTTTTCAATTGTTTGTCACTGATTATTAATAATTTAATTAATAACCTAATAAATTAATTTTTATAATCTAAAATGCTGAGCGGAACAACAGGCAGAAGACAGAAGTAAATCATGACTGAACCTTCAGTTCTCTCTGCTTTTGACATCTGCCTCCTGAGAATCAATGATTTGCATATACATACATTTAAACTGCTGCTTTTTGATTTTCTGTTATCTGTTCTGGACCACTGTTGATGTCAATGCTTGTGACCATACCAAACAATGCCAAAAATCTAAATCACCTTTTAAAAAGTGTGATTTTAAAATGCCAAAACCAGAGATATAAGCAAATGCTGGAGAATTACTGTATTATTAGGTAATAACATCATTCAGGTAGAGTGATTTGATGTGTRGCTTTGCTTTAGCAAAATAAAGTGTATTGTAAAGATTTAAGACTGAAGGATTATGCATATTATACAACTGCTGTTCAACTTAATTTTTTCAAGAAAGAATATTTTTTTTTAAATGAAGTGAAATTTTTGAAATTGGCAATCACTTTTTCCCAGCAGCAGCTCAGCAGCATTTTGCTCTTCTGTCCTGTGAGTCTCATGCTTTTTTTCCCCCTACGTTTCAGTTTCCATTWTTTTTTTGCTGTGGAGCTTCTGCAGTGTCTGCTCAGCTCCTGAAGCCCCTGCATGCGAAGTACTACTGCTGCATGGGACAGCCCGCTGGGAAGAAATGCACATGGGGAGAGCAGCTTACCTGGTGAGTGGGCAGTGGTGGTACCCTGATTTCAAAGAAGGGAAATGCAAGCCCAGAGGTGATATTTGGGAGCCATACAAGAAGTCTAAAGCACTCCCAGAAACCGAATTGACAACTATAAACACTCRCTTGACTTTTGTCTCCCTTTATCTTTCCTCCTGCCTTCTAAGAAAATGATCTAAGAAAAATCACCATAATACAGACACAGTCTCTGTCAAGTTTCGGTTATACCAGGATATTTGGAAAACTCTGTGGCAAACGTCTTTGTGGTAAGAGCTTGTAAAAAGATTTACAGATTAAAAGCAGCATTCTTTCGGGCTCAGCTGCTAAACAGATCAAATGATCTTAATATTTGCCTTATAAATGTTTATACTGACAATAAAATCCATAAAGGAAAGATTGAATGGCAAATTCACCTGTATTAAACGTTGATCTCATGGAAAGACATTTAAATCCACTTTCATAAGAGAACCTTGTTTACAGTGCTGGAGTGTATAACTTGGAGGCTTTTCAAATGAAATTGTTTTGGAAGAGCTTTTTTCTTTTCACTAGTTTCCTGAGCAAAACTTGCAGGYTGCTGGATATAAACACGTATTTCAGTGGGAACAGTTTATAATAGCTTCATTCTAATGTAAATTTACACTAATTTTGCATATGTGTAACTGCTGGCTCCAGATGAGCATCAGTGGAAGTGAGATCGCGATCAATCCCTGAGGAGTTGGAATAAGGAGAAAAAAATGGTCAAGGTACAGCCATATAATACTCAGTGTATATATTTATTTAGATATTTATATAATGCTCTGCGTGCGTGTGTATGCAATATATGTAATTTATGTAGAGAGATCATATATCCATACRGGTGAAGCACTGATGCACACATTTACCTGATGCGGAAGCTCACTTTTGTCAGAGTGACTATCTTAATATAAGCTTGACTCCAGGCTAAGATTAGCAGGACAGGGGGGCAATGGGCTAAGGAGGACTCTTTCCCCTTCTTTTGGCTGTGCGGCAGACTCGCTCCTCCTGGCCCTGCGGTCAGGGTCGGGCTGCATAGCCACATGGCCCCCTCTGCTCTTGGCAGAATTACCTTATTCTGTATAGATCATTTGTGCACCCAGAGCTCCCTCTGACTCCTGGTTGCCCTTCTCTCGGAGGGGGTAGCTGCCCCTGCCAGGCCCCGACTCATAAAGAATTAACCCGTTTTCTTGCCCTTGAGCCAAATCCATTCCAGCTAGGCTAGGGAAGCTCGCCATGGTTGCTTTTCAATCATCTCTGCTATTTTAGCCTGGATGTATTAGTTCACGTTACTCCAAATTCAATCTGATTTCCCATCCATTTTCCTCTCTTGGTCCCTGTAGGTTGTTTCCCCATTCTCACAGCAYTCCAATCAGCTCCATGCTGAATTAATGCTCTGTTTACCTTCTAGTCCAGATTGTTAACAGCATGACTCTGGTACATAGAGTTCAGTGGCTTTTATTAGGTTTAAATTGGTCCTTTAATAGGGCTGCTCATTCCCATCAAAGCCTGGGAGGTTGACTTAATTTTTTTTCCTTTGTATCCAAAGCAGAAAAATCAGAAACACCTCATACCTCTAGCATAGTCGCATTTCAAGTCAATAAAGGTTTGCTTTTTTTCTGGGATTTCCACTGGGTTTTCCAGTCATAATCCCTTGCTCAAGCAACAGTTCTTTCTTTTTTTTTCTGGAAAAAGAAAACAAACTGCATTCCCCCTCCCCAGGTCTTTTGTACAGGTTATAGCATAGTTCTTTGCAAATCGGCTAAATGTGAATGTCGGAGGACCTGGATTGTTTGCAGTTACTGGAATGAAGCTGCTAATCTCTTCCTGCATCTGATTTATATGTAAATAGAAAGGAGGTGCCTTGTAGGGAGTCCAAATAGGAATCCCTTCTGTTATAGGAAGCCACAGCTATGAGTCACTCCGAGTGAAAAGCTTAGTGAAAACATCAACATCCCTAAAATATTTGGGGGAAAAAAAATCCATGCAAAGGAAAATTAACCTTCTGATTCTAAGCCCACATTACAGGGCTGTTTTTTTTCTTGAATGTTCATTCCCTTTGCTTGAGCTAATAACAGTGCTTTACTACAGAAAGTGATTTTAAGTTGTACACAGAGCCAACCCTTTGAAGCTTAATGGCAATGCAGAGATGKCAATGCAGAAGCTTTCATGTGTTGTGCCCTCAGAGGATCACTGGCATGAACGAACACTGCAGAATAAAAGGGATAAGCAAAACAGAGGCATTACAGAGCTACTGTGAGGTTGATGGCTTTATTGAGATGCCAACCCTTACACAAAAAAAAGCCCAACTACAATTCTCTGCCTTTTAACTATTTACACTTCTGAGCATTCCCCACAGAAAATTCTATTTACAGACTCAAGTTATTCTCCTTTTCTTGGGTTCCTCATCCTTGTTTGTCAGGATATTTTCCTTTTTTTTTCTTTTTTCTACTTTTTGATGCCAATACCAGAAGGGTCTGGCCATCGTGGTGTTCACCTCCAGGGACAGCAGTGCCAGGCGCCCTCGCCTCTGGGCCACCAAGAGGAGCCAGCAGCTAGCTCTGAGTATGAGCATGGCCAAAAGCGGAGCTCCCTGCGTCTGTTTTTCTCTCTTCTGCCCTTTTGTTTGTCAGCAGGATATCTTATCTTGTCTCCTATTTGTGGCTGACACGCTGGTCGTGCTGACCATTGGTTGGCTTTTGGGTGTCCAGCTGCCTCTAGGAGCCCAGCTCAGCTAGAAGCGCTCTGTAGGGCACCTGGAGGCCTCAGGTCCTCGTAGAGGATCCCCATTGTGCACGATGAGGAGGGAGATAAATGGAAATGAATGCTGCAGGCCCAAGGAGCTGCAATATCTGCTCTTCTCCCTGACCCTGGGGGACCCTCTGTTCGTGGCACAGAAAGCCAGCCCCCAAGCTGGGTCCTTCCACCCACCGTCCAGGGAGGGGAAGCAGCTCCTGCTCCTTGCATCAGCGGGAGCACTCCCTCATTCTCAAATTCTCCCCCATGGCCAAAGGCTGAGTTTCAGGCTTGGTGGATGGAGAGCCTGTGYGTGAGGCTGAGGCTTGGCATGGGTGCCTGTCCCTTGTGCGTGCTCCTTGTGGGAGCTCGCTGTGCCGCATCACACGTCAAGGTCAGGTTGGAGGCGGCTCTGAGCAACCTGATCTAATTGAAGGTGTCCCTGCTTATTGCAGGGGGTTGGGCTAGATGGCCTTTAAAGGTCTCTTCCAACCCAATCTATTCTATGATTCCATGATCACCTTACAGATCTTCTCTTTTCCGAGCCTATTTTTGCTTACACTCATTCTTCATTTGTTTTTTACTCTTTCCAATGAGAAGAACCATGATAAATCAGAAAAAGCTCAAGTCAGTCGRACTAGTAAACGCTACCAATTGCACATATAATTTGCCTCTCTGTAGCTATGAACACCTTCATCAGCGAGTGTCAGCTATCTCGAATGGCATCCAGAGATGTGATCTATCTCTCAGTACAGACAGCCAATTGCCATCTATAGCCATTTTCCCTTTACGGTTTCAAAGGCTGTCAGAATGAGATAGGAAGCTTTGACATCTCCCAAGCCCCTCCATGGGTCGGGTGCCAGTCAAACAGATGCTTCCGATGGATACGGAGACGGTCAGCCCTGTGAAGACTGCGGCTGTTGTAGGAACGGTGGAGGATGAGACTCCTAAGGGACTCTGCTGTAAAAGAGGGGGCTGCAGGGGTGTCTCCAAAGCAAAGTGCCATCTGAGCACAATCTGAGCAGGCTGAGGTGGTGAAATCCCACCTAACTCCTGCCTCAGGTGCCTGTGTTCTTCAGATCCAGTGCTGAAAGTATGAAAATGCAGCACTATTTGTCTGCACCCTAGATGACACCCTCAGGTGGATCCATTGGGAAGGGATCCTGGARTAGGTAGATATTGCCTGGATTCCTTGGTCATCTGGAAGCGTGAAGTGGAAATAGTTTTCCAAAAATGCATCCATGCTGTGAATAGAGAAAATATTATCTCTATGAATATAGAATATATATTTCCACACATATAAAATACCTAAAGTATTCTCTGCTCTGCTCCACTGGAACACTGCTGCTTTCTGAAACACCAGAATTAATATTGCCAAATGCAGGTGATGGCTCTTTGTTCACTCTGTCTCTCCCTTTCTCTCCAGGGTTCCTCACACCATTCTGTTTCAAGCAGCCTTGCTGTGGCTGTACCATCCTCCTTCCCCCTGTTTTGTAGCTGAATGCTCCAGATGCCTCCACCCACAGGTTTCTGTATACTGGGCTTACGTTACTTGAGTTTCTGTTTGTTTGTTTGTTTTTCTCATCGGCCTGGAAGCTTTTCCGTACACTAGGCAGGGGCTAGGGGACAGCAATCYGTCTCCAGTAAACTATAGCCGTTATACATTTTTTATTTTAGCAGAGCATCACCTGACCTTAAGCAATTCAGTTTAAAACCAAAACTAAAAATTAGCAGGGGAAATGACGGGAAGCTAACAGCGAGGTTTTGGTTATAGCAATCTGTTCTTTTACTCTCAGCCACAAGGAAGTGTCCGGCAGGCTCCACGAAGCTGTGCGGCTCRCGGGGGCAATCTGCATCAGCAGCATCTCCTTCCCCACACAGGAGACTGAAAATGAAGTAAAGTCATCAAACCTCTGCCCAGGATTTTAGTGACTCATGCAGACATTATGTACCTGTTTCCTAAATTTGTAATAATTTTCTTCTGCTGTTTTATTTTTTTAAAGTTGGTTCTTATTCTTTAGCTTTGATTAGGTGAAAGTGACATTCTATAAAACTATCAGCTTTTGTTTAATGAAATTTGTAATCAGGAAAAGACTCAATGTCTTTGTAATGAATAGATGTGGCTCCTATAAAAGTATAAATGTGTAAATTGAAGTTGTCCAGTTCTCTTCAGGGTACTTGGTATGGTATCCCTAGACTTTTATGCAGTAAATAGGAGCAAAAAGCAGTTTTGCAGGAGGGATTGTAATGCCTTTCCAGTCGTTCAATTAATGTCACCTGAGTTCCATAAATTGATGTAAGTAATCATCACTTAGCAGCACCATCAAAAATGAACAAAATCCCAAGATATCTAATCTTGATTTTTTTCAGTTTAATTAATAGGTCATTTGATCATTTATTTGGTTTATAATCTCTTGACCTCCATATAACCAGAAGCAATACCACTCTAGCTAGGGGAGAACAGAAAATAAGGGACCAAATAAAAAAAGTTGTAAATCTAATCTAATTTTTCTGTGCATCAGTGCCACTGTAATTTTGATTTGATCTACGTACACCTASTATTTAGACATCCTCCCTAATTTGATTATCAGCAAGATAAAATATGGAGTTGTTTACCTGCRTTTGTGTGCCATATATGTTTGCCTTGGCAACATTTCACAGAAGGCATATCTTAAAAAGTGTTAATAACTGCTGTCCAGCATCTTAATGGACAAAAGCTAAGCAAATCTAGCAGTTTTTATCTACTTTCCATTTGAATCACAGCTGTAAAAGGAGGMAAACTCAGGATTTTGGCCAAAAATTTACTTTAATCTGAAGTGGCCAGCAAGCAAACCCTGAAGGTGAGGAATCCAGCCTCAGGGTGACAATTAACATGCCCTTGCAAAACTCAGAGGTGTGGTTTGAAAACCTTGTGCCCTCCTTGGAAACCTTCCCCTTTGCGCTCCTCCTCCTTGCATAGCAGTATTGTTAGTCTGATCTCTGTTTATTTTTCAGAGGCCCAATTTAGAAGCAATCCTCCAAAATATTTATGATTTCTAATACTTTCAAGTTGTTCAAAGAAGCCGTGGAATGAAGTTTAGGTCCTTRGAGTAGCTATCGGCTTAGGCTGAAGTCAGCGGAGTTGTGTCAGGAATGAAACAAGTTTGTGGCATTTGACATTTTTGATCTAATACTAACTTATTGGTTACTATGCTGCTCATGCCTGCTAGTAGTTGAAATATTTTTTTCTCTTTTCCTGCTGTGAGATTAAAGATTGCTTTAGAGTCTCATCTAACAACAGTATGCTATATGTCCTATGTACTGGACCTGGATATTTGGACTACATTCAGACTGTCTATTCCTAAATCTTTTATTTGGTCATCATTTCTGCATTGGTTTGGTACTCTGCAGTAGGTGGTCTGAAATGACCCTTTGTCACTCATCCTGTGGCTGATGGGGTATAACAGTAGCTATCACCCAAAGAGAAGAAAGGCGTAGCTATCAAGCTGGTCACTTGTGGGTCTAACGCTCCAGATTTGCAGAGCGCGAGCACTCAGCATCATAGGCCGGATCATCCAGGCAGAAATGCTCTGTCRGAATGAAGAAGTCTCGGCTGTGTTCAGATTGTCCTATCCATTTTCCTGCAGTGGCAATTGGTCTCACAGGACAGAAACTTTTAATTAGATCTACTATCTTGCAGATTATATCAAATCAATACAGTCATATATAAAGCAGTATGTCTACTAAATGCATTTTTTTTTCTCATGCTGTATGATAGGGTATCTGGAAAGTATGTAACATTGGATCCAAATCCAAGTGAGATGGCTGATCATTTGCCCTTCTTGAAAGCCTGTATCTTTTTAACAGCAGAAAGACAATATGCACTAATGACTTCAGAAAAAAGTATCAAAAAGCATGCTCTAGCTGCAGGAACAGGAGGACTAATAGCTTGTTGTAGTATGCTTTCCTGGTACTGCAGTAAAACTTGTAAGAACTGCAGCTAAAGCTATGAAACATCCTTTCATCCAGGCATTTTGACAGGACAGGAATAAAAATGTTAACATTCTTTGCTTCTTCAAAATCTTCATTTTTTCTTTGCCATTGTAGCAAGGGTTTTATCTTTCAGAATATAAGAAACTTCCGGAAAAAAGAAGTTGGGTTTTCAATGGTTGCAAAGCCAAGGAAGCCCCTAGAGCTATGCTGGCTAGCACCAGCTAGAAGATCTTGCCATTAGTGCCTTAATTCTGATAAATGTTCATGGGAACTGTATTCCTGTCTAACTGAACAGCAACTCCAAGTACCACAAGGTGCTAATTATCTTCCTAAAAATGAACATATTCAATAATATCTTGATCATTTTTACTCTGTTCATTTTATGGACAGAAATGCCAATGTATACAGTTGTAAGTCTGTGTTTAGGTAAGAAACAACCACAGAAATAAAGTCATACAGTTAACAAACTACTGGATTTTGCTAAAGGTGCTAGCTAACAGCTTCTCCACACTTGAAGGCTTTAAGTCTAAACTTGCATCTTACAATCATTTGTTATAGTTCAGACAATAGTTTCCAGCTCCACTATGGAGCTGGCTAAATTAAATCTTATGGCTCAGCTTATGCAGGAGCCAGATCAGGCAACTGCAATGTTTCTTTCCAGCTTAAAGAAAATCCATAAAGAACAGTAAACATTAGTTTCCCACATAGAGGCAAAGTCCTTTTTGAACATATGATTAAGAGCTTTGAAGCTTTTCTCTTTAGCAGTGTCCCAAATACAACTGTTTCCAAAAAGCCTTTTTTTTTCCCTTCTTTTTTTTTTTTTTTTTTTTTTTTTGGTTCATGGAGTTTGTAGCCACATAAGAGTTATGTTCTATGTCCAGGCAGTCGTCAAACAGTGAATTACTTCTATACCACTGGAGCTGACTGGCTAGCTGTAGTATTACAAATATTCCCGGTAGGAACTAAATGAAATAAACCATCTTCTACATATGCTGGTTTGGTAAGATTCTGCACAATAAAGTGGTGGTCAAGAGAACAGGAGTAAAAAGCAATTTCAGATATTTCTGTGATCATTGGCTGTGCATGCTAAACATGTACTTCTTTCATAGCCAACCCAAGGGAAAAAAAACACTAGAAAAGGGTTTTTATAATTGTAATTTCAATATCTTTAATTTGAATGCTTTCACACTGGTAACAGTCAGCACTTGATGTGTGTATTCTTCAATTGGACAAAAAATAATATTCATAGCCCCATGGTTCCAAAACCTCTTCAATTAGTTTGTAAAATTGCCAGGCAGCTTTTATAGACACTCAGTGAAATCATTGGAATGTGTGTGGAAAAATAATCTAATAGTATTTTTAGAGTATTTCCCATACTTCTAATTCTTRTCTACTTCAGACAAAATCATACTGAACGAATAATCAAATAACCTTTTTCTTTCTGTGAGAATGAAGCTTCTTCCTATTCTTACTTCGGCTGATTCCTTTGCATTTCAGAAAATCAATCCTTCAGCTAGTGTCCCCAAGAAAAGAGTGGAAAGAGTTTAAAGAATCAATTTATGTAGTTGCTAAAGTTGTCAATATTTCACCAATTTTCAATTTCCACTAATATTTCAAGTCTTACAAAGATGGATTTCTTTATTCCCTTGTACTGTTTAAGTCATGAGAGTCTGCTGATTCCCAACCCATAGCCTTCTAACCCAGCTCCAGAATTCTCCACTTCTTCCTCCATTATCTGCTGCTTAGAAAAATAGTAGTAAATGTAGTAGTTTAAGCATCTCTCTGTGAGAGGCTGGGAAGAATTCTGTTGAGCCTGCTGAGCTTGATTCAGAACTAGAGTGTAGGTAAAATCTGTGTTAGGACAAAAAGAGCTAGGAGCCTCCTCCTGGAGAGAAGTCTTCCTACACTTGCACTGCCAGCCCAGATAGATGATTGAGGCCTTTCCAAGTGCTCTGGCTGGATTCCTCTTGGTGCCCCAGGCTGGGTGACACAGTTTGCAATGCCTCCTCTCCGCTGTTGTAGCATTTTGCCTTGCATGCACTTCAGCCTGATCACAAATGCAGCAGAACTATTCCACTAGGCATAAAGAAAAAGGAGAAGCAATGGTCCAGAAAATGCCACACGGAAGCAGCTGTAACAACATCAGTGGTGGTGTCCCAGGAGGAAAGGACAAATTTTTTTAGCAGAAGAGGTGAGTCATATGCTTTTTGCTTCGGAGTGCTTGTTTGAGAATAGTGCCCATGGATTCTGCTGTTGAATTTACTTCCTTCCTACTTCATAGTAAAAAGCAATGGTAAAATATTCTGTAAACTCTTCAGGGTTTTAGATAATGGGATATTTTGCCCTTATTAGAGTAGACTAAATAAGCCATTTCAACTGTTACTTCCTCTAACATACTACTTTCCAGACGGGAAACTCTCTGCTGAGTCCACAGCTTTGAAACCTCTCTTCAGGTAGAGATGCTAACTGTAAGTGCTGACTTTCAGCTTTCTTTCCTTAGCAGCAGTGACTAGCAAAACTCTTTGAAAAGGAGACTTCTTCAGAAAATTCCGCTGGGAAGGTGGCGACAGCAGCTCGCTCCTCCAGTGTCACTGCAGAGCCCACGCGAAATGCAGAGCTGCTGCGCACGTCTCCAGCTGCTACCTTCTGTGCCCCACGCCAGATTCTCGGGATTTCTCTTGATCAACTTATTGGGAAGTTCATTTCAGGTGCTTTGCCATCAATGAACTTTAAATGCAGAAATAGTACCATGCAAATAATTTGGAGCAGAGAAAAGAGAAATTTCTCAGCTGAAGAATAGCTGCCAGATTTCACAAGGAGCTTCCAGAAGGAGTRAACATTTACCAGAAAGCAAGATATAGTCTTGCATACTTACTGGTGAAAAATAGGTAATATGATTTCATTTTACACCAGTGTTAATCAGAAGTCATGCTGACGGAGTCAGTGATCCAGACTCAATAGCGTGATGCTGAGTTCTGTTAGACGAGAAAGCGGAACAGTGCTGTTAGCATTACTGTGAAGTAGACTGAAATAAAAAGCATAAACTTTACTGAGAGCCTTAATGCACTGAGTGCTGATCACACATTACATCTTAATATTTTAAGCATTTTTTGTTGTAAAATCAGTTTTCTCTCCAAATAAAAAGCTATTATAAATGGCTGTTCGCCCTCTACCAGCTCTTCCTAAGTGTCTGTCAAATAAGGAAGAAGCAATGTTGCATTTCAGTTTAAGTATTAAATAAGTTTCATAAGTGATTATTAATAAGTTAAGATAATGCATGAGAATTTTTTGACTGCGGAACAAGTATATCAGTGTTATTTCGACAAGTAATGAGTAAGGGAGGAATAAACCTCATTTCATCACTTGCATGTGTACCTGTGTCTATGTGTATCTGTGAACACAAATCCTTTGTTGCAATTTTAAGAAATACATGGATGGAATTCCTTCTTCCTTTAAAATTACTGATGTGTGTGATGATACACTTCTTTTCGAAGCACAGTATTACTCAAGAGTAATGCCTTTGCCTTTGCTAAATGCATATGCACGTGCTTACACCACGACTGGTACAATTCGTAATGGTTGGAGGCTCCGTCGATAGGAGCAATGCACGTGGACACCACTCTTGACTTTAACTATACACTTGTAAACACTCTCATAGCAGCAGATGGGAATGTGATGATTTCTTTCCCCTTAAAAAGCTCAGAATTACTAGTTTTTCATTCTGTTTAGTTATATAAAAAAACCAGAGATATCAAAGATTCCAAGTGGTGTTATCGGAAATAGCAACATCTGCCTACTTCAAAGCACAGAGGGCTATGTRCCTCACTCCTTCAAACCTGCCACGGTAGGACAGAAAAGCAAATAAAACCAACAATCTTCGATCCGTAGCATAGAGCAGGTCTAATATATACTTTTCTATTTAAAGTTTCCTGCATTACTTTGGTTTGCTTGCACTCTTAATAATGCTGAAATACTTCTCCCGAGCACTGTCCCTGGCTGACTGGTTGGGTGAGAGTGATCCTGGCACAGGCGAGATGCAGCTGAGATAAGCAGACCAGGAGGGTTTGGAGAAAGCCTTCRCAGGCGGGCTGAGGGCTGATGGCAGGCTGTCTCCCCAGGCTGCTGGCCCCAGGCATTTTCCAGGATGCTACAGGGACAACTTGGGACTTTTCTTTAACTCCCTTTATCAGCATGGGTGAAAATACGGCTCTTGTTCAGTGCTAGCAGTAATTAAAGGAAGATACTGCTTCAGCTGAAATTCTGATTTCTTTGGGGTACACTACAAATCATAAGCAATCCTTAGGGCTGTGAATTGCCACGTGAATTGATAAAAAGGAAGGCTACTTTGCTGTCCGATGCCAGTCTGGGTTTTCAAGACCCTTAGCTGCCAAAATGAGTTGCAAGTAAATGAAAGTTCTCTTTGTGCTGCGTTTTCTTTCAACATTGCCCAAACCACAAAAACCCTATCCAGTTTTGTTAGAGAGCTGGAAGATAAATGAAAAATTAAAAGGACTTATCACGTTTTTTATAACAAAAATCACTCAAGCTCGTTTGAGACAGTTTTATTGACGTGCTGTAGCCTGTGCTCTTCAGGGATCGGCATGTGGCACCGTATGAAGCAAACAGATGGAGCATATCAGAGATTTTCCAGTTCCCTTCTCAGACCTGAGGAAGCATGGAAAAAATCAGAGCCAGACTGCAGATGGTGGAGAGCCTCATGTGTTGGTTTCATGTGCATTTGCATATACTACACTACATGTATCAAGCACAACTCCGTGGCTGAGGGAATGCTATTACGTATCTTAAATTGCCCATCTTTAAACMCGTTTTCTGAAAAAATATACCACAAAAAGAGGCAGAGCATACAGCAGATGCCCTTTATGGTGTATTATAAGTTTCATACATTGTTAATCTTTGCTCATTTGTTTTGCAAACAGGAGTAGCATGTGAGAACATGTATTTTCTTAAACAAGTACTGTTTTAAGGATACAAAAATTTCTATTATTAGTAAGGGCATATGAAGTCAGCCAAATTGTGGATTATAAACACATGTGTCCAGTAAATTAAGAAAATTCTTCAGATCTGGCAAATATGGTCTATCTTTTGCTGTTTTGCCCTCCTTTTACTTCAATACTTCTTTCCTCTTATACAGGAAACAGGAACTGAAGTGGGCTACACCCCTGTATTTTCAGCGTACCCTGGTGATTGGAACAGTTTCACGTGAGCTGGTGGTATGCACAGTGCTGACATGGCCGGACACACACCATCCCTCCATTGCCCCACACTCGCTGTTCAGCAACAGTTTTCACAATCCTCTTTATAAACTGAAAAAAGGTTTTATAAAACACAGGAACTGGAGAATTCCCCCATCTGCAACATTTGTTGTCATCAGTACTCAAGGCTTAGGTTTACTGAATATTGGAGACAATATTCGGAGGTGTTTAGAAAGGAATTTGCCTCATCTGAAAAAGAATCCAAATCACTTTCTAAAATTGTAGAGCTTCATCTCCTGACTGTATTTTTTATTGGGGGGAACGAGGGAGCTAGGCAGACCCTGCAGTATGTAACTACCTATGCACACTCTGGTAGCTACGTAGAAATGTTTCAGCACTATCAAGAAATATTTCAGCCCTTTTCTCTCCTACCCGTTTGCTGAACTTTGAGCAGCATCAGTGTTTTTTTACTTTAATACTAAATATCATGAAAAAGAAATAAATATCTTCTAATTAACATAGGAGAACTAACAGTTAAACACAGTACAGGATCTCAGGGTTTTTTGATAATCATGGTACCAAACTCAAAATTCAGCTTTGGTCTCTTCATGGTGGCAGCATGTGACTGCCAGATTGGTATTCCTGTGCATTTTCACTGGACTATTCCCTATCTTTCACTTGCTTGCCATATAAAGTTAAATCTTTCTCCTATTTCATCCCTTTACGGTTGCTCCTCTGGCTCATTGAAATAGATTGTAGAGAGGCTCCTGTRTATGAATGAAATGCTTTTCCCAACAGAAAGGTGGAGACATGCTCTGCTCTTGAAGTTGGCCAAGAGAAAGTACAGTAACTGTTACTAAGATCTGGAGGAACCTGTTGAAGAAGATACTAACACAGATATGGTAGAACTGAATATGAACCCCTCAGAATTTGGCTTGTTTGGGTGGTGTGAAGATGAGGTAGACACTGTAACATGGCCTTCAAAGGAAGGCAGCCAAGTCAAAGTCACAAAATCCTACAAGTTCAGAAGATGACTAAACCCAAACTTTTTTAAGCTGTTAACTCATGTTTGTTGTGCTTGAATTGCAGAGGCAGCGCAGACAGATGCTGTTAGCTCTTCCTTGTGAGCACAGCAGCTAACGGAGTTGAAAACCCAGTAAAAATATTCTCCCTCCATGAGAACCCAGTTACACCAAATGCTATGGCATTTGATACTCTTAAAGGGGGCAGTGAAGGGTAGGGGAGGAAGAAGCAGTGAGGGGCAGGGAAAACCCCCTAAAACTGAAAAGATTTCTAATACAGTGGCGGGTGTTCCGCTTTAAAAAATCATCATCCTCTTCCTCCCCTTACCCCAACTTGTTCTGCCTTCCCTGGTGATCTCCAGTCCTGGCTTGTGACAAGTGTCAGACCGTAACTGATAACCACCTGGGTGATGGTTGCTGTGGGGCAAAAGCTCTGCTGGAGGAGGAAAGTCAGGGCAAGTGTCCAGGATAGACTGGGCAGCCTCTGAAATAGTTAGGAGGTCATCTCCTTACAGCTGGTGAATGCTGTGAATACTAAATAAGTAGAGATCTACTGATTTCCTCATTGTTCTCTTTCTGCCCCAGTAAATCCAGGAAAGCACTTGCACCTGCTTGTTCCTACAGGCAGATGAGAGCCAGCCCGGAGCAATCCTGCCTGTAAGGACTGTGGATTGCACTTTGAATTCTGTCACTGGTACCTAAGGGGAGAGGAAAGAGAGACAAGGATAAAGCAAGGCTCTGTCAGGGGACACTTTATCAGCTGATAAAGGATGAGCTGTCTGACAACTGGTTTATAGACTGACTAAACAGTTTGAGATTACTCTTCCTCAGTTTCAGGAACGGGGATAGTTTGAAGTGTTTGCACAGCACAGCTCTCCAGAAGTGGATCAGATTGGGTCCTTGGGCTTGGGTCACAGGATAAAGCATTTTAAGGAGACACTGGTGGACTTCTAAAATCCTAGCTCTCAGATAGCCTTCATGACAAAGTTTCTGTTCTGCATTTTTCACATTTAGATCATAGCTGGTGTTAGAAAGAGCCAATTTTAAAGAACTACTGGATTCTCACACATGAGACTTCATCAGTCATATCCCTCACTCTCACAGCCTGCCTTCTAGAGACTCCTATCTCGCCTTCCCGAACATAACTCGCATGGGTCTCTCACATACCCACACACTGCACTCGCAGAGGGAGGAGGAAAACACATCCAAGAATAAGCAATGCTAAAGGTCAATACTTTTCCAGGCCTTGATTCAGAAAATTGTCATTTAGAGGTTTTTCAGATTCTGTGGCCTCCCATTTGAACTCCCTGAAGGAAACTTCAATGAGATAAGATTTGGCAATAGTAATAACAACCGACTGGTGGGCTGCCGCATGGACTTCCCACCTGCTCGCTTATCAGCCTTCTCAGATGTCATGGGACCCGATGGCAAGGAGATTGGGTAAAACACCTGCTAGCAGGGCTGCTAACGATGCTCTTTTTAGTGGCAGTTGGAGAGCCCTGCCTAAGCTCTTGCTCGTCAAAAAATCCCTCCTGCTGTGACACTGGGCAGGTCCTGGTCATGGGAGTGGGACTGAGTGTTGTGGGACAGATGTAAACACTAACCCGCTTGTGTTTGACCCAGCCTGTGAGTCAACCCCAGACCACAACCTCTGCCGTTTCATCTGTATGCTTCTAAAAACATAGCTTTTATTTTCAATGGCTTTTTGTAATGAACTACAACTTACTAAGTGCTGTTTTCAGTTACATATCCATAACATATGCTTTAGCTGTAGCAAAGAAAGTAGCATTTTTAATTGAGAAGAATTTCCAAAACAATTAACTTTCAATCACAGAGGCCGTGCTCTCTTCTTTACTTAAACAGCAGCTGGTGTTAATTAAAATGAAAGAACACCCTGAGCCCTGTGGTCTGAGAGCTGAACGTGGCTCAGAGGCCTCCTTGTCCCTTTGGAGGTGCCTCCTGTGCGCAGAGGATGCCAGCTCTGCCAGGGTATGGGGTGACACAGTTGTGTGACCAAGTACCCTGCAAAACTATTGTGCCTTTTCTTTAAAGAAAGTATTTATTCAGAGTTGCTATGGCCGTGATGTTCAAGGGTAGAAGAAACATGAATACCTTTTAGTAGAATAGATCTTAGGTGTTACGTAAAAGCACTTAATCAACAGATTAAAGATATTCTCTCTTCCCATAAACTCTGCCTTATTTAGGACAAAAACATTTCAGAAAAACTTATCTTAAAAACCATAGATGGCCCACATATCTCCTCATCTGCACTTGCCTTTCCCTGATCCAGAGGACCAAATTCCCCCTGCACAGCTTGTCTGTGTCAGTTGCTCTGTCTAGGAGGTGTCTCTCAAGCGCATCTTCCCTTCCAAGAGCTTTTAAAACCCTTTTAATGTTCCTTTGCGCTTCAGTTCCCAGGCTGTGTAAACAAAATGACTGATATAGTGGAGTCTGGACTTATAAAACTAACAGCTGGCTCCTATTGCCGTTGCAGTCTGTATCTATGGAGATTTTCAGCCATTTTGTTTTCTATATAGTTACTATGCAATCCAGTCTACAAGGGAATACAGTAAATTTTCCCAAATTCCCTCACTGACTTAGATCCCTTCATTCACCTTAGAAATAATTCAATGTAAAATAACTTGAAAATATTATTATTATCTATCAATATTCATACAGATGACTAATACTGAGCGATTCTTGGCACTAATTGTAATGCTATAGAGTATGGCTTCCACATCTCCTATAAACACTAGAAGACTCTGGATTTATAATGCAAGAATTCAAAATGATCTTGAAAAGAAAACATTCTAACAAGGTTAGAACAAAAGAAAAAAGTTAATGGCAATTTCCATGGGAAAAAATATTTTTCCTATTGCTACATCAATAGTGCATAAGTCTAACACTTGACTCCGTGGTCACCAGCACTCTCTGTGTTGGCAGAYACACCAGATGTTCGTGCCAAATAATCTAAAATGTCACCTGAACGTGCCATATACCTTCTTGTTCACAGACAGTATAGTCAGAGAACAGCAGAAGTCAAGAGGCCTATAGCATGTACATGTCAAAACCTCAAAAGTAAATATATGCAATACATTTCTGAACAAAGATTAACTGGGGGTTGCATTTCTCACATTTTCTTACTCTTTTTCAAAATCCTATCCTAAATTTTGTTGTGAGGCCAAGGACATCAAACCAGCAAACAGAAATGAGAGTCTGAATGGGAAACGAGCAAGTTAAGGTTAGGGGATTTGTGATCAGTTTACAGGCAACAATTAGAGTTTTTGACTGAGATGAATATTTTTCAAATACAGAACAAATGTCTATTTCCTAAAACTTTAGGCTCTGTTAACTAGAAGTGGAGGATACTATGCAAAGAAGTAACTTGGGAAGGCTGCATCATACTTTGAAAGAAAGGTTGGCTGGAGTGACTCTATCATACTGATGGTACGGATGTAAGTGGCAAATCCTTTTGCACAGGGGGAAGTAGTGTCTGAGATTTGGGTCTGTCTTATCAGAGGTGTAGTTTCTACTTCAAACCAGTGTAATCTCTCACATGTAAATTATCTACTTGCTTATAAAGGTTACTAAAAGCACAGAACTACTATTACTGGTCAGCAGAGGARGGAAGATGAGAATTTATGATTTCTTATTCTAAATTGCTATAATTTATATCTTAGGAAGATCTGGAAGAGGGGATCAGAAGTGATCTCTGGTGAAAAGGAGTTTTTTTTTCATCGTGATGCCCTCAGATGGCAAGTGGCGCGGAATTTCCCCTGTGACTGTCACCACAAAGCCAATGGCAAGCAAGCTTACGATTTTGTTCAAGGCTTGTCTTGATCACCAGCAGATGAATAACTTCTGCCTATGTTTTGACAGGTCCAACTACTAAATGGGAATAAAAAGGAGCCTGTCTTTGACCAGATCATCTTGTCTTTGCCTCCAGGCCACACTGCAACAGCAGCTCACGGATTTTCTTCCTGCTGTGGTCTGAGAGCAGCAATAAAAGTATGAAATAAATACGGACACAGTTCATTTTGTGTGACAGCCACAAGACAAAAAGATGGTCAGCTGAGTCTCACTAACAAGGTGATACACTTACTTTGACCAGTGTGACCTTCCTGAAAAAGGCACAATGTTCTTCTTAACAGATTTTTCATTGTGAATCAATATTCATCAGTGACCTGGAGAGGATAACTACTTTCACCAACATACTTGCAGTTGCATTCACATGAGACAGTCTTGTGTATGAAATTCTAAGTTCCCAAAGTGAAAATGAAGAATATGGCATGGTGAAGTCTGCCAAGCACCACTTTGATTACTTTCTTGTCTGTTTTGGTTAAACTTTATTTTTGTAGACACAGCTACATTGGAGGATGATCTCTGAATCCTGTACTTCTCCTGAGTCCTTTGCTTTGTGAACAGGTATGATAGTTTGGGATCTGAACTGAGCTAAAAGAACACTTTTTTCTTTTTTTCCTCATGTCTTTACCAATAGAGAGAGTGTAATTTAAAAAGCTAAACCTGGAATCTCAAAACTTGTAGTTTTGGTGGGCTTTGGTGCTTCTGGTTAGACCTGTRTGACTGTTGTGTTTATGAGTCTACACACACTATAACATCAGCCTCTTCCTCCTGCTCTGCGGCATGAAATCAGTATGTTYCCAGTCATAGGGCACAGAGGGTTTACTGTCTTAGGCATTTCTAACAAACGTGCTGAAGGACACGAATGCAGTGGCTTTGTCTCTGAGGCACCGGCAGAAGCGAGGCGAAGGGCCGCCAGGCTGCCCTTGCACCGTGCCAGCGGGAGCCGTGCAGCACCGGGGAGCTGCTGGCAGGGAAGGAGCCACCCCCGGGGGACACGGCAGGGACACAGCCAGCACCACGCCGCAGCCGTAGCCCTGAGCTCCTCCTGCGGATCCCTCTGGAGATGAGCGCCAGGGCAAGCGACACGATCGAGGCCTGAAGTCTCGCTTCTCCTGGCAGAAGCAGGACGTCGGCATCAACCGATGGCTGCAGCCCRGGGACGTTGCAGCCCGGGAGTGAGCAGGCACCCAGCCCTCGCACAGGGAGGAACCTTCTCCCTGTGCCGGCTGCTGCTGCTGCGCATTGATGGCCACTGTCCTTCATCAGTGAGGGACTTCAGGGAGAGAAAATGTCWGAGTCTCGTTATCTAAGCTCACTGAAAGGGATGAAGATTTAACCTAGTGTAAAGCTGAGCAGTTGAATTGTTTGCGGCTAGAATGCTACTGATATGCAGCTGCGAGTTTCCCATGCAAAGCCAAATAATGTCTGCCTTAGAAATCCTGGAGCTGTGGTGTGTGGCAGGCTTTATAGTCTGTGAAATATGACAATTAATTACAAACAGGATTTGCAATTCCTTTGGGAGTGGAGAGAGAACCTCACGTCAGCATTTTGACTTGCAAATATTCTAAAATGTCTCCCACCATAGGAGAACTAAATCTTATCTTTCTAGGCATATAACAATTTGTACTAATKAAAGGAATACAGGACACTGCTAATATCTGGGTCCAATAAAAGTAAGTGAACAAAGCAGATGATAGACATGCAAATAAAAAAGAGATCTGATAAGGCATGGTGTAAAGTTTAATCCAAATAAGGCTGCGAGTGGGTCCTTCATGGTGCTTCATCGACATTAAAAAATGTAGTTAAGCTGGTAAATGTACAACAGCTGGCAAATATCATGTGCCAAGTCTTATTTTAGATTAGTAAGAGAAAACTGAGGCTTATTAAACTGCTGCAGTGATTCCCAGGACAGCCAGTTGGAGATTTTAGAACATCTTCTTCTTTCTGATGCTACTAAATTAGTACACTTCATTAGGGAACCTGTRGCTTTGAAAATGAAAGAATACACAGAAGTTGTTGGATTGATGAAAGCAAAGCAAACAGAAACCTGAGAAAGGCAAATAACCCATCCTACCCTCAGCTCACTTAAAATGACTGAGAAGCAGGCATGAAAGCAATTCRCTAGATAGCTCCTGTCATCTCTTGCACAGACAGGAGAGTGTGACAGTCAGTTTAATAACCCCTGAAGAGTTTCAATCACATTTCTGCTTTTAAATACTATTTACCTATCTGCCTGCAAATGGCATCCATTTTAGAAAAGCTAATTATAGATTTTTAAAACCCTATAAAAGTTATAACAGATTTTTTTTTTTTTATTTTTAAAAAACAACCAACTGAACATACACCCTGCAGAGAAAATAGCAAAAATCTTATTTTTGGGGACTTTAGTATTTTTGGGTTTTTTGCTTGCTTGTTTTCTATTCTTCACTAATAGAAATATTAAAAAAGTTCAAGTGAGGACTGTACCCTCAGTCACTACCAGTTAAATGGAAAAGATTTTTTTAAAGACTAATTTAAATTTGTGCTGAGATGTTAAGCAGTGTAACTCAGACTGCAAAATAACYGAAGGAATGGAGCACAGGATGATGATAATGCTAAATGTGTCAAGCAGTGAAGAAGTTTCCATAAGACTTGTTATCAGGTTTGGTTGTGTACAACCTCATTGAAGTCTGAGTAAAGTTGAAGTAAGGGAGTTTCTGGGTTTTCTATATGATAAACGTCACGTATCCCAAATCTAAGGGAAGCTCAATGAGTGAAATCTCCAGTGCACTGAATCCACAATCTTCAGCACAGGTCAAGCTCTGTGGTCACCCAGGGACAGTTCTGGTTGTGATGATGTGGAGAGGTGGTGGCCGAGGGGCTCCCTCGGTCCCCTTGTTGGCGCTGCCTGGGATGCTTGCCTGTTCCATACCTGGATGCTCTGTCGGACCTTCCTCCTGAGGGGTTTCTCACCCTTGCCTGCTGGGTTTTGGAGGGGTTCATCTCTCCATAGCTTTATGGTGGTGCACTGAGATGGCRTGATTTCATTTTTCAAGGAGTAAACAGCAATGCTGGAGTATTTTCCTGGAGCGCCATTGACCTTGAAATTCTCCATCTCTTAGCCTGGCAGAGCTGGATTTTACCCACTTCCTTCTGGCATGAGTATGCCTTGCAATTCAAAGGGTGATTATATGATTATAAAATCTGGTTTTGTTTTGKTTTTGTTTTTTTTTTAATCTGAGTGGACAGACTATGTGCATGATAGTGAATTTGGGACTTCTCCCTAAGATGTTTTAGAAAGTGCTTGTAGCAAAGGCTATGTGTTTTCAGACATAAATACAAACACATGACATAAACATCCTTAAATGATATTTTGTATTTTTTCTTGTTTTTATTTTTTTCTTTTTTTTCAGCTTTACAAAGCAATAAACTCCTAATTGTAGAAATGTGGACAGGAAATAACAAAATAAGATTCAATCTGGAGAACTGTGGGCTGRTACATCAGATGAAAAAATAATTCAAAACATATATATTCAAGAAGAAAAAGAAAAGATAATTGGAAAGCAGTAATATAGAGGAGACCTAAGGGTAGCATTAGACAGGAAATTACAAAGCCATCTCAAATGCAATGTAGTAATAATGTACATGGAATAATAATAATATTTTATCCATCTGACTGAAGATCTCAAAATGTTTCATGGGCTTTGTGCATTACAATCATTTTGCCCATCACTGGGAAATATTCATCTTCAAGGTGCTTTTTCTTATATTTTATACTTTTGCTACCTTTTAAGTACATATGGTTATTTGTAATTATATTTTGCTGCTCAGGTCTCTGCTGCATGGTGGTGGGGGTGGTGTCAGGGCTGTTGGAGGGGTGAGGGTAGCGGCTGAGTTTTGTTGAAGCCACGTTGGCGTGTTCAGAGCAGCTGCTGGTAGGAATCACCCTTCAAGGGACCTCCCAATTTTCCTTTTAAAGCTGCCTTAGTTTTGCAGAAAGCGTTCAGCTGGAGCTTTCCCTAGAAAGTCGGTGTCCTGGGCAGCCCCCTGCCTGCACACAGCTGTTCAGGGAGCCCTGAGGGAGACGAGGTTTTCCTTGGAGGAGCTTTTCCTTCGTGGAGGTTTTCAAGCARAAATATTGGGTTGGTTTGAAGAGAAAGTGGTTTGTGCCAGAACATCATGGGTTTACACTTTACAAATAGAGAYTAGCTTTGAGTGATTTTATAGCACCTGGGTGATCCATGAATATAACTCATTAATTATGAGCTTAACAGAGGATCTACTATTATGTGTTTAAAGAAAAAAATGCAGTCTAATTTGTCATATTTGGGGGTGGTAAGCTCTTGCTTGGTGTGCTTATACTTAATTCAACAATCATACAGCACTGTTTGCCTATGATGTGGATATCTAAATCAACCATTCAGAAAACAGCACCAGGGTGAACCTGAGGAATAGAGTTACTACAGCTATTCTCTGCTACTTCCTGACATTTCAGTTAAGGTTAAAGATCCCTTTTAAATGTCTTTGTTTTCTACAGTCATTCCTTTCATTCATAATATTCAAATTATAAAAGTCTGGTTTTCTTCTTGTCAGCACTCTATGATTTTATTAACTGGCCTGATTTAGCTTAAATGTACAACAGCATGTTGTAGAGCACACACAGAAAAAGACTACTCACTTTTTACTGTGATTTTTCCAGAATTCTTTATAAACAGAGAAACTTGCTATGAACATTACAGTAAACATCAGTCTTGGGGAAACACCCAGGGTTCAATGATAACAGCTGCATGCACACCACTGCAACATACAGTAGAAGCTGTCAAATGGTTTGCTCTGGGGAAARTGATTGCACTGACTCCCTGATGCTCTTGTGCATCTGGAAAAAATGTAAGAAGGAATATCTTCAAATRCAGACATGAGTACTTATCGTTCCTCTACTGGTATGTACCTCCACATGCGTCACGTACTAGTTTCCATTTATGTAATGGGGATTTTGCAGAAGGAGGTATTCACCACTGAAGTATTTAGAACCTGCGGCTGCAGGTACAGCTTTGGGTTTAGAAGCTAGGAGAGCCCAGATGCTTCCAGCTTTTGTCAGTTCCTGCTCTCTGAATTGGTTTGGATGCTTGCTCCAGCTCCTGCAGCCAAAGCATTGCCTTTCTTGCAGTTAGTAGAGTAAAAGGGTATCATCGTCTTCACACTTTTCTGCTGGGCTTGCTTTGGAAGATACAATAAGCAGGAAAAAAATATGTCTTGCATGTTGAAAAAATATGGCATGTAAGGCTTCTTATGCCCTTATATAGAGAAAGGATACTCTGGAGTGCTTGAAATGCACAAAATAACTGTGGGGACAGGCTGGACTCTGAAATGCAGATGTCATTGTGGAGGGTCTGCCCTAAGGCTACTGGCAACACGAGCACCCACCAGAGTCACCCCTGGCTGAGATTTGGAGGTTGTGCTGACAGACTCTCAGTAGATGGAGAAACAATTTCAGGGCAGGGTGATTAAAATGACATTGTTTACTGACACGTTGCACACAATGTATCTTCCAAGCTTGCTGAAGTATTACCTGTAATAGCATGACTGATCCTGCCCAACCTCCCTGTCCGTCTCAGGAGTCCAGAGCATCCTGTCTCATCCCTGCCATGCACAATCATAATCTAGTCCTGGGTTAATCACTAAAAGCACCCAAATACACTCTAATGAAAGATAGTGCCACTCCTGAATGAAAGCGAGCAAACACTGCAGAGTTCTTTCTAATTACATTACTGACTGACTGAAAAGGCAGAAAAAAGGTTTGAAAAGAATTTACTAGAGAAGTATTATGCACGTCTACATTTGGTTGCTGATGAGTCAAAGTCAGAGAGAAAAAAGTCTTGCTCACAAGTTCTTCAACAGTCATTCAGGGGAATGACTTAAATAACTTTATGGGTTTCCATTTTATTAAATGCAGGAAAACCAAACATTCCTGGAAGGTGGCTGTATGGCTTTAATTGGAACTGAATTTTGGCCTAAAATTAGGATTGTTTTTCATAATGAAGGATTGTAAAGAAGTAATGGTTTTGTTGATCAGGAGTTCCTGTCTGGTAAGTATTTCTGTTGGATTTGTATATTCAGACCGAGTATCTATGTCCACAATAGCTCACAGATGTATCACATCTGAATTCTTCTGATAGCTTGGAGGTTTGGGTTCTGTTGAATGTGTTGGTTTGCTTCAGTCTGTGATCTCAGTTTTCTGATTGGGGGCTCAATATGGAGAATTTCATGTAAATTCAGAGTGTACTGGCTGTGATAGCTCTGGCACTAAAATGATTTAAGTCATATTTTCTCCAGTTTCTCTCCCAGTCTGAAGCACTCAATTTCTCAAATATTTGTAAAGGGTTTGTTTCTAAAGATATTAAGTACCCACACATCTCTTTCCGTCTTGTTTTCATCTTATTTGAATATTCTGTATGTGCTGTTAGAAGTCCTTTATYAGAAAGATCTAAAATCCATAGGATTAGTAAATAAATGCTCTTTCAAAGGGGCAACTTATTTCTGTATACTTAACTTTCCAGCATACCAAGATATCATTGCAGGCTCTTGCTGAGTTATTTAAAGTAACCCAACTTTGCTTACTTCCTTTTGACATTAGGGATATTTATGAGATGATTGTTAAGCTAGACATAATACTAACAACATTTTTGTCCCCCTTCTCTTTTTTCAGCTTGGAGTAAGTGGGAATTTAACCACTTGTTTCCAACTAAAAAAAATAAAAATTGAATGGTTCAGCTATGCGATAACAAGTCAGTCTCTCAGTTGTACTTCACCCTGGGCAGTAGGAAGCAGAGTTTCTTGATCTTGTGCTCTAGCCATTCATCTGGTACACACATCAGTGGTGTCCAAAATGTTYGGACGGCAGAACCGTCTCTGGCATAGGTCTTTCTGGCCTTCAAACTGGCCAGCAACCCCAGCCTACAGCAGGAGCCTGGGGCAGGGAAGGATGCTCTGTCCCGAGGAACTACAGGAATGGCACAAAGGACACAGGAGTGGTATGGAAGATGCCAAGCAGGACAGCTCATCCCATCTGTCCAACAGCTTCCTTCCAAAAACTGTTAGTTAAAATATAGTTCACATCATTATGCTGGCTGTTGAGTGTTGTCAACTATTCAGGTGCTACACAGAAGGCTCATGACCCACTCGGTCCATTCCAGAAAGGGGATGCAAGAACGTAAGACACGCTCTGCTGGGCTTGATGACAAGATCTGCCCAGCCCAGTATCCTGCCACTGGCTCAAAGTGGATGCCAAGAGAAGCATGTAAGGGCAAGGTAAATGTGTGACAGTACTTGCCTGGCATGTTTTCCCTGTTTGCAGCTTATCACGACCAAGGGGTTTTCATAGCTGTAGGCAGCACCTTTGTATGCCACAGACCTTGGTGGCCTTTTCTTGCAGTTATCTTTTCTTCCAGTGATCTGTCTAGTTGCTTTCTAAACCCCTGTAAACTTGTAGCTGCAGTAACATTTTCATAGCTCAGGGAGGCATTTCTCTGTTCATCTTCTCCATCATTGGAGGAACTTTAGGGATTGTTATCAAATCTCCACCAATATTCTCTGTTCTCAAGCTGAATTGTGCTTGTCCATTTAACTGTCTTTATCCCTGATACAGAAKCTGTTCCCTACGGCTGGGATCATATAGGTAGCATTTCTCTGCATGTTTTCCATACCTCCTATACCTTTTTAAGATTAGGAAATGAGAACTGTACACACCATTCAAGAAGAGGGCAGTGTATGGTTTTATGCAGGGGACGCATATAGCATTACAATTACCTGAGTACACGGGCTCTGTGAAGGGGGAACCACCCTGTGCTGCTCACAAATCAAACTGGCAGGTCCAGCAGGGCAGGTAACCCACCTTCCTCTCACAGCGCAGTTCTGTGGGTGAAGAGAAGTCATTATACAGCAGGGTCACCAGTGCAGATCCTGCTGAGTGCTAAGTGCCCCACAATAAAAGTAAAAATAAATAAGCATCTGATATATAAAGAAAGAAGTGTCATGAGGGAAAACACTGCGTATTTGAGAAAATTCTTTGAAACTTGAGTTTGTGTGGTCAGATAATTTCTAAATTTTCTAAACCACTCGCAAAACCACTCACTTGTAACCTGTGGGGAATAAGTAGTGGAATAAAATGAATTCAGAAAGTGAACTTGACAGTGTCATATTTTATGTCTTTATCTTTTCATCTGTGCATTTTTCTATAGGCCACAAACTATTTGAGCAATCAATCATGCATCTTGACCTTAGATGTCTTTTCCTGTAAGTTAACCTCTTTGGATAAATATTGCACTTTGGACCTGCCTATTAATTTTCTCTGTTTTTTTACCTGTAGTGCAGTTTACAGTGTGGTTGTCCACTTTCAAGATCACGTGTTCATGTTAGGAGCTTACCTTTCCCCACCAGGGAGGAAATAGAGGCTTGGTGTAAAAGCTTTTAGCAGTGCTTTCCACACAAAGACCAAATGCAGTTAACCACAGCAGAGAATACAAGGCTGTGTGGATGTTAACATGTTTAAACAACTTTCCAGCATCCCAGGCTGCTACGTCTTTCCTGCTATGGTTGCCCATGAAAACTGGATCAAGCTGGCATGTGTTTCCATCATTCCTTCTTCCTGCAGTGTAGACATACCATTTGCCTATTTTATTCTCCTAATCCTTATGGCCAGCAGCAATTCAGACAAAGTGATTCATTTGAACAACTGATCCTAAGATAAAATGCTGGATCCTATTGAAGATTGTGTCCCTCAGGGCTATAAGGTTTCCCAAGAGTGCAAAACAGAGGCACTGCCTCTCTTCTTCAGTTCCCCAGTCACTTTGGATGTACTCAGCAAAATTGCCAATCCTTTGTTTCGCTAGTCTTCATATAGAGTACAGAACCCATGGAAATATATTTAACAGTGGCTATGGGTGGCATTTTGGCAGTAGAAAAGCTGTCATCTTTTTAGCAGTTCAACAGGGCTTGCCTCTTCTCTTATTGAAACTGTAAATAGAAACAAAATAATGTCAGTGTTAGTAATACATGTCTTTAATCAACTCAGCTTAAAATGACATGGTTTCCCAGAAATATCATATAAACACCTAAGTTAATTAAATATTAGCTAGCAGTGCAAAGTTAAGCACTCTGAAGTTTGGAGATGTTACAGGAAAGCTCTAACATGGACTGTAGAAGTGTAAGTTGGAAACCAGATTTTAAATTCTCCTGCTCAGCCTCCTAAACTCTGGGTGCCAGAACATCACTGAGCGCTGATTTTTTTTTACTCCAAAGTTCCCCAGGGGCTTTCTGTGCAAATGCAAAACAGCTTGGCATCTGTCTCACGACTGAGTAATTAGTAGTTACGTATAGAGAAATACCTAATGGTATATCTGTGCTGAGTACTCCCAGGGGAGCATCCTTACTGCCAATCCATCTGTTATGCAAGATGAGGGCATGGGGAGAGAAGGCAGGAGTGCATTTGTACCTTTCTTCTTGAAACTGTGTTACTGCACAGCGGGGCGCGGGGGAAGAAGTAAGAACCTGTGCAACACAGTGTGTGACAAACCGTAAGGACCAGAAATCAGGTCTTCTCTATTTCCTCCACTCCAGTTGATTTCCCTGGTCACTAGGCTCGTGAGTCATCTTGCTAACAGCTCATAGAATCATAGAATAGTTTGGGTTGGAAGGGACCTTTGAAGGTCATCTAGTCCAACCCCCTCATTTCCCTCCTTCCTCATTTCTTTTCCCATGCTCTTCCTGGCTACCGTCTCCTGCAGTGCAACTATTTTCCTTATTACTTCTCTTTCACTTATCAGCTCTCCATGGTCAGGTCACTGCTTCTACCTTGTCCAGAGAGTTTAAGCAGTGGGATCTCAGAAAGCACACAGCTTTCACATCCAGACCCATGAGAGTGTTTCCTTTATGGTACAGTTGCATAGAGAACCTTGAGAGGGTGAAGAGTCACTAGAGAAACTACAGACCAAGTTCCAATAAAATTCTATTGTCCATGGGAAATGGGATTTCTCAGGGTTTTGTAACACAGTGAATTTGTGATTTTCTTAGGGACTGCAAGAAGTATATCCTACATCTTACCCTTCTACTAAATTCAAGTCCCTCCTTCATACTAAGCAAGCAGAAGAATTTCCCAATACGAATGCCTTAATATAGGGAGAACATGTATTTTCCTTTGACCTTATCTGGGGAAACAGCCACAGCTGGTTTTTAAAGCTTGCTTGTGCAAAAATAAAAAGGGATCGAATTCCCTATTGGTCTAGAAGTGCACATAAATTGCATCTGCTTAAGCTATTGGCAAAACTGGCCATTCACATCTTCCTGAAAAACATTTCAAGAAGATAACACTTTTTAAAGTAATTCTCAGGATGGATAGTGAAAAGGAGTACTTGAATCATATTGATTTAGGTAGTGTTTGTCACATAGCACTGGCCATTATGACTTTTTCCATAATGGTAACAACCTATCTGAAGTGCTTTAGCAGAAAATGTTTTCCAGACTCTCCCTGTTGCTCACTTCTGCATTTTAATCCATTGAATCATCCCAAATGGTGTCAGGATGCAGTTTTGCAATTTTCATAACCTTGCCTGCTGCTTCAACAAAGCGTGTTCCCAGTACAGTTCAGCTGTATGGAATTCAGTGATAGGTGGCAGGACAAGATGACCCATCACAGATTTGTGCTGAGATTAGAGAAACTGAGGATGTGCAATGAAACTCTGTACAAGGCTAGCAATATAAAATAATAATTCCTCCCTAAAATGCTGGAGTTTTAAAAAAGTAGTTGAAAGGGCATCTTCAAACCCGATGTCTATTTTTTAATGAACAACACTCTTCAAAAGAATATCAGCAAAGAAAAACTGATTTTGGGGGGTAAGGTAAACAAGCGGTATATTGCTGTTCACTCGGGCAGTGTGAATTCTTCGGTGAATCGGTTTTGTTCTCCCTACGCCTCACTCAGCTGCTTCCTTGGCTGGTGCAGCCTAGCAGAAGTGGAACCGTGTGCTTTGCTTCCTTCCCAAACATCTGTCCTTGAGGATGTTTTTGTTTGTGCCTGCCCCAGTAACGCAGGAGCAGGGGACTTGTAGCTCCCTCCTCGCCCGAGTCCGGGCTGCCGGGGAACGGCCGTCTCCTCCCCAGCTTCCTCTCCTGCTTGCAGCGTCGGGGGACCTGGTGGCCTAGGTAGTGGCACGGACAAGCCATGGGATGGCCCTGGCTGGGGGCACCTGGGGTCTGTGTTTTCCTGTCCTGTCTGGGCAGCAGCGGCGGGACAGGGCTCAGTCCCAGCCAGGAAGCAGGAGCTCGCTCTGACTGAGATGCACAAGGGAGGAGGAGGCTGTATGGCACAGCCTGGCATTGCAGGGGACAAAGTGCTGGCCCTGGCACATGATGGCACATGTCGGCACAGCAGAGGCGTGCTGGCACTCGTGCAAGCTGCTCCTGGCTCCTAGCGAGGGGTTACACCAGTGTGGCTGGCGAAGCAGGGTGTCCCGAGCCTGGAGGGGGTCGCAGAGCAAATTAATCCCCTCGGGACACTGGCACAGCCAGGCCAGTGTGCTGCTGCCAGGGAGCCAACAGGCATTTTGCAATATCTGTTTTCAGTCCCAAACATGGCAACAAATCTTAGATAACAGAGTTCAACTGTACTCGGCATGCTGTCTCCTTGTTTAGCCAAGTTTTTCCCTAAACAAGCCAGCTTTAGGAAAATATTTTGGGGAACTTCTGCTATTGAGCTGGGTTTCAAAGGAGTCATCTTTGTTTAAATGCAAGAATGTTATAAAGAGAGCATTGAAGAGAGAAGCAATGCTGGGCAGAACTCTGGTGGCCAAGGGGTGCGAGGTTTGTATCAGGGACACCAAACGGGGAGGGAAACACAGTAATGCTGCTGTCTGTTTGTCCCCTCACAACTGCAGGCACGTCGCTGCGTTTCCTTTCTGTTTGTTTTGCTGCTTCCCCTCTAAACTTTTTGCATCATCCTGGCTGCTTTCCCGAGCTGCGGCTCAGTGGGCCAGTTTGCTCGCTGGAGTCCTCCTATTCCCCTTCATGTGAGGGCATTAAATTGTGTTGCCATGGGAAGGGCTGTTTGTTACCTATTGCACCAGGCTCCGCAGCTGGGGAGGACGGGGGAACGGTATCGGTTAAATCAACACACTGCTTGGCAAGTGCGTGAACTTTTGTCATCTACATGCTGGCGAAAAAAAATAAAAGGCGGATTTTGGCTGCTTTGAATGTGCTTGAACTGGGCAGTGCCCATACCACAGCTCTGACTAATCTGCTTGGCATGGCCGGGATCCCTGGGCTTCTCCCTAGAGGTAAAGCACAGCACTACATATTATACCTCTCAAAGCAAAAATACCTTAGAGGTACTGGAGAGGGTGACTCCCGAATGGCAAAGGTCAGGCACCTGAGCAAAGCCTCCATTTACCCTGTGATTTTCTGGGCACTGCGGAAAGCCCAGCCGAAACCCGGCAGCTCTCCCTGACTCTGCTGCTGCAGCTGAGCGGGGAATACAGGCGGAGAGAGATGTTGGGTGCAGAGGCTCTGATCATACTGAAATTTTAGCACAGAAATTGAGTTCATGCAATTAATAAGAACAGGAAATACTTCTTGTTTTCTCTCAAGAGGGGAACATTAAGTAATGGCTTTATCTTAATTTGTCAGGCTTTGCCCTAGGGACCAAAATTAAATGGCTGGAAGCCAGTGGAGAACTGAAGCATTAACACTCCGATAAATAAAAAAGAATTCATTTTAATTAGTTTTCCAGCTGAAAAATAATGAAGTTCTACATGCCAAAAAGCTGTAATGGAGTAATGGAAAGGCCTGTGCTTATACAATAGGGCCTGATTGCAATCTCAGGGCTCCATTTGTATTCGTTTGTAGCGCGAAACAAAGGAAGGTGTTTGGATTCTCTCTCTTTATATAAAGCCTCTGCTCCAGCACTCTGGGCTGGTCTTCAACCAGGCTTCCCACAGTCCTGCTGCCAAATCTACAAAATTTTCCTGGCTGACATTCAGGAAAGTACTGCTCGGGCTCTAGGATGGAAAGTTAAAAGACTTTGCCTGGATACACTGAAACATATACAAACAGCGCTTGACGTATGGCATTGATTCATCCTGCACAGGCTGTCCGTGCTGTATCCCCGGGGGGAGAGAATTGTAAAGCTCTCTAAAATCACCTCAGTCACTAGTGTTAGATGTTAGCGAGAGGAATCATCTTAAACACTCGTGGAGACACTTCCCCTTGGGGGATTAGCAGCGTGTAGCTGGACTGTAGCACTCATCAGATCCAGGGTGGTTTTAGCCCGGGATAAACAGCTCAGATGCATTAGAAAAAAATAACCCTATGGTCAAAGATACCATTAGTCACTGTGACTAAGAGGCTGTCCTGACTGTTGGAGGAGTGATAGACGTTTAGATGCTCAGGGCTCCTGTTGCATAGTGAGGAGGGCTAGCACAGCTTGAGTCACAAGCTGGTATTTATTTACTGTATCGCTATCCAATTAGTAACAGATATAAAAAAAAAAAATCTCTGCTCAGTGAAGGGTGGAATAGGAAATGTCTCACTGCCATGGGCAGCCTAACAGATACGTGCCTTGTTTATAAAATCCCATTGTGTCTGTGAAGGCAATTATCAGCTGGGCAAACATGCCCCTGCCTCTGCCTGACGATCACCTCTAGGAAGCAGGATTCGGGAGGCTGTTTCTGTGGCCGCCCTGCTGTGCTGGTGTCCGGCGAGGAGCTGCACAGCAGGAGCAGAGGCAGCGTGCCTGCGGCTGCCTGCTTCTGCCGGGCTTGTCCTGGAAGGGGTGGCTCGGGGCTGCTTCAGCGCCCGCGATGCAGCCACCTCTGCAGAGGGAGGGATGTGCACCAGGCTCTTTGCAGAGGAGCCAGCTGCAGGCTCCGGCATGCACTCCTCCAGGATGGGCTTGGTTCCTGCCACATGCCTCAGCTCTTCTATTTGCTTCTCCATAAACAGCCTGGACATATAAGGGCAAGAATTTACCCTTTGTTCATCATTGCTTCAATCTAACTTTTGCCCGCAGAGAGCAGAACCGTTATGTTTTTCCCCAGTCAAAGAGCACTCATACTCTCTGCAGTCAAAATGACACTGAGGAGAAGAGCCCAATGCAAAATCAGCAATCATCCTAAACCAGGACCTCATGAGAAAGCATAATGTACGGTATTGTCCATGCTTGGGGTTAGAAAAATGTGAGTTATGCAGCAAAAAGCATCAGACTGGCTTAAAAATGAAGCAATGTTTTTTATTTGCTGCCTGGCATTTTCAGGCTTTAGGTTAAGTTGTCAGATCTCTCTGGTGGCTGGGAACTCTCTTAAAGTGAATTCAGAGTTTTCTGGACAAACTCTGTAGTTCTGGAAGCTAGGACTCCCCAGATATCAACAAACATTAAAAAAAAACCTGCCAGCATTGAAGCACAGATGTCAGGAGCAATCCACCCATTTCCAGTTTGTCAGGAGTCAGTTTGGATTGACTTTCCCAGTGGCAAGCTATGATGGAGAAAAAAATACTACTTCTGTACTGCCACTCCTGCAACAAGGGGATAGAATCCTTTCTATTTTAAGTTGCAACATGCAGAAATCAAGTGGAAAGAGGTAATTGCCACTTACTACAAGGAAAAGTTAGTCGGTAAAAGAAAAACTGTGATTAAAAAAATGCATTTATGTCACATATATTTGCCATATTAGCAATCCTAAGAGTCACAAGTATGAAACAAATAATTCCATTCATAAAGTCAGAGATGAGACATTAGTTTATATTTTTACTTGGTTACATTTAAGTGGGGCATTTTATTTATTTATTGTGCAATATTGTTTATAAGTGATGGTTGGTACCCGAAGTTTTGGATAAGCACCTTTTTGTTCAAAAAATTAAAAATATGAAAATAAAAGACTCGGTAGATTTAAAAAAACCCACTTTTTTCTGAGGATAGAAGAGACCCTCAGATTAGCGTACCTGTCCTTTATAACACAGGCCAAAGTGTTTAATCTTGTTATTTTGTAACCGATCCAACAACTTGCCTTTGGTTAAAGTATACATTCCAGAAAGGCATCTGATCTTGATTACACATGTAAGCAGRCTGATAATCCACCAGTTTATGTGGTGATTTGTTTAAATAATTATGCATCCTGAATTTTTTTTTTAAAGTTATATTTTTGTTTGAATTTGTCTGTCCTCCTGCTGCTGCTTCTTGTTACATTTGGCCTCTTAGTACCTGGGAATGTATTTCAGTAAGTAAGAGGTTTATGCCCATGTGTGGCAAAAACACACACTGGTTCGTTTCAAGGCTAGTGTTTTTCTCAGGTAAAAAACCCTAAATATTGGATTGAACTAACCTGTTATGAGGAGCCCTCTGTGTCATGTGTATGAATTATCCATGGGACCCACGTCTTCCTGATGCTTTCAACTCTAGAAAATCTAAGCCCTAAACCATGAGGTCACAAAAGATGTGAATGGTTATCATTTAAGTCAGTGGCTGCATCATTCAGAACCTTTGTCATCATGGACTGAAAATTTAGGAATAGGGCAAGACAGATTAAATGCCTTCCTGAAGATACAGAGATCAGTTGACCAGACTGTCTGGTTGTCAGATATACCAAAAGCTGAAGCATGGCATGGCAGTGGAAGGGATCACCAGGGTCCCTCCCCGGGCAGGCTAAGGAGGTCCTGCTCCACCAGCTCCTGAGCAGGCTCCCTGCACCCTCCCCCTTTTCAGGGCAGAGATGGAGTTTGAGGGATGCCAGCTTGGGTCTGGCCAGGCCACTTGAAGAAGCACGGTGCTACATCGGGCTGCTCTGACACAGGCTATGCTCGGTGGTGTTACCAAAATGCAAGGCCCTCACAAATAGATGTAATTGGTCACTGAAAAAATGCAAGGGGATATCCAGAGAGGCTTGAGGAGAAGCATGGCCTTTCTCCTTATGGATGTCTTTATTCAATATTTGGAAAGGCTTCAGCCCTTATTTTGGTGAATTACAATTTTACAAAATTTGTGGTGTTTGAGTAGACAGGGGTTTTCATAGTATTTCTCCTATTCAGCCAACGTTCTCAAATTGGATGTTGCATGGACCCTTGTTATTCTGTGCGTAGGTGTTTAACAATCCAGTATTAAGTAGTCCTGCAGATCTGAAAAGGTGTTAAAAGTCAGATAAAATGAGTGAAATAATTTTCAAATAGTATTTCTTTTTATCAGCTATTGCAATGAGGAGGTAATGTGATCTTAAATAGAAACAGTCTGTGCCACAGCACAGAGAAGCATCAGCGAGCTTTAAACCAGACCTGCTGTTTAGCATCATAAGATGCAGCAGTACAAGTACAAACCTTATGGATGGGTTAAGTTTAAGTATGCAGAAGAAACGCTGAGTAAATCGTGATTTGATTATAGCCTGTTGCCATTGCACTTATGAAAATGGTATCTGACACAAGACAAGTGTAATACAGACCCAGAGGTTAGAACCTGATTCCAACAAAGTTCAGCAACAAGGAATACTTAACAGCTGAAAAATGGTGATAATCTGGTAAGGTATGTACAAAGATATGTCAAATGGTTAGTTTTGTTTTGTGAAAATCAATTGTATTTGTAGTGTTACAGACCAAAGCAATGATTTCCATGGATAAACCATATGTTTCAACAGCACTTTCACCTCCCAGCTTCAAGTACTTGGATTAGGTCAGAAAGCCAGGGTTCCAGGCTTGTGGGAAATGATTTGAGAAGTCCCCAAAGTCCAACTGAATGCATGGGAGTGGTGGCAGTAGCAGGCTTTGCTGCTATGTCTCTGCTCTAGGCATGCCTTGCAGCTCTGCACCAGGGCTACTCTGGCAGTATTTGTGCAAAACACCACGTGTCCGTAAGATGCAATGTTCAGAGAAGGTGCTGGAGTCTTACCACAGTGTGAGGACCATCACTAAACCAGCTCCAGCACCCTGTGCTGAGGCACCGTACTTCTGGAGTGAAGTAGCCTTCTAACTGATACTTTGAGAATCAGAAGGGGTATTTCTCTGCGTCAGCCAAACATTGACTTCTCAATAAACATATTTGCAACTAAGTATGCTTTTGCTCTGTCAGCAGAATATCACAGATTCAAGGTCCCACAGCACACATACATGAACTGTAAGTTTTTAGAATGGGGCATGAACTCTAATAATTTGCTGTTTTCAAATAGGATGTTAAACTGTTGTGACAATGAGCACCATAAAAAAAATTCATAAAACGTATTTTACAAAACGAAAAAATGGAACTGCCCAAACCCAGGAAGTTCTTGAAAATGCTTGAATTTGTAACTGCTATTACAATTTAACAACAGACTCTGTGAGAATGACGTGCCCAGTATAATTGTTATTAGGAGTATCAGACACAGAAACGAAAATCCGCTGCTGAGAGATCTATCCTATTAATTTTGAGCATGTCAGAGAATTAATTTCAGTGTTCAGTTTTGATCATCACTGCTTGACATCTGCAAAAATCACGTCCTATTTTCCAGCCTAAAATACAATGAACATAGTTTTCTTGTTACTCACACTTGTGTCATATAGGAATATGCCCATTTGAAGTCATTTGAGAGAGACCAATGTAACTGAAAAGACAAACAAGTCCAGTGTGTTTGTGGCTGTAACCAGAATGTATTTATTGGCTTAATGCTGAGCACTCTTAAAGTCTCACTTTAATCTTAAAGTCTCATCATTTGTAATCTGCTTGATTTCTGTGTGTTTAAGCTGTGAAGGCTTTTGGCATGGTACCTTCACTTATTGTGTTTTCACAGCACTTCTCAAAGTTTTCAGTTTCTTGATGTTTTACTACCACAGAAAGAAGAAAAATAAATATTGCATAAAGCTGCAACCCCACCTCTTTCCCCCCCATTGCTTAAAATGTATTTAGGTTGGTATTTTTAAAAGTTAATTTTCTCATTTTGGCCCTGTGTTCCTGGATTCACAGAGTCTGTGTCTCATTCTGCTGTTGCATCCTGTGTTCCCATGGGCACTTGGACCCAGGCTCACCCTCCCTCTGCTAGCCACTGAGCAGAGATGACAAGATTAGGAGTACACTTGCCCTGAGATCCTTGTACAATGGAGAGAGGTGAAGAGTGTGCTTGAGATCTCCTGCCTGTCTCTGAGCAAGAATCTGAAGAAGTGACTTCCATTGTCCTCTACCATAAAATGGATGTGATAGAGTTTGTGACATTTATGTTGTCCAAATTTCTGTTACCAATAGGTAAATATAGTCATAATGAGGTCAGAAATTGTGATTCTCAGAGGATTTTAATGTTGGGAAATTCGACATTGCTGCATAAACTAAAAATTCTTAAATTTTTCTGCAAAAGAATGTTTTGGATCAAAGCTTTTTGGCATATTGTTTTGAAAAATCTTTTTTATTTTTGACTAGATATAAAAATTTATTTACAAAATAAAAAGTCTTCAAAAGGTGCAAACCAAATACTCTATTTTGAAAGAGGAAATTAGGCTCATCTGAATGTTTTCCTTTATTTGAAAATTATCTAATGCCAAACCCATCTTTTTTTGAAACATGTCAGCTCATAGAAACTAAAATATCTGTTGGAAAGAGTTCATTTGAATGCTTTCAGCCTGTTCTATCTAGAAGATTATGGTTTATCCTATAGACAGGGAAGAAATTAGTTATTAGAAAACCATGTCAGAGCCACTCTGATAAATTCATGCTACTGTACCTAAATTGCAATCCACGAGAAAGATAATTTGTTGGGAAAGGATGTAAAGAAAAATGAAACCCCAACTCTTGCAGTACGTTGCACTGTTTTGCTAGGTCAAACTAATCTGTGTAGCTCAGGCTGTACATCACCAGGGCCTCTCTGGCTTGTCATCTATCTGTCGACAGGCGGATATCTAACACTTCTCCAGAAAGTTAACAGATTGCCTCTATGAGCCTATAACCACCTGCCAGATTAACTTATTTTGGGTGGTTTATTTGAAAGCAATGGATGTGTTTCCTGGGGCCAAAGCCATATTTCCAAACCCAGGAGGCACAAATGGCCTTTATGGCATTTTTAAGTATGACCACAGGCCTGACTGATAGAAATTGTAGGGTTTTGCCGATATTTGGGCTCATGTACCTGATGAGGATGGGGTTCCCAGCTCAGTGTGTCTGAGAATGTCTGGTCTGGCTGAAGCATCATGAGAGGCATTGCCACTGCCTAGCTTTACACATTTAACATTAGGAAGCTAGTTGCCCAACTGTCCTGATATTCAGGGAAAGAGGAGCATCCACAAAGCAAATCAGAACAAAAAGTCTAATGCTTTGAGGGATATGTTACTTTCTGTTACTTTTTTTCTTTTCTGGAAGTAAAACAGTGAGATAAAGCTCAAGGACTACACTCCTTTGATAATACCCATGTTTCTTCAGTGCAAAATATTTCATTGAAAAAATCTTAATCAGCACTAGTGAAAATTCATAAAAGGTCAAGATAAATAAACCGTGAAACAAATTTCTGGGGCAGGCTTCTCATCATTTGTTGCCTTTAAATCAAGAAAATATTTCTTGCTAAAAGATATATGATGTTTCATCCGCAATTAATGGCATTCAGTGCAAGAATGACTGGGTAAAATTTGGTGGCCTATGCTATGCAGGTCAGATTAAATGATCACAATGGCCCCTGACCTTTGCAGCTATTAATCTTTCGTGAGCACAAAGCCATAAAAGACAGATGAGCTCTAATAAAAGGGAATTGGAGTCTCTGGAGGACTATTTAAAGGATCTCTTGAATTAGCTAATGCAAGAAAAAGATGCTTTCTGGTAGAAAGGCCTTAAAACCCCTGAAGTTACACAGATTATTTTTCATTTTGACATGAGGAGAAATTGCATTTTGGTTAGAAAAATTGTTCATTAATATCCTTCTGGTTTCTCTCTATTTGGGATGTGGTCAGAAAGGGGAGGAGATTTAATGAAAAATGGGAACATGAAAATGTTACAGGGTTTGCCCTTTCACAGGTTTAGAAAATGTTTATCACTCAAAACGCCAGCTCCCTTTGGGAGAAAAGTAGTGTTTCCTCTGGTGTGACCAGGATTGATAGCCCGGCTTAGGCCAGAGGCAATCCCTTTGGCCTCCCCACCTCCACCCAGCATGCTCAATCAAGATGGGGCTCGGGCAGGAGGTGCATCGGCAGCTCCGTCTGGGAGTAGGACCCTGCTTTGCTCAGGGGTTGGTAATCCTCAGCCAGGAAGGCATCACGCTGTGCTCAGGGAAGGCTCGGTCAGGAGGTGTTCAGGTCTTTTGTCCTGATCACGGTGAGCTGAAGGGGCTGATGGAAACCCGAGGTGACGCCTGGCGCCCTGTAAGCCGTGCCCCGAGGAAGAAAGGGGCCTGACCTCAGGGACTGGGCCCAGGAAGTGGAAAGACTTTCCAGAGGAGTCCGTGTGTGACTTCCTTCTATTTAAGCAAAGTCTCAGCCAGCTGGGCCGTGTGCCCCTACCCAAGATGGACTGAGGAAGGTGATGATGACACTGAGGCAAACAGGAGAKGTGTCAGATGTCTTTCTAACAGGCCAGAGCCTTCCCACTTAGAAAGTGCTGGCAGTCAAGACCGCCAAGGACTGACGCACCAGAAAACGAAAGGTGTTCAAGCCCGTGGACCCTATGGGGGGGGAAYGCTGCTTGTAAATACTCTGCTGTGGATGAGATCCAAGGAAACCCACCCAGGAAACTGATGCAGGGCTTGCAGTGCAACCGCAATATGGTTGCGATAAGTCAGGGAAGAGAGTAAGGATGTGTGGAATGCAAAAATGAGACCCTGAAATCATTCATTCTCACGTGAGGGGGAGGGCTGGTGGAATGGAAAATGAGGAGACAGCAGGGAAAATCAACACCTGCAATTTTGTATTTTAAGAGTGCAAGGAAATAATATGAAAAAGTAATTCTGTTTCTCTGCCAAATGAAAGCAACTCAAAAAGATTGAAAGGTGATTGTTTTCACAGAAGTGATACAGCATTATGTGTGTTTAACAGCATACATTACTGCTGACAGAATGAATTGCTGCTCAGGGCTGAGAAAGGTTGGGAAGATGAAAATGGATTAGTCAGGGAAAGCTAGACCGGTGGAGAAAGGAAAAATGGAAATAAATCAAACAGTTGCCAGAGTACACAGGATGTCTATCACTAACTGCTAGGATGTTTCAGCTCTTAAAAATTTTTCTGGTACTTGCAATTAAGGACTTACTAATTCAGTTGTTGCCGTTACTACTTGTTCCTTTTAATTGTTTTTCTCTGCCATGAACTACACTATAATTTGAATACATATATTGCAATCTAGTAGAGGGCATAGTATGCTATGGCACCTGGAGAGAAACAATGCATCTCTCCCTAAAAAATATCTATTAACACCTCACTCTTGAGATTAATTTCTATCATCTCATGGAACTTCTATAACTCTGTTGAAACTCCTTCTGGGGTGATAATTAAAAATCCTGGATGTACTGGTACCTTGGAAATGAGTGCTGTATCCTGAGCTGGTGCAAGTGGCAGCAGGGAAACTGCAGCAGCTGCTTCTCACTGAGGATCTGATCTGACTAATACAATTTTCCAAATAACCATGGTCAGAGATGAGTGCAGGGAATGCAGGTCACCAGCTCTGAGCTCACTTTCTGACAGCTGAGATAGAGCTGGGAGGAATTTTCTTTCTGATTGTCCCACCACTGGCCAGAAAGCAGAAGGGGACGGCTCGTGATGCAGTCCCACTGAAGGCAGCTCAGGCCCTCACAAATCCCACGGCCGGCTCTGCCAGCTGCTGGCTTGTAGCCCATACATTGGTTAGGAGAACGTTCTTCCTTTTCCAATCCTTCTTATGGTCCCCAACCACATAATTCCCACCATCATTCTTATTATATGCATGGAGGAATCTGGTGGTTTTTCTAATATCTGTGTGTATTTTTCAGTTATTACATCAATAGGGCTTCTCCAGTGAACTGTGGTTAAGGCGTTCTGCTGGCTCACAGGTTGAGCTTTTCCCACAGGGATGTTTAAATTAGATGAAATGAGAAGACGACGTTAGATAACAGCTTTTCTTTTCTGCCTGGTTTCAGTTCACTCCCGGCTACAAGTGCACTCTGGTAAGTGCTCAGCTCCTCGCTGAGGCTCGCATTCCTGCTCTTTGAGTCGCTGACTCACGCTCGCCAGCTGAGTCAAGGTGTAGGAATGGTTAGTGAAGGCTGCCAGCTGGGCTAGTAGGAAAAACACTTGGGCTCGAGTTTTACAACAAATGGCAAAGCAGTTGAGCTTAGATGGCCTGTTTTATTTCTTGTCCTTGAATAAAAGCTTTCATTGTAGTCTCAGCTGTTGCACTTTCCTTTTGTATGCTTATTCATCAAGGTTTGAGTCTGTCATTCTGAAGCAGAACTGACTTGGGCAAGCACACAGTGAAATTGGGGAAAAGTCTCCTCCACCAAAAGTCAAATAATAACTTGAGGGTGAAGGGAAAGGAGGAAAACTATTGCTGGGATTCCCACGCTGCAGTGTCCTTTCCTGGCAGAATATTTACTTCCACTGTCCATGTTGCCTCCTTTTGATCAGCACCTCATTCTGCTCTTCCCCACACAATATTCAGGGATGGGGATGTGATTGTATGCTTCAGATTGTCTGTCCATGGTTTTATTCCCATTGAGAGGTTATTGAAATAAAGCACATAAAGAACAAAGTTCTTCAAAGAGTGGCAAAAGACTGTCAGTGTCATTTTTCAGCTGGGCAGGATTTCTGTGAAGGACTTGTGACAAGGCTCATTCCTCAGAATGCTGTTCATAACAGGGTGAAGGCTCTGGCATTTCATATATAATCCATCTCCAGTGATTTGTCTTTCTCCTCTGCAAAGAGAATACTTACTTCCAGACAGGCCTGTATGAATCTTATCTCGGTTAGCATCAGCAAATAAACCCATGGCTTTTTCAGCTAAAACACAGAAGTCTTTATCCCTTATGCTGAAGAGCTGGTAAATTCGTAATTTTTCCAGGCTTACATCCTCTGTTATTTGGGAGCAGTTAAACAGACACGAACCAGTGGCTTACACAAATTAAACAAAATTATTGAAACATGATTCCCATTCATCAGGAATTCTAGATTATTTCCCTGATTTTGGTATAGGAGCATGGTTTATAGTGGGCGGAGGCTGAGTACTCCTAACAGAATTTATAAACTGTACATTAGTCTTCAAGACTGGCACGATGGTGTGAAAACTGAACACATTATACAGCCAAAAGATGTTCCTTTACCTTGCAGAGCATAAATTACATGTAGATGGTCTTATGTGTTTATACAACGTTTTGCACGTGCAGCATGTGGGCCAACAAATTATATTGCTCCAAAGTTGACACAAGTATTTAGAGATCTTTCTGGGTTATTGTCTTTGGAAAGTCAGGTAATTCCCGATGGCAATCTGGTTTCACTGCAAAGAATGCATGAAAAATCCTGTTATCCTGGAGACAGTAAGGAACAAGAGGGGCCAGTTTTCTCTCTTTCCAGTGAGCAGCTGCTCTAAAAGAAGCCTCTTCTGGCCTTTTCTTCCATGCCACACTCTCATTGCTTGTCCACCTCTCTGAGTCTGGCTATTTCTATTGTATAGACACAGTTTTTGAAAATACCTGGCTCCAGCAGTCAATGCCAATGCTTGCCCTGTGGAAGCCTATAACCAAGCTTCTTCCCCCAGCAGTAGTTTGCACTTGTTGCGAGCTTGTTTTCACTCTGACAGGTGCCTCTGTAGTGGTTTAACCTGGCAGGCAGGCAAACGCCACACAGCCGCTTGCTCACTCTCCCCCGTCCCCGCAGCGGGACGGGGAGAGAATCGAAAAAAAAAAAAAAAAAAAAAAAAAAATTCACGGATTGAGATAAAGACAGTTTAATAGAACAGAAAAGAAAAGGAATAATAATAATAACAATGGTAATAATATATTAATAATACAATATATTAAATGAGTGATGCACAATGCAATTGCTCACCACCCACCGAGACAATAGCCAAAGCGATCGCCCCTTCCGGGACCCCTTCCCCCCTCATTCATATACTGGGCATGACGTCACATGGTATGGAATACCCCCTTGGCCAGCTGGGCTGGCTGTCCCGGCTCTGCTCCCTCCCAGCCTCTTGTGCGCTTGGTAGAGCATGGGACGATGAGAAGTCCTTGAAAAGTAGATTACCTAGCAACAACTAACAACATCAGTGTGTTATCAACATTCTTCTTACACTAAATCCAAAACATAGCACTAGGAAGAAATTTAACTCTATCCTAGCCAAAACCAGGACAGCCTCTCAGAGTGAAAAGCAGAAATATGATCAGGATCTGATCAATGCCATCAGACAGTAAAAAAAAAATATTGTTGGATAAGTAAAGCAGCTCTTTTTTCCATGCTGTTAGAATCTGTAAGTGGATACATAGGCTTGAAAATTGTATTAAGGATCAAATCTGCAGGAAAACAATATCAAGTAGAAAAATCATTTGGCAGGAGTCAGCCCAACAATAAATAGCAATAACAGCAGTAATAAATAGCATTATCTTATTTTATTAGTAATTGACATTGTCATCATATTATTCAAAGTCAGCTTTAATTAGCTGCACTTTCTCTTCTCTTGTGTATTGCTCAAGGCAAATTGGTAGTACTTCATATCTGCTGTTGCTACTCCTTCTGTTTGCTTTATGATTTCCTTTTTCTGTCTGTGCCACTGCCTTCTCCTTGTGCCAGGCCCTAATCTGAACTTTATTAATCATTCTTTTTTCCTGCCATATAATACAACAGTATTGGACTTGGCAATTTCAACGCATAAACCTCTGCTGCTTTTTTCAGTGTGGTCAGTTCTCTCCTTTCCTTTTTCAGCGTTAGGTCTTTGGTTGTGTCTTTTCAAACAAACCCCTCAGATACGTTTCCAGTTTTCCTGTTTTCTAACACGTAGACTTTCCTTTGAATACTTTGTATTCTTTTCCCCTGGCTTCGTCTAAATCTACAGCTCTAGTCTTACTCCAAATGTACTTCAACTCTGATCCCACTACTGTTATGGTACAAAAAAATTAATCACATATGATGGCTGCATAAATCAGTAGTTTGGCATCATGCTGATCTCTAGGTTCCTCACTACATTTGTAAAAACCTGCTTTTCTGATAAAACATTCTTTGTAGTTAATTTTTTAAGAACACCTTAAGGACATATGGCTTTCCCCTGCTGCTGGAGCCTGCAGCTAAGATGTGACAACCATTTATTTTGTTATCTTTCTTTTAAATTCCATTGCAATTTCACAATTTTGTGATCTAGAGCATATTCATAAAGCTAATGTTACCCTGTTTCCATTTCATTTGCTCATGCCAGCAATCTGACATGCCACACGGTATTTTTCCCTTTCTGTCCTATTTTCATTTGCCAAGCATCCCAAAAGAACCAGCTTGTCTTGACATACTGCTCAAAGGCAAGTGAGACACGAAAGCACCAAGAGTAAGAAACTTCAAGGCTTTACATGGGCTTTATCCTTCTCCTAAGTGAGGCCAGACTGTAGGGAGAGCTGGTAACTTGGTGGGAGATAACCACACAACGCTAAGGCAGCACTTTGCTCATCAACTTAGGCTGTTATATCCACAATAGCAGTACTGTTGCTGCCTCCGTGCACCTTGCCCTCTCTCAAAGAGCACGTCTTGAAGGTAGTTCTCAAAGTCCCTACACTGGCCCTGCATAAAGCTTGAAGAACATAAAAGCTTGTCACCTTTACAACCTCTCTTGGCTTGGAGGAAACCATGCACCACCAAGCAATCATTTCACTGCTAGCAGTAGATTTTATACTGTTACCACTTCCATTGTGAATGTTACTCCAAACTCTCCTCTCTGACCTGGGGCCTTGCTACATCTCATACACAGAGGTGCAATTTACAGTTCTGCAGAAGGAAGACTGTATTCCAGCTAAATTTTGTTTGGCAGAATTATAGCTTTTTTTTTTTTTTTTTTTTTTTTTTTTTGCTTTGTATCTGTTGCAGTAACCTTCTTAAGCTTGCTGGAAAGAAACCATCAGGCTGCTTGTATTAACCTTTAGGCTGCTTGTCTTTGGGCCTCGTAAACTGAGCTCACTCTTCAGCTTCCCTTGATCCACAGTGCTCTCCTGCTCTTTTCATTTAGACACTGGTTGCGTGTGTTGCTTTGTGTTTGCTTCTTCTTGGTGGAAGCTGGGGGCCTCTCAACCACAGAAACCCAGTAGTAATCAGGTGCTAAATTCATGCATACAGCTTGAAGCCCTCCGGCCTTGTGCATTATCTGGGTTTAGAGTGCACCTCTTTAGAGGTTTATAATAGCTGAAACAAATAGTAGCCTAGCAATTTCTAAAATCTATTCTTTATTCCTCACTCTAGATAACATAAAAGTATGTCACCATTCACACAAAGTTGTAAGACTGGACACAACTTTCTCTGTCACTGGCATTTCAGGTTCTGTCTTTTCACACTCAGGTCTTTTCTAAGTTGAAGGCAGATTCCTCTAAGTGTCTATCATCTTTCCTCTGCAAACATATCCCTCTGCCAGGCCCTGGGTCTCTCTATCTCTCCTAGACCTGCCTCCATTGATTGATTTTGGGGCATGGCCCCACTCCTTCAAAGGCTTACAGCCTTGTCATGCTCCAGCCTGCTCTGTCAACGAGCTCTCCTGAGCAGCCAGAGCCCACACTTGTGTCCAGACGTTTAGTTTGGGAGGGGGGGATGGGGTGGAAACAATTTTGAAATTTCCAAAGAGACATGGAAAAATGGAGCCCAAGAGGTTGAAATCTAGAAAGAGAGAAGAACAAATAATGGAAACCAGAAGAAGATTTCAGTTATTTCTCTTCAGGTCAGCTTCTCAGCAGTAAACCCATGGTTTATTTTCCATGCCACAAGTCTCTATATAGTGCCAAGAAGATGAAATTTGAAATGAACTTAACTAGCATCATTTTATTTCAGCCAGTGAATCACTTTTATCTGCCTACTTATTTTTATGGGTCCCTTCACCATTGTATATGTAAATCTCTCACATAATTATGGGTTTGTTGTCACAACACTTCTCCAAGGTAAAGAATTATTACGAGCTTATTGTAACTGGAAAATTGAGGTGCAGAAAAATTAGCTACTTGCTCAAGGTCAGGTAAGGAGTTTCAAACAGAGACTCAGTCACAGTTTACTGGCTTCCCTCCCCCATTTGTACACATTTATAGATATATATATATGCTTTTGTACTTTTGAGAGTTTTATAACTGTTAAATGACTGACAAATAGCATTTCATTTATTTATTAAAAAAAAATTAGAACATTTAGTACTGCTGACAGACATACTGAATTGGGATTCTTGGCATATGAGTCACAAATTACATGTATTATTCAGAGGTTTCATAGACAGTGATATGACTGCAGTTTATAACTCTGCTCTCCCAAGGGATGTACACTAATTTGTTCTGATGGAATCACCAGAAAAAAGAAAGTAGATATTTATATCCAAACTAATGCTGGAAAGACAGGTGGTTTTGGTATCTGAACTTCCTTTATCTTTTTGTGACTCTATAGGCCAAATATCTTACTGTGCTTCTCTGCATATTTCTTTATGTTTCATTATATATCCAATTGTCATTGTTGTGACAATAATCGAATGTGAAAGGTTGCAATTCTAATAAAAAAGTGGAATGACCTACTTTGTAACCCTGTGGTTTTCCATTCCACTACAGACCAAAACATTAAAAAAATATAAAGTAGTTTTAATATGGCCTTTCTGAGTTCTCTAGAAAGATGACTCAAGCCAGACTTAGCAAATGTATGGAGCTGTGCAAATAATTTTTTTTTTTTTTCAAAGTCTCAATTACAAAATTTAATGAAAAAACCCTGCTATTCTTAACATATTCATTTTTAAAATGGTAATAAAAATAAAATTAATTTAAAATATTTGAACCAAAATAAACACTGCTTGATCAGAAAAGTGAATAATTTATAGCATTTAAAATAAAACCAAATGAAATTCAGTAAAAAATAGGATACTATTTTCCAGTTCAGCACTGGTAGCTTTACTCTTCAAAGGTTGCAGCATTCAATTACAGTTCAATAGAGAACATAGAAATACCTTCTCTAACTGGTTTTAAGTAGCAATTGCAACTGTTTCAGTATGTTCTGCCTTTTGGATCCATGTGGGGTCTAAAAAGATCTGCAGATATTCACATTCTTCCCTGTTCATGATTAAGTGGTTGAGTACAGTGTCATTCTCTTTCTTTTTTTTTCTGAGAGGGACATCCTCACCAAAATTATTTCTAATCAGATGACTGGAGAATTAACCTAATCTATGGTGATGTTCCAGTTTTTATTTTTAATAAATAAAGCCCAAATTTAGGGGCTCAACTCTCTGCTAGGTTTTGCTGGAGAGGATCCCAAATGCAGCGAGGTACCTGCCAGGCTGACAACACAGATGCTTATCTGTGGATCAACAACTACTTTCATCCATAGACAACTGTTATTTTTTCCTCATTTCATTTTAGTTCACTTTAGATGACTCTTCTTCCGTGTAATTTCTGAGTACTATCCAGGGACCCTGAGCATGCATGGCTGAGGATGCAGGAGAGTTAATTCTAGGAACTAAACATAGCATTGATGAATTAAGGAATGACAAAGATCTTCCTTATCTGTCTGAAGACAATTTCTGTTGGGTTATGATGTGTCTTGGTGGTAAGAGCTGTACTTAAAAACAAAAGTCTTAGAGCATTAGATAGTTTTGATGAGTTACTAAAATATACAGTTAGGGTATCAGTACATTTGGTGAAATCCTGGCCCAGTTACCATCACCAGGAATTTTGTCAATGACTGTAATGGACTAGCAAATTCACCCATTTAAAGAAAGGAAATGAATGAACAACTCCTTTGTTTTGTTGTTGTTGTAAAACATTTTTCTTACATAATTTTCAAAATACTAAGCGACCATTTCATTTCATCCAGCCTCTTGGAGTGTACGTTTCCCAAGAAGACCCAAATTCAAACCCTGATCTTTATCTCAAATCCCCTGGCTTTCTCTGAACCGGCCTCCTCAGGTTTTCCTGTTCAAAAGCCTCCTCTCATCGTCCAAGTGCACGTTACCGGGGCTCCGGGAGGAACCTCTGGTTACGGCATGTTCTGAAGGCAGCTCACCCAGAGCAACAGGGAGGGAGGAGAGGGGGGTGTTTTTTTCCGTAGTGGCTAATGTCCCAAATGAGGAGCCTAATTATTCAACTCCCACGCTGAGTTTATGCCTGTGAAGACAGTAAATGTATGTCAGTAGCTGCGATAGAGAGAGCCGGTGGTTCTGGAGAGCAGATGGTGGGGTGGTCCCAGCTCCCCAGCAGCACCTGTTGGACCAGGGTCTGCTGTTGGGTAACCCTTCTGTAGTACAAAGGGAGGTTATATTATTGGGTACTTTCTAATTCTTGCTGGTATTAGTCATAGCCTCGGTGACTCATCAGTCTGGCTTACAAAGTAAAAGCAGATTTACCCTTCATAGGGTTTGGCAGTTGGCAGATGATTGTTTCCCCTCTGTGAATCAGACTTTTATTTATTTAGTGTAATCAAGAAGGAACTGTCTGTTTTGTGACCTTCTAGGTTAGTGAAAGGGAACAAAGGATTTCTCTTTATTATTACTATTTTTTGGCATCATGCAGTTAGCAGAACAATGCAAAACTATGATAAAGGATCATACTCTGGTTGGCTGGCTGCTTGGACTGTAGCTGCATGTCACATTATTATTTCAGTTGGTCTGAAGAATTCTTTTACATGAGCAGAAATAATCATTTTATTAGAAATAAAGTAGAATTCATCCTCTTTAGGATCAGTTGGGAAAAATTACTCCCTTCCAGCAGATACCTAGATAACCATTTAACATGTAAGGCACTGAAAGTTCCTCAAATAATTTTGCTAAGCTGGGCAAAAATAATAAGAGAGTTTTGCAACATGGCTGGCTATTGGACAGAGTACACCCTGCCAGATTACAGACATATCTCATGGAAATTACAGAAAAAAAAAATCAGATGGCAGGCAGGGACTGTGGTAAGCAGCTCAAGGACAGCAATCTGGGTAACAGACCTAAAATACATATAGAGATTGCTCAATGACAGTGGAGCTGAAAGAAGTTATAAAAAGCTAAGAATAACTAACCAGAAATAACTAATTGGTTACTGCTTCTTATCCAGATAAGGAGAAAATGCCATTTGGAAAGTTCACGCAGTTCATAACTTTGTATTTTGTTTAAAGAAAATGGCTTCACCAGCGTGAAGCACACTAATTCACTCCCTGGTCCTGGCACTCTGTAGGCATTTTGCTGAGACCTGTAAATGATCTGCAATACGTTCAGAGAATGCCAACAAACATTATTCATCACTACAGCTGCATTTGTTGCATAGTTTTCAAAGCTGGTTATTTCTAAATGTTTTTCCCTTCTGCGTTTAGCTAGTGAAAGGTTTCAAATGCAGTGAAAAAAATTTGTGCTCAGTGAAGCTAAGTGAGACTGAACTATGTGGAATGAGACATCACCAACAGAGAAGTAAAAAAGAGGTGGTTTTTTTACAAGTTCATTTCAAGAAATTTTCATTAGTGTCCCCAGTGGTAAGCTGCAGTGGGGCTCCCCGTCCCAGCGGGTTGGGCTGGCTGCGTGAGGAGTGTACCGGCCACGGGGGGGGGGCCAGTGGCCTCCCTGGTGGGGGTGTGGGGGCTCTGAACATCGCACCCGTGAGGGGAGGGCTTCTTGTCCTTCTCACTGCATTTCTGTGCTGCCACACTGTGAAGGTCATAAATGTGCTGTTTTGCTAAGAGCCTCAGTTGAGGAAGAGTATGTTTGGAAGAAAAATTAGAAAAACTGTAGTTCATCAGGCTACATACTCGAAAAGATACATTGCAGAGTAATCACACTTCATTTAAATCAACATTTTCTAGGATATTAAAGGGCTTCAGCTTTGAGATGGGAAAAAAACTGTGTTAGGTATAAATAAAGCATGACTACCTAATCAGTTTAGCGGGGATGGAGGCATTACAACGAAAGCTCCCATGAACAATTTCTTTATTAAGCAGATCTTACTAAGATTAAATTACCAAATTGAGAGTGTTTTCCAGCAAATAGTACGCTTCACTTAGCAGCGTATGGTCAATGAGTGACATGAAACGATCAAGGGATACTGCAGGTTATTCATCACTGGGATCTATAGGGACAGGATAAACAATCATCTGTGGGGAATGGTTTCAGTGGAAGGTGAGTTAGTGATATCCTGAGATCTCTTTCACCCCTCTATTTTTATCTATTAAGAGAAAGATAAAATGATGGAAACCATGTCTGTTGATCTGAATTCAGAGATGCATAATTTGACCTGAAAGAAGACCAATTCCATTTCTGTTGAAGCCAGGGGTTCTCTGAATAGACCCCAATTCATGCTCAAAGCTGTAGTGTTCTTGACTTAAAAGAAGACTTAAAGAAGTGCTTATCTTGAAGAACATACTTAAAGCACATTCCCAAATTCTTTACTCTGACTCTGATAATATTGTGACACGCCACTGTGATCACAATTTTAGTGTGGCTTCATCTGAGATAGATATTCTCAAAACAAATATTCTTGAATTTCATAGTGTGAGCTATGAGACAACCTCTTGCATGTAAAATAATCATGAATACTAGTAGACCAAGGAGAAAATTACTTGTAAGACACACAAGTGCACTTTGTTCTTCCACTTTCTTTTCCTCAGAAGCACAATAGTCCTGAGAGCAACAGCTGTCAATAATATGAGAGTAAAAATAATACACGGTATTAGTTGCCTGTTGTGCTAGACACTGTGTAAAGATACAGTAATTGAAGTTAGTAATATTCATGATTTTATTATGGCTTTCAAGATTTTTAGTGTTCTTCAAGTCTTTTTTTCCCCTTTTCTTGTGCTATGTGAGAGTCTTAACTATTGCTTAATAAAAAAAAAAAAAATTTAATTCACATAACTGTGTGGGAAAACCTTAAGAGTTCAAAACCAGACACAGAATAGAAAGAAGAAAAGTTCTTTTTTTTTTCTTTTTTGTTTCTTAAGTGTCACAATTTTAAAGTCAGCCTCAAAGTTTATTTGTGCTTGCTCTGGATTTGGGCTACTACCAATACTAAGAAAAAAGCAGACCCTCTGCTAGTCAAACCATTCTGTCTACATATAGAAGATAAGCTAGTAAACTATTGTTAAGAATGTGGAAATTAAGCATAAGGAGATTAAACTGCCAGCACCTTCAACACTTGGTTATGCAGATAAGGTCAGTGCCCAAGAGAGCGCAGAGGGAGCCCGCGGGAGAGCTGGGAACTGAGCCTGGCTGCTCCTTGGGAAGGGAGACAAGCGGCATCAGGTGTAAATGAAGCAGCACTCACCAGTGCAAAAGTTGGATCAGCTGCAAAGCTTGGTACGTTCTTAATGAGCATCACTGTGAAAAATCTCAATGAACTGCCACGACTGTATCAGGAATAGTGTGGTCAGCAGGCAGAGGGAGGTGATCGTGCCCCTGTACTCGGCACTGGTGAGGCCGCACCTCAAATGCTGTGTTCAGTTTTGGGCCCCTCACTACAAGAAGGACATTGAGGTGCTGGAGAGTGTCCAGAGAAGGGCAACAAAGCTGGTGAAGGGTCTGGAGAACAGGTCTTATGAGGAGTGGCTGAGGGAGCTGGGGTTTAGTCTGGAGAAAAGAAGGCTGAGGGGAGACCTTATTGCTCTCTACAACTACCTGAAAGGAGGCTGTAGAGAGGTGGGTGTTGGTCTCTTCTCCCAAGTAACAAGTGATAGGACAAGAGGAAATGGCCTCAGGTTGTGCCAGGGGAGGTTTAGATTGGAYATTAGGAAACATTTCTTCACTGAAAGGGTAGTCAGGCATTGGAACAGGCTGCCCAGGGAAGTGGTGGAGTCACCATCCCTGGAGGTGTTCAAAAAACGTGTGGATGTGGCGCTTCGGGACATGGTTTAGTGGGCATGGTGGTGTTGGGTTGACGGTTGGACTTGATGATCTTAAAGGTCCTTTCCAACCTTAATGATCTGATGATTCTATGACTGTCCATATTCTTGTGTCTAGGTTAAGGGAGGTAGGTGTGAAACAAAGAGCACAATTATTGTTCTTCACAAAATTGTTCAGCTTGGGAACTGCTTGCCATAGGATACTGTGAATACTAAAATTTTACACAGCATTACGGGGAAACTGCACAAGCCCATGTGTAAGAAATCAGTAAATATTAGCAAATAAAACCAAAACAAACCCAAACTGAACCCAACAACCTGCCTGTATTGATCTCAGGAAAATTAGTTTAACTGTATCTGAAAATGGCTCAAGGGTGAGAATGCATTTCAGTGAAATATCTTCTGTTTTCCTTGTTCTCACCCTCTTCCTTAGACATTGACTTGTGGTTGCTGCTGGAGACAGGATGTTGGTCTAAACGGGTTTTTGATGTGACCTACTACAACTGTCCCAAGGCTATAATGTTACGGGGGAAACTTATTAACAGCAGCTGAAGATCTAACCCATCAGCTGTTGGAAGTTCTCTTAGATGCTACGCATTTTTTTTGGCTACAGAAAAGAGGCCTTTTCCCAGAATCTCTTGCCCTACAAATAAAGCAATTCTGCGTGGTTCTAGCCACTTTAGACTGTCTGTGAGTCACTTGTTGGGATTGCAGCTTATGGAAGGGGTCAAATGCTTTGTTAACAAGGGTAGGCTGCACCACACTGGAAAATCTTTTTTCCTCAGTATACCCTTGACAATTCTAAAAATCTAAGAAATGGGTTTCTACAAATAAACAACATCTGTGTGTTATCAGTATTATCCATCTTCAGGATGGAACACATTCATCTGGGCAGAGCCTGAAAGCCCTCCCAGGAATATTTCAAATCCATTTCCTAGGTAAAGCAAACATAGTTATGCCCCAGCCCTACATCCCACACTGACTCCTGCATTCACAAGGAACCCCAGTGACCTCTTTGGGTCCATACAGGCTAACCATACTGTGGGACAGTGCATTACCTTTTATAATTAGTACAGTATGTTTTTTGATGGGTATATTTCAGTTTTGTCACTTCTTCCTAATGAGAAAATTCATTTCAAACTGACATCCAGGAATGAATTAAAATGTACAAAGGGTCTTAAATGAAAAAGTGTTAAGTATCCATGTAAGCTCAAATCAGGTATCTAAATTATCAGATGAGAAATGCAGCTCTTGAAAACAAAGGGGCACCAGTAGATTTATTTCAAAAAAATACATTTTTTGTGATTAAAAGAAAGACCTGGAGCTGGTGTAAATAGTTTGGAAGCAAAATAAACCACACTGTAATCATATATTAAGAAGGAATATGTGTGAATCTCAATGGTTTGTAGAAATATAGTTCAAACTTGTGAAAAAAATCATCACAGTTTTACTACAAATGAGAACTTTATTTTAAATATCTCCATGTTTAGGGAAAACACAAGAAAAAAAGGGAGGTGGCACTTCAATTTTCGGTCTTGATTCAAAAGAAGGAAGTCTGTGATTAAAAAAAGCTGGAGGATGCAAATCAATTGCTTTCCTGAAGCCTTTTTACTCAGGTAGGAGTTACTCTTCCTAGTAACTAACCATGTGTGAATTATTCCTTCAGCAGACTGACTTGTGGGTTCACACAATTTAATCAAACTGTGGCTCAGACTTACACTGTAATATAATTATTTGCCAGCTAAAACAGCGAAATGCAGTAAAGGGGAAAATCTTACCTTTCCCCCCCCCAAAATCCACTGGTGAAAGGGTCAGTAGTCCTTCAGGTTCACGTTTCTAATACCCTTTGCCTTCTTGACTGCAAGATGTTGCTGGCTTTCAATTAACTGTTAGTAATCGACTGCTCCAAGCGCACTCCTAGCCTGTTGCAAATGCAAAGTAAAATGGGTTTACAAAAAGTCACCCATGAAGATTGGTTAAGCTGGCTGTTTGTCTGCATGTTTGCAATGGGCTAGGACCACACGCACAACCAGTCACTGCGATTTGACTGACAGGCAATTAAGATGTGCTGACTTGCACTTGTGGGAACATATCATTAAAGTGCCTTATCCAGTACTTCATCACATTAAAAATATATTGTGTCAAGGTTGTGATAAAAGTTTTATTTTATTGATATTGCATGTAAATTAAAAAGGTAGACATGTACCAAGTGAAATTTTACATCTCCTATCTACGTTTTACTCATCTCAGTTTCTTATGATTAAGCTTTCTGTGTCTTCCTTACAGTACCAAGTGTACTTCCAGAGAAAAAGACATTAGATATTATCACTTTTTTTAGGATTTTTGTTAACATTCAGAGGATCTCAGGCCCACACAAGGAGGTGTTTGGCAAACGTCAAATACAGAGTTTTCCACAATGCTGGGTGGCTGCCTTTTTGAGAACCTTTAGCTTCAGTTATGATCAACTGGTTGCGAAAACACTTTAATATGTAAGAACTGAAGTGCTGTGCTTTTCTGTCTCAACAAGTTATTAATTAATTTTTAGCTAAGACTCCACATTTAGATAAGAGCTCCACTCCTAACATGCAGCTACCTCTCCCTGCCTGAATTCTTTCCATCAGAGAACTAGGTATAAATTTACCTTCTTTTTTATCACTGTGGGTGTGACAGCAATCTGCAGATTCAGTAATAGATAGGAAGAAAAGAAATTATTCTTCTCTGACAATTTGGTGACCAAGTGATTTCATTCCTTGTGTAATATTAAAAAAAAAAAGCTTGAGGCTGATAGCATTTATTTTCTCTTTCTGCTTACATGTGATAACAGAGAGGTTTGTATTCAAATTATATCAACATTTTGAGCTGATAAGGTTTAATGTTTTAAATGTAATCTGTAAAATATGTGGATTAAATGTGAAATCAGTACAAATTCTGCAGAAATGAATAGATAATTAAGCTGAATTACTTTGACTCTCTGAAAGTCAGGTGTCTAGTCTAAGCTAAAGAGCTACCAACAAGAGAGAGTGATAAGGAGAGGAACATGTAGATACCACTCAGTCCATTCAGAAATAAATGTATGAAACAGAAACACCCTCTGGAGATGCTTACCTCCTCTCATTAGTAACAGGCTGAGCTTTGACGATTAGCTTCAGTTTGACACCTTACTTTTAAATGGCTAAAATTAGGTGACATGAACCTTATCTTGCCATTATCTATTTCCACCCAATACAGCAAAGCATTTAATAGCAAGCTTAYACTTAAATGTAAGACAAGTGCCATAAATCTTTCTAATTGTTTTGCTGGAGCAGGTCCAGAGTGCTCATCAGTTTGCAAGATCAAACACTGTATCTTTAATGGTGTTTAGCACTTGAAATTCCTATCAATATCATTGCTTTAATGTGCAGTTACAGCTTCAAAATGTGAAGGCCAGGCTTGAAAGGATTTGTTTATCACTTGCCCATGCTGCTGTCTTTACCAGAGGGAAGTAAAGGTGTAGAAAAAGAACTTGCACATCTCACATCTGGCTGAACACTGAGCAGCTGAAAGTTATTTTCATTGGGGATCTTCTTAAAAAGGCAGGAATGTTTAGAGCACAGACACTGAAGTGGGAATAGATTTCACATACAATTATTAAATTTACTTAATGATCTACTAAGCTCACTTTAGGCACCTACCATAGGTGCAATTCAGGACATACAGGTTTAAGAATCCAGATATCCTTTACAGTCCATGGGAAGAGACACTCAGAGGGCCGGTGGGAATATCAGAGTTAGCTGTCCGTAGTCTCCAGCGTTACCCATTTCGCTATTTAGTTACAACATTAATGCCTGGCAAGGTATAAAGTACACATGGAAAAATAAGATATTGCAAGAACACAGAGCACCTTTTTGAGCCCATTTAACTCCCCTGTAAATTGGCAAGCAAACCCTGCTTTCCCTGAAGTCTTGTGTTAAACAGCACAAAAGTGTTTTTCACACGGTATTTACCATATTTTACAGCACTATTTCACAGCAGTCTAGATAAGTGGCCTGCATAAACTGTGTTGCAGTTTGAGTATGAGAGGCTAAACTCTATTTGTGTACATATCACAAAGATAAAATAGAAGCGACTTAACAATGTTATGCCTTGGCTTTGAACATGGTGAATATAGCACATTATCGTCCTGCCAAAACAAACATTGAATTTGCGACAAATTTCCAGAAAAATAGATTTTGACTCATTTAGTCACCCAGTTTAGTTTCCAAAATGACCTGAAAGAGTAAAATACTTCTCTCGCCTACATTACTGTTGTTTTAGGCCAAGGAGAGGATTGGCTTAAGCAGTTCTGCTGTTTGACTTATTACAAATCTAGTCAAAACAAAGGAAAGAAAACATTTCAGATTTTGAAGACTATTACATTCTGATTTACTTACAGCTTATATAAAACAGGACTTTGCATTTGCTTCTCCAACTCCAGCTGCCACAATAGGTGCTTGGCAGTGCTGCTCATCCAAAATGACTCACATTTTTTGTGAGGCTCCACTGCAAATAGAATCATAGAATCATAGAATCATTAAGGTTGGAAAAGATCTCTAAGATCATCAAATCCAACCGTCAACCCAACACCACCATGCCCACTACCACATCCCAAAGTGCCACATCTACACGTTTTTTGAATGCCTCCAGTGATGGTGAGTCTACCACTTCCCTGGGCAGCCTGTTCCAATGCTTGACAACCCTTTTGGTGAAGAAATTTCTCCTAATGTCCAATCTAAACCTCCCCTGGCACAACTTGAGGCCATTTCCTCTCGTCCTATCACTTGTTACTTGGGAGAAGAAACCAACACCCACCTTGCTACARCCTCCTTTCAGGTAGTTATAGAGAGCGATAAGGTCTCCCCTCAGCCTCCTTTTCTCCAGGCTAAACAACCCCAGCTCCCTCAGCCGCTCCTCATAAGACTTGTTCTCATGAGAAATAGCTTCATTCTGAGAAAAGTCTTCTCTAAGGTAGTGACCTAAATCTTTATTCTCCCACCCATGGAGGGAAGTGAAATAGCTGCTTAAGTTGGCAGATGTTGACTGGTCAGTGTGCTAGAGAAGTGCACCAGCAAAAAAGACATTTCATGTGGGATGGACCAATTTCTACAGCTGAGTCACTTCCTTGCACAAAAGGAAAGGGAAATTACCACCTTAATCTATTTGTTGATGTGAAGCATTATTAGTTTAAAGAAGAGACCTTATCCTGACTTGCTTATTAAGGTAAAATGTGGGTGTCTGATAACTCTCAGACTTGCTGGTTTTACAGACCACTCCGGTACTGAGAGCTGAGCTCTGAAATCAAATAGACGTCTAACAAACAGCCACCTCCACTGTTCTGAATGAAAGAGTGGGAGCAAAGGAGACTTGCTGCAGTTATCTGCGGGTCCCTTCTACCATCTCAGGTACGGCATTAGTAGCAAAAATGTAATAAAGGACATGTCAAAGAGGACTTGTTTGTGACATACGGTTCTTAACAAGTCCTGCATACAGCTCTGGCCTGGCAGAGGTGCACAAGATGGTGCACAAGAGAGAAAGAAGTTCTTGCTGTGGTAGAAGGGTTACAGTCCAGTCTCAAAGCTGGAATTCAGTGTTTGGATTTTCACATCCCTCCTGACACTAGAGCCATCAGACTCCAGCATCCCATAAATCTGAGCCTTCGAATGAGAATGAAACACAGATCTTTAGATGTTTGCTTCCATGCCTACGTATCAGAACAGATGATATAAAGTATGACCTCAGAAACTTGCAGAAAAGTTCAGAGATTTCCTCTTCACTAGCCCATCATCTGTAAGTGATTGTGCTGACATTGCTGAGGAGCTATAAAGCCAAGCTAATGTCAGGTCATGTCTAGGCTGCTCAATAAAAAAGACCAGAGGCAGAAGTAAAGCATTTGACTCCTCATCATCCACACTGTTCAACAGTTTTTTCCTTGCCCTGTTTTGGCCATCTTCTAATAGCTCCTTCTAAGTCAACACCTAGTGCAGTCTGGCAGACTGAGAGGCAGTTCATTTTGGGGACCCAAAAGCAACGTTTTCTAAAGGAAACCACTTTTGGCTTCTTCCCGACACAGTTTTCTACTACAGTTCACCAGACTTTGCATCACCACTTATCTCCAAATGCTCTCGTGCTACTTTTCCAGGCACACAGTGCATACAGCCTCAATGTCATGCTCTAAGTAAGCTGCTGCACAGTCCTGATAGTGAGAGCATCTAGCAAGCTCTGTTTTAACACAAGAGAAACTGTCAGCTGCACGCAGATGTTCTGGACAATGGGCTTTTTGGCCTTTTGTCCTCAGTAAAGCGAGTTCTTCCCCCACAACATTTTCTGATTTAAGCCCAAAGAAAGAAGTCCCTCCTAAACCTGAGAATTGTCAGGCAGTTAAACTGGCTGCAGACTGGTACGTGTGTGCAGCTGGCCAGGTCTCATCCCTGTGTCTCCCCTTCTGACAGTTGTTCTTGTAATGGTCAGTATTAGCAACAGCAGAGGTGATGGCATTGGCTTGCTGTAAAAGAGCCGTGCTTAAACAAAAATTATACCTTCCTATTTCTTGACCACTTTATGTGGAGAATCCTCTGAAAATAATTTGCTAGATTAGTCAGATCTACTATTGTTTCATTTATGGGTGACAGCCCTATCCTTATGAATGCAAAGTGAAGGATATGGGGTAGCTAATGGGGTGGGGCTTTGGCATTCCTCAGAGGCTTCTAATTCCTGTCCTCTTACAGGAGTCCCTAGGGGACCCTTCCCACAGAGCTCCCTCTTCCTATTACCTCCGCTAATGGGACTGAGACCTCCGTACCACTACGTATGACGAATGCTGGCAGGCTCCTTCAAGATGGGAGTCTTAAATTCCACATCCTATTCCATTCCCACAGACTTCTGTCAGTGGGAACCTGTTCTTACCAATTTGAAAGACAAAGAACTTGCAGATACAACCTTTTCCTGCACTAACGAGATCTCCCACCCCATAGATGTTCTCTGACTGATTAGCAATAATAGTGCTGCCGTAGCAAACCATACTTAGAATCAGGCAATCTTAATGAGACCATTTTGGATTATTTTGGATTAAAGGATGTTAGGTTTTTTAAATTTAATTTATTTTAATTTTCTTTTATTTTTTATTTATTTAAAATGTTGTCTTATGGTAAGTAAATAAATAGCCGGAGTTAACTCAGTGTACAAGTTCAGTTGGCTGAACTAAGTAGTGAAAATTAACTGCAGTAACAGCATCAGGGTATTTCTGAAATACAAGAAACTGCACCTTGAGCCAAGATTCAGAGCATGGGAGCTGAGAGGCAGGATACAACAAGAGCCTCAAGGCCCATTTGTAATGGCCAGGTAATGCTGGCCAAGAAAACCTCCATACTGAGTTCGAGTGAAACTGGAATGTTGAGAATGCAGGCAATCACCTGGAGTAGAAGATTTACCACCTTCCACCTTCACATTATTTTAAAGCTATTAATTAACTCCAGAAGATTCCAGGAACATTAGTGCTGCCATCGTCATTTAAAAAATGACACCACAGAATTAGAAAAGGTAATGGCTTTCTATAAGTGGTTAACAGTGAAAGGAAGAAAAGCCAGCCCCAAAATGATACCTCAGGAGTTCTGGTCCTGCATGAACATCATTAATGTTGTAACTACTACTGAAAGTAAGTGTGGTATTATTATCATTCCCCAGAAGTGCATTACTGTAATTCTAATGAAACTAACTAATTAATGAACTGATTAACTTACATAAGCATGCTTGAAATTCAGAATTTCCTATCCTCTGTGGACTTCACACTTTATACTACAAAATTACTTTTCTGACGTACTCAAAACTGGCAAAAATGTTACTGAATTTGATCCTACAGTTTTGTTTTTCCCTCTACATCTTCCACCGTAAGTAGTTTCCAGTAAAAAAATAGTATTTCCTCCAAACCACTCATGATACAGCCGGTACTGCACCTTTTCTTGCTAAATAGAAGCAAATCCTCAGTTTAGGGTATCAAATTTGGGTCAAGTTTGGATGCAGCACAGCCCCATCCTGCTCTGGAACAGCGTGTGCCTTCCAAGTCTGGGCAGATGCACGTTGTACAACTGCGCCTGAAGGCAAGTGGCAGTGGTTTACATTAAGAGCAGAACTGGGCTTGGGACAGGGAGTTCAATAAGCATGAGAATAATGCCTCTTTCTTTAGCCATCTCCAGGCCCCACCCCGTTTCTCAAAATTGCTGAACTATTTACAAATGTTAAAGAGAACCTCTGTGTTATTAGAAGAATGTTTACACTGCCATGCATTTCAGATGCAAGCAGAGCTATACAATCAAGGCCCACCCCAAAGACAAGAGCTACACTGTATTATCAAAATATGTACTGGTTCTACTCGCCACTACCATACAAGGCAGCTCTGCATTCTTGCTGGTAACCTTTTATTACCTCCTAAGTTGTCCAGATCACTGCCAGATTTTTTGAACTTCATGGAATGATTACAGGCTTCATAAATGTAAACCACAGATCCTGTTTGGCAGTTTTGTATGGGAATGCCAAAATGAAGAAAATAAAAAGTATTTCAAAAAATACTATTAAGACCTTTTGCGTGGTAATGGCTGCAGTTACATAGTTTACAGTTGCAATGAACTTCACCAGTTAGAGTGAACCAAGCCTCAAAATATCACTGTGATGTTGCTATCACACCCATCTCACATAGGATGTTAGCTGAGGAACAGAATGCCCAAGGAATTTAGACAATGTCTCACTGCATTCTGCAGAGGACTGGAATGAGATGTCAGATGTTTCTGCTTTGCAGTCGCAGTCTGCAGTCTACTAAACCCTGCCGACTCCTTATGCCTTTAGACAGGAAGAAAGTATTACATAAAAACAATTCCAAACAGCTTATATTAGTACTCTCAATGCATTACGACTAAATTAGAAGGGGCCAAGAGTCCATTTGTTTGCGGTAAATGAGAAATTTGTAGAGGAATATACAGTTTTAGAGATAATTACCCCAACATATAAAAAAAAAAAAAAAGAAAAAAAAAGAAAGAAGCAATGGAATACATGCAAGTCCACAAAAGCGGTCTGAAAAGCTTTTGAATGCATATCATATAGAGAATTTTCAAACTAAAAAAATGTGTATTGAATTCCTGGAATGAGAGAGATGCTGTTTGTATTCTGCCCACAATGTTCTGGCTTTTTATTCTGGAAGGTCATTAAAATGTTTTCTAAGACCTGATGAACTGTTTACTGATTTTAGTCTTACTGATTATTCCTGATTTCTGTCCTGAATACACTTTCAAAGTTATTCATTAAAAATGCCTCCCAGCTTGTTTCAGCTGGAACTTTAAAGCTATGTTGTTGTTTTTTTCCATGTTTTCTTTGATGAAGATCTGTGTCCAACCGAGGCAAGTTAAGCCCCAATAGCTTCCATTGAGTCAAATTCCTACACAATCTCTTTTCTTTGCACCTGGAGACCACATAAAGGTGTAGGTACCTAAAACTTAGCTGTCAGAATGTGTCATTTTTAGATCCGGAATTCGAAATGTGGAAAAGGTTAGTGCCAAGATAACCAGCATGCTGAACAGAGAGTCAGCCCATCAAAACACACCGGTAGGAAATGCTGAAAATGCTGAACACGGATTATTCAGCCTGTTGTGAAGCTTACTAGTGTCAGATAGAAATGGGTGCAGACCACACTAAAGTGCTCTTCAGCCTGAGTCATGTGTGGATGCATTTTCCATGGGGGGGTGTGTGTGTGAGAGAGAGACAGAGACAGGGAGACAGAGGAGTCTCTTCTCCTGTAACCTCAGCCAGGCTTGGCAGGGGGTTGGAGATCTAACATTTATTAAGTTCCTACAAGTTTTGGGAAACTTGTGAAACAAGTTTTGCCTGTTAATGCATCTAAAAGATGAGGGAAAATTCACATGAGCAAATGAGAGCTAATGAATTCCCTAACCATGGGAAATGCTTTAGTCAGAGTTCATGTATTAAACAGCAGAAAAACCTCAGACTGGAGTTCTCGCCTGTATAGAGTCTCTGCTGCCTAGTAAAATACAGACAAGGATAGAAGTCATAAATACATTTATAAGTATGGTTTCCCAATTAGATTCTCTGAAGTCCGTAAGGGATAAACTCCTGCTGCAGCTTAATATAATACAGTTAGATTGTCAATTAATCACAAAACCACTGGGAGCTAAGCTGCTTTGGTTCAAATACTTGGGAATGCTTGTTCTGAGTCCCAGGATCCAGCTGCACCCCTTTAGTGGGGGCTTTGGGCTTAATGAGGGAAGACACGACAGAGCAATGATCTCAGCTAGGGGGAGAAATAGCACCTGGTGGGGACCTTTTTGTGACGTGCAATAGTGAAAACCAGAGCAGGCCAGGAGATGTAAACAACTACACTGCACCCGTTGTTGGAATAGGCAGGTTGGAGACTATAACTTGGCTGGGCAAGGCCCTGAGCAACCTGATATGCCCATGAAGTTTGCCCTACTTTGAGCAGGGGGTTGGACTAGATGACCCCAGAGTTCTCTTCAATTTAAATCTTTCTGTGATGTTATGAGCCCTCCAACCATGAATTAATAGTTGAAAGTAATGTAATTATTTTGCCATTATTTTGCTAGTGTAAAGTGTTACCAGTGCATGAACATTTGGCTTGGATGCCTTTAGCTTTTGGAAAATTTAAATAAATGTTAGTGTCCTGCTCGTTTGGGAACACAGGGATTGACTCAGACTTTTCCAAATGCCTTCTATTGCGATCCCTGTGTTTCACTCCTGACCTGATTCCTCAGAATCAGATCCACTTCCTAGGAAGTGTCATAAAGTTAACCTCAGACAACAGATTTCAGCATAGAACATCAGCCCATTATCACACAAAAAATGTTTTGCTTTTTTTATTTAAATGGAGCATGTCTATCAATCAATGTACAGGCGTAACTGATTAGATTTTAGATATCATAAGCATGCAGCATTAGGAGCATGGATTACTGCTGAAGAACAACCTTCCCTCACCACCTGTCCTCTTGATGTCCTCTTCTCCTTATCTCACAACCTTAATTATTGCAGGCTATTCCCTAAGCTCATGGTCTGTTTTCTACCCATTGCAATTAAACAGCATCATCAACTTTCCTTGTTTAGAGCAATCGCCCTTTGCCACCTTAAGTTTTCTACCTGTTCATAGTAAGTCAAAATTATTCCAGAGTGCCTCCATGATTCAGCATTCTCCCCTCTGGCTCATTTCACTTTTTCCCCCACTTTTCCCACTCTACTCATGTTCATCCTAAAATACCTCCCCTGTGCCTCCTCCTCCTATCCGAAATCATGATCATGCTCTTTTCCACTCCCGCACAGCCTCCTGGACTTACAGCCCCCTCCTCAGCTTATTCCTTTCTTGAAACCTTCAGAACATCTCTTTCAGTTCAAAACTTGTTTTTTCTGCTGAGTATTTCCCAGGGCCTTGCCCTGTGGGTGCAGCACGTGTGCTCAGCGTAGCACAGACGGCATCTGCTGGGTAACTGGAGAACATCATGTGGCTGCTGTGAACATCTCAATTACTGCAAACATAAAAATCAAGTCTTGATTCATGTAAATGACTCATCCAGGGCAAGCAATAAATACTCTTGATATTTTATTGTGACGCTACATTTTTTTAACAAATGAAAGTTAACAAATATATGAAACTTGACTAGTTTCTCATAAACCGTGTGCAAAAGTTTTCTACAACAATGCTAGGCTTGAAGCCAAATCTGAACAATGCTGGGCTTAATCTGCAGCAGAAACATCCTCTTATTTGGGTAATTTTTCACTTTTTAGGGGGAGGCAAAGGGGGAAACTCTGATCTGTTACATTTTGTTGTGATTGCTGTTGGTGGTGGCACAGCGAAGCAGGTACAGCCCAGGTGCTCGCCAGAGTAAAGTATTCGGCTTTGAAGTATTGCCGAAGAAAAAAGTATCACCTGGCTCATTTTTGGCGATTTAAGCAGTGAACACAGGGTGGTAATCTACAATCTGAGCCTAGTCCTGTCTCAGGTGGTTTTGGACTTTTGTTCCCTGAAGTTCCTTTACCCATCTTTTTGTTAATAAAGACATTGAAAAAAAGAACATGTTATTTTCATGAACTTTTTTCTCTCCACTTCTCCTGGATTGTTGATGGTCTTTAGATGATTTGTTTTCCATTTACCACCTACTTCTGGGACCTCTTTGGCAGTACAATTAATTTTATTAAGTACCATTCTTAAGCATTGTACTTAATTAATAAACTCAATTTACTTATTTACTGAAGGAGTGAGTAAAGACAGACTCAGAACATCCTGGACTATAGGTTTTTTTGGCCTCAGTACTTAAAAGCAGTAGGGTAATAGATGTGATATGTGAAAGTGGATGACCACTTACAGCCTTTGTAAGCATGGAGAGTCTCCAGCTTTATACTATTAGGAAGCAGCTATTCGCAAGTCTGAAAATCACTGACCCTAGCTCTGTGTGATCCTACTCACTGCTGACTGCTAATGACACAGTGATACAATTTTAATAGCATAAGAGAATTTCAGCTAACATTCAAAACCAGGTATTGGCTGTCTCATGTGTAGTTTAGGTTGACTATGACATTCTTCACTGCTGTGGCCTATCTCCCACAGCCGATGTGAAGAGTGCCTGCCCAGAGGTGACATACCACAGCTTGATGGTTGGGACGTTTCCCCAAAAGGTGCGAGGCAGAATTTGGAGTCAAAATGCTTGAGGACAACCTCGCACCCAGACTTCCCACTTCTGGAAGCAAATGCTTCGTTCATCCAGAGATACAACAGAAGGTGAACACACCCTCCCTGTGTTTCACAGAGAACTATAATGAAAATGATGTTTGTGCTCAGTGGAGTATGGCAGCTATGTGGGCAGCAAGCCTTACACCAACAGCTGGACTGGGTTCCTGTCAGTTCTAGGGTAAAACAGAGCACTCTATGGTCCTGACACATGAAGAGGTCTGGAGGCCTAGCAGAAGATTTTCTATTGCCCTGTCACATCTTTTTCCGCACACAAAAGCATTCATATATATTGATGTGAATCAGACTGGAATCTTCTCTGGTAGTGCTTTGCTGGGGCTGGGAAAGGAGATGACCACATTGGCCCCAGTGACCCAGTGGACTGCTCTTGTGGAGGTGATATTTATGATGGCTTTCCACTGAGATACTACAGGGTATGGGGCTCTGCTGTGGTGGGAGAGCACACCCAGGACCTGAGGACATCATACAGGAATTCTCAAATTTTTGGAGCAAGTCCCGGCCCTTGAGCTGCTGCATCCTCATACTAGCTCCCTTCATCCTGTTCTTACAGGACAGCCATTGTGCCCCTATTGTCTTGGAGAGCCTGCTGCTAGATGAATTGTTGACCCTCTCCCGGAATGCCAATCTCCTCTTTGCCACTCACGGCTAGCTCTAGCATCCCAAAACCATGCTAAACTTGGCAGAGGTTGTTGAACCAAGCGTTGACACCCTCCCACCCTTACCTCACCAGTTCTTCTGGGAATGGATGGTCTGGAGCTTCCAAGCACCTCAAGTTAGCCCTGAATGTAAACAGTTTTGTGCTAATGGTCATTACTCCAACAAAGCCAGATAATTTTGCTTCACACCATCAACCCTGTTCCATTAACACTCAATACCTAGGATTCTGCAGAAAAAGGGGAAATTGCTGTATTGGCTTTGCTCATAAGCATGAAATTTTAAGAGACAGAATTTCCAGAGGTTAAACATACATACAAAAAGCTGCTTAAAGCATGTTTTCCTTTTCTTTCTAGCATATGTGTAACCATAATAAGTTTGACATGCAATCCTAATCTCAATAAAAGTTACAGGTTATTCCTACCATATATAAATATACGTTCCTAATTTAAAGATGCATTTATTTAGCTTTGTTCTTTTAAAGTTATAAATGGCATGGTTTTGACAAAGCCTTTCCACCCTGGGCCTTACAGATGCTCAGGATAACACTTCCTTAAATAAAAGGCAATATTGGATTCTGACTATATAATGATGGTAGCAGTCTCATGAAATCCCAAGCTAATTGCATCTGTATGCTAAGGTGCCCTCCAAAATACCATCCTGTATAGCACTGACTCAGCCTTGACTTTGCCTCATCCCAGAAAAAGGAAATGGTTTGCCTGCAGTTCCCATAAAATCTATTTTTGCAGCAGTGAGCCACAAACAACAAGGAAAATCTTGTTCTTTGTACCAAAAGAGCTACAATGGCATTACCACTTTTTCTTCATTCACACAGTAAAGACTTCCATTAATGCACTAATATTTAGAATGACATACACAAGTAAATTTTACTATATAAACTGGTTAAAAAAAGATTAAAACATAAGTGTGCTAAGAGCTGTTCATGTGCATACAAACCCATATCTCCTGAAAGGCAGCACGAGTTATGCATATTCAAAGTGCCACAGATCTCCTTTGCTCTCGGGGCACTGAAGATGCTGTGTTACAATGCCTGTGGTGCTGGTGAAGGCTCCTGGGCTCTGTGGTCAACCAACAGGTAATACCTAGATGCTTCAACACAGGTTACAAACAGGTTAAGTGAAGCAGGACTTAACAATAACGTCAATGGCATTTCACCTTGTCTAGGCAAATTTTGAAATTTCAGGGTGTGTTAGAAGTGTACAGAAGTTAACAGAAACCTGGTGATTTTAGGGGTTCTTTGAAAAGGCTGACTGCTACTGCTATACCAAAAAGAAAAATCAAGTTCCCAGATGTCCCAGTTAGGCCAGTGACAGGATGGTCTCTCTGGTGCCCTCTGCTGCAATGGCTTAAGCTACACTCCATTTTTGTTTAATATTTATTTTAAGAGTTGTTGTTCTACTGTACAGTCGTACTTGTTCTCCACAGCTAGTTGCTAAAAACACAACTCTACTCTAAAAACTTGGAGTCTAACAGCCTACGTTGTCACAGTAGCCACATAACATACAACACAGAACATAAAGCTAAAACAGGCAGAAAGTTACATCCTGAAGGTAAATTTGGGCTTTTCCTTCTCACACATGCTGAGAGTGACAAGGCCAAATGTGTCTTCTGCTGTGAATCTTTGTCTTCATTTGGTGCTCAACATTTGAAGAGTTAAAAATCAAATATGTCACTCTGGCAATGGCATGATAAATACAGCTGGCTAAGTGCCTCTTCAGGCTGCTTCTTGCAGCTAATGAACTATTTCTGAAAAGAAGAGTATGTTGGTATAACAAGTGCTTATAAGGCTTAAGGGTAGAACTTCAACTTTCATACTTTGAGTTCAAAATTTCATCTGCAAAGTATGTATTTCCAGCTTCTATTCTTAGCTGACTAAGATAAATAGATCCAAAGGGACCTCCCCGATAAAATAGCCAAAAAATACAAGAGAACAAAAAAACCCCACTTAACTGCCAATATTTTTATTATGGCAGTGACAGAATKAAATCTTCTTGATGTTTGTATTCAAGCTCCAGTATGTTGACATATCTTTCAGCTAGCACTAAAAGCATTATCTTCAGGAACATAAATTCCTTCCTAACTCATTACAAGAACTGCTTAGCACTCCTCATCATCTCCTGATCTATTGTGTAGTCACACAGCAGTATCTTTGTCTCCCCTCTGTATCATCTGCACATTACACTTGACCTTCCTATGACATGATCCTTTCCAATTACTGCACGGACAGGGATTAAACTTTGGCTACCCCATAGCAGAAACACCTAGATGCATCAGGTTCCAGGGAAGAGAGCCAGAAGGGAGCAAGCTGGCAAGGGAAGATTAAGCTTCTCAAGGAGAGAGCTAGCTAAAAGACAGCAAGCCAGTATGCTTCAGAAGAGGCATGGAAGAAGCCAGTCCCAGACGATGATGGGCTATTGAGATGTTTGGTTTGACAAGAAATTCCTTAGCAATTCCATCTTGATGGAATGAGCGCCTGCTCATCCTTTTAATGAAGGTTACACAATAATAAAGCTTAAACAAAACTGCACAGAACAAGATTTAAAGTGAAAAGTGCCATCAGTGCGAACAATCACATTAAAGAGAAATAGAGCTGTTACATGGGGTGGCAAGAGAGGGGCAGGGAAAGTTGCACAGCAGCTTTTCAGAGTTGTTTATACAGATCAGCTGCATCTTCTAGAATAGATGTTAGTGAGTGGGTGAGGACAGATGCACTCAAGACAAGTAAAACCCAGACACTATTAAGCCATCTTAATAGGTAATCATTAAATAAGACCTTATCCCACCCCCTAAATGGCATTCTCACAGCATGTCCTGCTACAGATTAAGGAGTACTTAAATGGAAATATCTTCTCTTACTGAGGCATCCTGGTCTTCCTTTTTTTAAAAACTGCAAATCTGGCAAGAATACAGCCCCATTGCTATGAGTTGAAAGACATACACTTTTTTGTACATCCTGAGAAAAGCTGTATAGGCTTCCAGAAAACAGACCTGAAGTTTACATCTCAATTTAGACAACATACAAAGTATGCATCTCACACCAGTGTCTTATTTTTGCAGTACTCAAAGGATCACAATGCACTTCATTTCCTCAGCCCACTATCTCACCTGTGTAAATTCAAAACTTCCATGCTCTGTCTAAAAAATATAATTAAGGCCACACTTTGTGAACAAAAAGTAAATTCACACTAAGTTTTGAGGTTGTGTATTTGTTGGAACAAGACCCATTGTTTTGCACCTATAAGCAGATCAACAATATTACACAAGACAGTAAGCACTTTACAGTAATACAGGCCTTAAGTTTTTTTGGAAATAACGTCAAAACTAAAGAGAAGTATGGAAACATTTCCCCTCGTCTTTGCCTCCTCTAAAGGGGATTCAACAAGAACAGAATTAGACAACTCAAGTGAACAACACTGATTTTTATTTCTAAGTGTTACAATACAGCCACCATAAAACTTAAAGAAAAAAGAGCTGAACATAAGACTTGCATAGATTTTTTTTTTTTTAATTATTTTAATTTTTTTTTTTTTTTAGGCCAAAGACTCTCCATTCATTGTTTGGCACAAAGATAGCTAAGAAGTTTCAGTGTAGATCTGTAATTCTTAAGAAAAAGAAAGAGAACCACACATTTGGTTTACCTAGTAAGCAAAGCTAATACACAGCTGTGATTTTTTTCCACTCAAATACTGGAAGTCTTCTGGGAAAGACTTCTTTGTGCTTTGGTTAAGAACTTACAAATCAAAAGCCTAAGTATGATCTTTTGCAGAATTACATTCCTGAAAATGCATATGGTATTGTGTGCCACGTCTCTCTGATAGAAGGCAGAATTTATGAAAAGAACATTAATGAAAAAGCAGAAACCAGTTCTGAAAGGCTAAGAGTGACACCCACTAATGTTGGTAGATTTTTTTTTTTTTTTTTTAAATCTGGGCAAGACCTCCTCTTATATTTTCTCCCCTTCTCCCCACCCCCTCCCCCCCATAAATCTGTAAAGTAGACTTCAACATTCATAAATGAAAACTTTTCCAGGCATGAACAGTTGTAAGAAACAAACATGAGCCAACACAGTTTTCTACTGGTGCAGAATTACTTCACAAACTAGATGTGAGTGTAGTCACTATCCCTCAAGAACCCAATGTGTCAACAACAAGCAAATGATTACAGGTAACTTTTTTTTTAAGCTTCATTCTCCCTGCATACTTGAGGTCTAGTGAACGACACTATGTGGCAGTAAAGCTGATCGTTTTGTCTAAAGTGCTTGATGAAAGCAGGGGAACTATAAAAATGATAAATTAGTGAAACCAAAAGTGGAAGAGTTATATTTATCACACAAAACAAGAAAAATCGGAGCATTTTCACATTTTCTTCTTTCATTAGACAAGATACAGCAAAAAGATCCTTCAAGGTGAAGAGCTCCCTTAAAGTGTATATAGTTCATAACACATTTTTTCTTACATTTCTGGGATATGAAGTCATTTGACATAAGACTCGGCAACAACATTCCAAAAAAGAAAGTATTATTACGGCTAAGAAATGAAGATTACATAGCAAGTCTTAGTAATTCAATAAAGTTCTTTGGGAAATGCTATTTAATACTTTCAATAACTTTAAATGCCCCAATACTATATATTTTACAGTAGAAATGCAAGAGCCTTTGGAATGCAGCAATGCTTGGTTCTGTGCATGTCTTCTCTTAAGACATCATCTTTTTCTTACAATCCACTGAGCAAAAGACCATCCCTTCCACCGGCATGAACTTCTGGCCAATTAGACACTTGCTGCAACAGGAACACAAGAAGCATTCCTGCGTAGCATGCCAGTTGAAGTTGTTGTATGTCACACGCTGAACTTCTGGATCTATAGCATTATGACAGCCTTGGCAGATCTGTTTAGAAACAAAATGACACTTAAATGAAGCATACACATCTTCTCTACAAGTCCAATAAAAGCTGGAATTCTTAAATGTTTTTGGAGAAGAGAGACAGGTGTTCAAAGAAGCCTTTGAAATAAGTCTCCAGCTTTTGATTCTCCTTTATTTTTAAAGCTGAACTTCCAATCAAAATGCAGCTGACGGCACAAAAAATATAATGCACACAAGAAGTTAGTTGCTGCTGGGCCTAAACTTAGACACTTATGATGGTTAGGATTTCCCAATGCCCAAATAATGATAAAAACTTGTCGTGCCAAACAGCACAGATCTTCATACATTAACCCATAATTTGCAGAGATTAGTTACAAATCTTCTTGCGTGTTGACAGCTGTAAAGCAATGCCAAAGAATTAAAGGTTACTAGAAAGTTTTGGATTAATTCATCTTAAAATCTGGTGTCAAAAACTATCATTTAGATCTCAAGGAAGTTAATGTTTTAAGAGGAAAAAAAGCCTCTCCAAAAGATAATTCCTCACACCTACCTCAGATTATTAACTGCCAGCTAGAAATAATAGTTTTTCCCCTCCATTAACTATATAAACAGTCTAGATGCACAGTAGACTGAACTCCCAACTAATAGCTAGTTAATTGGTAGATATGAATGGACCATCATCTCAGATTAGAGTTCCTAGCACAACTAGGAATCAAGAACTACCATCCTTTCCCAAACTTCTAGCTTTAACCCATCAGTCACTCTCTTTTATAACTCATGTGGTTAAAAATACAAAGAAGCAAAGTACCTAGATTACAATTACCACTACAGGCTTTTTGCAGACCAGCTGAAGTTGAAGCCCACTGGTCACAATGAAGTATGATTGACACAAATTAAATGTTTAGCAGCATTACTCATCATTACCTACTTTACTCCTCCTGTTAAAAAATCCTGCTTCACCACTGGCAAAGTTAAAGGTATTTTCAGAACAGCCTCCCCCCCTGCCAGTGGCTTTTGTTCAAGTTTATGAATTAACAAAATACTTGTCTGCTCTTAAGTTTTTTTTTCAAAGGGGAAAAAGATGATTGACTTGAGCCTAAATTTTCATTCAATTTATATTCTTCAGGTACTCCCACACTGGGAGAAAGTAAGAGTTTCAAGCTCCGTAGATGTACGTTCCCTTCCTTCACAGCACCAACACGTGTGGAAGGATCTTACCGCAGCATGGTTCTTCACGTAGCAGGGTTTGCAGACTGGCTTGTCATTCACCATTACATAGATTTCCCCAGCCAAAACACAGTCACAGTCAAAACAGCAGAAGTGTTTCAGATGCCAGTTTTGACCTTCCGCTTGAGTATATTCATTGCTGAAGATTAGCTATGAGGAAGATAGAAACAAATATTAATATACGCATTTGAATAGTATTTCTTTTAATAAAGCTAGCCTCAGGATGTCTTGTAATTGCAAGGAATTCCTGGTGATACCACTGTTTCAAATGATTTCAACAACACAAACTAACACATTCACTTGTTTGACTGTTTTCCAAAAGCCTCCATTTCGTTTATTAAGAGCCAATAGATGCCAGACACCAGGCAGGCTGTTCTCTGGATGGTGCACGAGGTGTGATTTAGTAAGGCGCTCCCCCTAGTGCCCTTCATGAGGAAACAACTGCATAATTGGGAATTTGTAGAAGAATTTGCACTCATGTATTACATCCTATATCCCTGTAGACCGCACAAAATCCCCACCAAACCCAAAGCAAACTATGATTCTTTCTGAATGTGGTGTGTCCTTATCAGTTTCAGTTCCTTGCAACTACAATCACCTAAAACTGGTAAAGGGACATCATCTCCCTGTGATGAAATATTTTACTAAAAGTCACATTCACTTCTCAGGGGAGCAAACTTGTGTGCCAAAACAAAGGACTAGGATATTTCCTACCTCATCACATCCAGCACAGCGGGGTTTTTCGCTATCACAATAATGTCTTCCACAGTACAGGTTACCATTCTTCCAGAAATAGATCATGTCTACTAGAAGTTCACTGCAGGTGCAACAGACAAAACAAGCTGGGTGCCACAATTTGTCATATCCAGCACGTTCTGCATAGACAGCTGGGTCACCTTCTTTCATGTTCAGTTTGCAGCGATAGCAGGACTGGAAAGAAGTTATTACCAAGTTAAATAAGACTTTGAAGAGGTACATTTATAGCAATTGCTATTACTGACATATTTAATAAATCCCAGCTTCCCAGACTGAAATTAAAGCATTAGTTTACTCTCGTGATCAGATAGTAGTGTGACATGATGCCACAATAGAGGTTTAACTAAGCAATTTAAGATGATGTACATTCTACTGACATAGCACTAGTGCTACTTAAATGGATTATTGTATTTTGCCAAATTCACATTCTTGCAACTGCAGTCCAGTTATTAAAAAAAAGCCATGAATTTTAATTGGATGTTATGTTCTATGAGCCTTGCATACTGAAGAATAAGGAGAGAATAATAAGAGGCCTCCAAAGCTAACTGACTAGGCCATGATGAGAACACATGAGAAGAAAATGGCTGTACTTTTAGGTCATGAGAAGATCAAGCCATATCTGCATCACTAGTGATAAAAAAACCCTGAATATTTCAAACTCCTTCTGTTTAAAGCTGTATTCTAGGGATGCTAGTCACTCATGGCTGTTGTCCAATAGTCTGTGATTAAGGACCTTGGGATGGGGAGAGTGATTATGGAAAAGGGACTACAAAGTTTATGAACATAGCTACACTACAAATAGTTCCAAAACATTCATAGTCAGTCTTCTGCCCTATACCTGCTTACAGAGAGGGTTTTGTCATCAAGTCAAAAAATGCAGGTGGTTTATGTTACTGAAACAAAAATTTTAATCTACAGTTTAATCACCATTTTGGCATTTCCTGCCAATTGGTCTGTGGACTGGGCTGAACATCCTGGGAAGGTTTTCTCTATGACTCACATCACTACAAGCCCAGCCACAAATGGCCTCAGTTTTCAATTGTGTGTATGTATATATATCTATATTTTATTATTTTTTTTTTTATAGTGTCTCAGCTCTAAGGCATATTGATCAGATCCCCACACTTGTTTCAGACAAGCAATTTCAAAATATACATAGAAAGACATCAAAAGGGGAGGAAGAACAGCTTGGAACAGAATGAAAGGGGAACTAATGAAAGGGGAAGTGTAAATATATATATATATATATTTATATAAAGCTTTTTGACTCTTCTTTCCACTTTAGACTTCATAGTCCAAGAGGAGTCACTTGGAAGGTTTAGTAGTTGTGTGGACCCAGATCTGGGCAAGACAGTTTACCTACCATTTGCAACATCCCCAGCCTAGGTGGTTAAAAGGTGCGTAAAGAGATTTGCTTCTTTACAAGACAAAAATACGCTGAATATCCTTTTTTCTGTTATTCAGCTTTTAATCATGGTGAAATAGATTTATTTTTTTTAACAGAGGCAATTATTATTGGTATGTTTACATTAATAGTGGAGACCTGCTTGTTTTTGTTTCGTTGTTGTTTTTTTTTTTTAAAATCATGTTTAAAACAATTGCAATCCATTCCTATGATGAACACTAATTTTTCAAGAGATTCTATTTACCACAGTTACAGGAATACAGGCTTTCAGACTCAGTCTGAAAGACAACATACAAGAAAATTTGGAGAACAAGAATGCAGCACTAATGGATAGAAAAAAGCATAGACAAGGATGGCAATTCTTCTGCAAGGTATTTAAGAGCTCTTCTCTGTACTGGTTTATTTTGAACCATTAAAAAAAGAAGTTGAGATAATGCTACAGCATACAGCTGAGACTAAGTCACATTGCAGAAGTCAGACCAAAAAAATGCTTGAAAAGAAGATAACTAAATCCTGGTTACTTACCCCAGGGTAAACTCAGTACCTAACAACAGATAGGCAACTCAAATGTTCCCTTACACTATTCAACACTTCTAAGCCTCTTTCTAAGTCACTGCGCACAGTGATGAGAGATGCCTGGCCTAAACAGTAGGAGGTATACTCAGGTGCTCCAGTAAATAAAACTTTGGAAGTGATAAATAGGTGTAATGTAAAAACAAAGCACCTTTTGATACAATTACTCAAGAGGACAGAGTGCCTCCTGCCCTTGACTTAACATAGTCCAAGCCAGTTGGCCAGTGGGGTACAATGCAAGGTGTGTATTTCTGCAGGTCTTTCTCGAGGAGGTAAGTGAAGAATTGCTGTGGTGAAACTAAAGTAACCCATCAGGAGAAGCTGGGTTACACAAAATGACAGCAATTTAATCAAGCCATGATAAAATAACTGTTTAGTATCTTAGAATCTCCACAACAAGATAATGGCAAAAATAACTGAACAATTTTAGAAAGTAGCTACAGGTAACCAAATGGTACAGCATATGACTGATTAAGGTAAGTGGGCACGTTCAAAGCTAAAACTTAAAGTGTTAATTTTATACTCCATATGAAGTACACCAGAAGTAATATACTGTGTCAGTTTAAAAAACAACAAAAACACACCAAAAGCAGCACACAACACCCCCCAATAACATATTCTACAACCATGTTAACGAACTTTCATCTCCATCTAGAACTTGTGTATTCGTTTTCTGTAAGTAACCTGGAGACAAATAATTTTTGGGATTCACTCTATCCTAGCCAAAACCAGGACACACATATAATAGGAACACTTCTGGAATTCAAGTAACAGGAGCTTTTGCCACTCTGAAGTGAAGATCTACCTCCACTAAACTAATTTAATGTTACTTCAGTAATCCTACCCCTATTTTATATTCATAATTGATAGTAGAGACATGCACAGCAGAAGTTAGCAAGTTATGTTGGAAATATTTTATTAAGGCTATAGTTTTAGAAATATCAATGAAGACTGGGTAATTTTACATACCTTATTTTTTTGTCGAGCTGTTACAAGGCAGAAATCAGATGCCAAAGAAAATAATAGATCAAAGAAAAAAAGATCTGACTATGAAAAGAAGGCTAGTCAAAACAGACGTTATACAGCTTTGCTTGTTCAACATGGGAGAGAGAAGTGTTACTTTATTATTTCTTAGTTTCATTTAATTTTAAACACAATTTGTCAAGCGGGTAATTTTGGTGCTCTTCCAAGAAAGACGAGAAACCAGGCTTCTAAAATTAAACTAAACTCTTCAAGAGGAGAAAAGTGTAGCAATTAGCCCATAAGACTACACAAGTTTCTTGATTATTACTCTGTAAAAGCCACCCTGCTATACTATATCTCCAAGCTAACACATTTTTGCAATGAGGATGATAAGGTCACTTAGGAAGTTATTTGCTGCAATGCACTAAATACGGTCAAAACTCAGGGTTCTGTGCAGACATTCACGATGTTTTCCAGTTCCCCTTCTTTCTTTCCCTCCCCAGATTTTCACTATTCCAAGTTAAGAAACAAGTTAATTGGGTTAAAATGACCAAAGAGAGCACTTGGATAGTAATATACCTTCTTGTTTTATCTTTCCTTTCTTATACTTACATACTGAGATGCCTTCCGATCTGGGGACTTGTCTTCCATCGCTCCTACAGCAGCTGAGGTACCTCTGTCACCATTGTTCACATCGTTCTTCTCGGTAGCTCTTGTTTCCACCTCACCAGGGAGCTTGACATCTCCTACGCCAAGTGCCTCGTTTTTGTACTTCTTCACAAATTGTTCCATCTGCTTAACTTCATTGGGGGAGAGCTCGTGGCATTTTGAAGGATCCTGATCATGAGCAGGCAGCTGCTTAGCCAACTGCTTCTTCCTGTACTGCGCGCCTTCTGAGCCAGCAACAGGCTGCTTCTCCTTGGGTAGCATCTGCATATACTGTCTAGCCTGAACCAGGAGGAATTAGATATCAAATGCCACTTCAGCTATAGACCCATCCTTTTAAGCAAACACGTGACTAAAATCATCTCTACTGTTGTTAGTGACAGTCAAATTTGTCAAAAACAAGGTTCTTTCCATAAACATTAAGGTCTCAAAACACAGTAGATGGAGATAAAAATACAGCAGATGCATTAACTGGCTTCYTCCCAGAGTAAGAGACAGGCTTCCTTTTAAGTCTTTTACAGAGTAGAGTTATTACTTCTCAGAGTAAACAATAATTAACATTTACACAGCACCTTGTCTCTTCGAAGCGATCTAAAACTACTGATCATCAGTATAAAAAGTAGAAGCTTTAAAAAGTAGAAGCTGAAATACTTTGCCTGGGGCACACAGCTCATTGCAGAAATAATTCTAGCTCTAGTTTTAATAAAGCGAGAACAAGCCTAAAAATCAAAGTGGTAACTTAATGTTAAGTAACAGTTGATTTAGATGCACAAGGTTTGATTAATTCACTGAAAAAGGGTATTTTGAGAGATAGGTCAGAGATAACGTGATTCCGGCACGGATCACACAACACTGCAGTACAGTAAATTAGCAATCAAAGTTTGAAAAGTGAAGCAAAATCCTCAGAAGGCTATCTACCATCTCATCTACTTCAGCTGAAAACATACAGGAAGAGAGTTGCTCTTTTAGATGTCAACACTGACCTTGTTCTTACCATATACAGTAAAAGCTATATGCAAGACTTGAGTGTTCCCCTCAACTTTAAACAATGACATAAATTGTTGTGGGGTTGTTTTGGTTTTTTTTTTTTTTTTTCGCTTTTAAGCCTACACTCCATGCAAATTTTTCAAGTGTACTAAAAAGGCAGATTAGAGAAATTGGACTCCAGGAACTTAGCAGATGATGCTTAGTCCTATCTATTAAAAACCACCTCATCTCCCCAGTTCTCAAGAAGCTTGTCCACAGACAAGCATCCATCTCTGCAAGATGACACAGGCAAAACTCATTAAACAGGCACCATATTTCCAGTTTTGAGGAGGAAGAAAAGAAGAGGTACACACAGAATGAATAAAAGAGGCAAGTTTATCCTTCTGGTAAGCTCTACTTCACTATCTCCCATCAACTCCTGCCTTGAACATGAAGAAAAAGTGGGTCGGACTTACAAGTGTTTGATTCTGAACAGGAGGAGCCCACTCGTAAGTCACAGTATTGATGGATACGTTCTTCTTGGCCGGCACTGGATTAGTCAGTATCATAACATTGCGTTTATACATAGGAATGCCATCGTTCTTCAGCTTTGCAATAAGGGTTGTGTATTTTGTATCTTCAAAGAGTTTCCCCACTTTCCGATCTTCCTCATTGCTTGTGAGGACATCATGCTCTTCCTGGCCACATTTGCAATTGCGGCATATTTTTCTGAAATTTATGGAAACAGCAACAGTTACAGTCTCAGCTGAAAACTACACTTCACACCAGCTGCATGCATAGTAACAACACCACTGGGAACCCAAAACCTTGTTTTCAGTGCTTTGATTAGGGAATATACAAGTTATTCTGCAATATGTCAAACACCTCTTGAGGTTATTCTTTATTTCTCCTGTTGTATTATTTATATTATTTGTTCAGAGAGATTATGATCATACAGATATCAGTCAATTACACTAATGCATTTTTAACATGATGCTATATCATTCCTTCAGTTACATCTCAGTACTTATCACACATATACACATCCGTTATCACCCACCTACCAGATTTATCATGGGTAGTCAGCCATGAGTTAACAAATGCATCAACATGATTCCCCCAGCAGTCATTTATTTGGGGTTTTAGTTTTTCAGGTTCTCTTTATACACTCAAAATTACAGACACTATACTATTTTCTTCACATGCATTTCACTGTATGCATGATATTTGGTCATCACAGGGTTGCTATCAAGTAGAAACAAATATTTCCTAGAAAGGAAAAAAATGCATACAGCCATATATACAGTGTAATTGCACTGAGTTCTATTCAAAGTTCAGCATTTAAAAGAGAAGATGAAAGAAAAGTGAAAGACTTATATGGACAAAGCCTTTCAAACGGCTCTGAACCAAGTCAGAGGTACCCTGGCACACACTGTACAGAGAATTTTCACAGATAACATCCTTAAAAGGTAGAAGGCTTTACTTATAAATGGTATTCTTTCATATACAACATATTTGAACTCCTTTGATTAAGGGATATTAGATAGCAATTTATTACCTTCAGCATAATTAAACAATTCAAATATAATAAACAGAACCTTGGATTAGACAAGCTAGTTTACTATTTATTAATGGCTTCCCCAGAGCTTCAGTTCAAAGCTCTCAGCCACAGTATATGGAAATTAGTGAAGTTGGATGTTAACTAAAGGTTCTTATTATAGCCTAAGAAAACAGATCAACCTTCTGGATCTCTAGAGTTTGAATAGGAATGAGTAATATTTTACCCTATTATTTATTCTTCACATAGCAAATACCATAAAACTACTACCTATAAAATGCTTCTCAACCCTGCTTGCCAAAACCCATCAAACTCTAACATTGTTCTGCATCTTGCTTTCTAAAGTCTTGAAGGCAAGATACATACCTTATCTTAAGGCATCTAACAAGTACATAATAAGACCACACCATGACTACAGCAGGCCCATTAGGTGATGGGAAAGGAAGAAAGGAGGACCTGCATATAATTGGTCATGTGAAGTGATGCACAGCCAGCCCCAAAGATATGCACTACACGTGTACACCCGTTTATGGTGTGGGGCACTATCATTTCAGTGTGTGATAGATGCTGCCCTGGTCATGTGACTATACAGCAACCATAAGTTATGGTAACCTAAGTTATGAAGCCCACTCCAAATAAAAATAGCTAACTCTGCAATAGAAATAAGTCACTCCACTCTAAAAGCAACTAGCAAAATAAGAGTGTTAAGCAGAACAGACTCCACCTTGCAACACAAAAAACCTAAAGATATCAATAATTAAAGTAAAAAAATAAGCAGTCTGATGGCTTGTATGATTTCCAGCTCATTTCCACAACTGGAAAGGTGCACAAAATTGATACTTAACTGGATACCTAGTAAACACTAAGCACTTYGCAATCTTCCAGCTTACCAAAACATTCAAGCATGAACTAGCATTGCCCATTAAGCCTAAATGCTGTACTGTGCGTATCGAGCACTCGCCACATAAAACTGTGTAAGATCTTCAGCAACAGTCTACTTGAGTCCTTTACCTAGCTGATACTTAGAGACCATTTAATATACTAATAAAGCAATTTATATTCAGTTTGCTCATCTTTGAAGGTATAATCATATGTATACCTTGTTACCAACTCTCACTCATGTCTTTTTTGAGAGCTAATACTAGGTGACAGTATCAGACCTTACTTTTTGCAGGTTTAGTTCATTATTACATCAATGATTGAAGTGCGGCTATATGCCTCACAGTACAGGTTAACTGGAATTCAAGCAGTTAGTCCATCTGAACAATAGTTTATCAGGTATTTTCTTCACTCTTTCAACTTAGCAATAGTAAGCCCCAGTTTTAGTCTTACCTCTTGACAGGATGTGATCTAATAACATTGGTGAGCAAACAGAGGCATTCTCAGGTAACCTGCACAGACTTATGCAAATAAAGTATAGTCTTGCTGTCCAGAACTGCTCTGCTTGTAAAACAGAACTCAGTAAGAACAATTCATATTGTCATACTGCCTGTGTGGCCACAACAGCAATGTGACAGTTTGTGCAGCTCTCCCCACTCTGTACAGCATCCAAATACAGTGAAGCAGCATCGACAGCCTGCAGAGACCAGACCATCCCCAACAAACTGTGGTGGAATTCTTCCCCCCAGACTTTCACACATGCTGGAAAAGCCACAGGGGCACCTTATTTTTGTTCATGCCAAGTCATGAAATTGCGTATCTATTTTCTAGTAGAGGATTCTCTCAGAATGCAGAACAGCTTTGAGATCTGTTTCTGTTTCCAACTAGGAAAGCACCGTGGTTCAATTGCTTTTATCCTCAGTGCCACCTTGAAGGCTTAACATGTTTCACCAGTTTCAGTATCGGTGAGAGATTTTCTGTTGTCCTGATAAACAGGTGAAAGATACTCGCAAAGAAGTGAAAACATATGACTTGTCCTCAAGTCCTTCCTGGGTCCCACTGTGAAAACTGGCATGAAACTACTGTGCTTTATACTTGCATTGAAAAGAATGAGATACTCACTAAGCTCCCCTCACTCCCGACTTAATTTAAGTAAGAATTTGACTGTGTACATTTCAGTCTAATGTTATCTCCTTGCTCTTTCAAGATTAAGAGAATGTCTCCTTGCCTACATGCGGTTTGCAAGAAGCTGTTACAGGGGCTATGTTACAGAATTACAATTGTGGTGGTCCTGGCATTAGAGCTTGTGGATAATTAAGTCTCCAAATGCAGGAGAAGACAATCCAGAAAGAATTTGGAGAATGCTGAGTCACAACTGATGTCAATGTATCTCAGTAAGTCACAGGAAAATCCCTGAGGCTGTTGCCATTTCCCTGCTCCTCAGGGCTCCCCTGGATCTCAGCCACATGAAGATGTCTGTACACAGCCAATAAAAAAAAAAATGTTTCCTTTTCTGATTTATAATCCCTTTTCTTGAATAATCTCCAGTCCTAAAAGATATCCAACTGACATTTACACACATAACTCTTCCTGCAGAGTACTGTTTACAGTTTAGCCATACCTTCTTCCACTAAACAGGACATCAGAGTCCTGTTCATTAGTCACTGTCCCTTCTGCAGAAGGGATATGGCCAATTACTTCTACTCAGAATAGATCAGCTGGTCATTTCTTTGGCTCCAATACAGCTATCTTACTGAAGGGACCCTGTCCCATTATCTCAAAAACTTACACTTCACAAGTCTGTCTGATAACTGATGCTTAATTTTTTATTTTTGGTGTTAAAGCAAATACCTCACGTGTGCTAGGAAAACCAGTTGCTATTATATACACGTGTGTATATATGTGTGCGTATATGTATAGACTTCAATTTATCTCTTTTGGCTCTATCTAGAAGACAAGCAGTGAAAGTTTGTTCTCTCCAACTGCATTGTCAAAAAGATTTTCCCTTCCCGTGCAGACATTCAGCAAGATCCCTACTGAAGGAGGTATTAAAGACTCCTGCTTATGTGTTCATAGCTCTCAGGACTTCAACAAAGGAGAGAAATGTTCTTCCAGCCAAATCTCAGCAGTTTGGGAGGCTTTTCCAATTCAAAACATGGAAGATAGGGAAGAAGCTTCAAAATTTGTGGAATTAAAAGTTGCATATCACCGTAAGAGACAGATTTAGTAGATTGTGTCTTGCTTCCAGGTCTTGGGTGGGTAGAAAGGGGAAGAAGGAAGGTAAGCACAGTCCATCCTCTTTCCCAGGCTGACGATTCCCATGTCCTGGATTTCTACTGACAGCAAGGATCAAAGACATACAGTTCCTTCTCCAAAACCAAATGTCACCAATCCTCCTATTTTTCTATGTTTTGGTGTACGGAGAGGAAGAATAATTCAGATCATGACTCTTCTTACACAGGCTTTGCAGTGGCTCCTAGTGACAGGAGGAGGCAGCTGCAAGCACAGAGSAGCCCTCAACAAATACCCGGCAAGTCCTGAGTCTTGTGTCCTCCACACGGAAAGACTAACCTCTTCCATGATTCCTTCTGTTATGTTTTCTTGCTATTAATGCAGCTATAGTAATTGCAAATGCTTTGAACTGTACCTCAGTACTTGCCCGACAGCCTTAGTACCAGAAAAAGCCGACTTAAAGCTTTCTCTCCCTTCCAGGGATTTTATCTGTGCAAAGAAGCCAGATGCTGAAAATGGTTGTTCCCAAGCTTAGGATTCTTGTCTCCAAAAGCTTTTTAATATCTTGGCAAGCTGCACCGGAGACAATTACCAATACCAGAAGTATATACACAACCAAGATAAATCAGAACCTTCTGACTCCTGTCCCACACCTCCCTCTAGTGGGAAACATGTTCCCCGAGTGCAACATTTACCCGAGTAGCAGTCTCTCACAGCCAGCTTGCCCTGCTAATTTTGCAGAGGCAGTTTTACAGCCTGAAAGAAGTCTAACACCTGAACTGAGAAGACCCTGCCTGCTGCTACTGCTACACTTGGACAGAAGCATGATTCTGAGGACATTTTAAAAGCAGAAGCTAATAACACACTAAGATAAAGCAGGTAATTGTTCACCATTCAGCTACTGTTGTAGACCATGGCTCTCATCATATTCATTTTGTGTTCAGCTCACAACACCGAGGCTTTCAGAACTTCAAAGTTTAGGAACAAATTTTACTAAGGGCTTTGTTTACCACCATTTCTGTACTAGTCCAAATTAACAGTTCTGCACCTATATAACTATCCCACACACTGTGCCAAGAATTATAGCACAAAGTACTTAAAGAGCACTTGCCAACCCAGAAGAGGTATCTTCAAACACTCCCAGTATAGAGAAGAACAGTGTAGCAACTCCGTGTAAAACCCTGCTACCAGATAGGTATACTTGGATTTTTTCGTGCGCTTTCCAATCTGACTCCCCAAAGGCAGAATTGAGGCTCTTTTGTGCAAAGACACAGAGAAGTTACACCTAGCTCTTTGAGGTACACCAGAGTATTCATGTATCAGACCAGGGAACAAGAATTACATGATCTGCTGAAGCTCCTCAGCTCCACCCAGGAGAGGGCAGTGTCACCCTTACACAGATCACAGCAAGGACTGCAGCCTGCCCACGCTGCAAACACAACTACTGCCTCACTTACTGTACTGGGTCCAGCTGGCATGCAGGTACCTTTCTTCTTAGTGCCCGTATGGTGCTGTGTCTTGGATTTGTGGCTAAAACACTGGTCACAGCACTTGCTATTGCTGAGCAGTGCTTGCACAGTGTCAGGGCTTTCTCTTTTTTGGACTCTAACCCCCCCTCAGCAAATAAGTTGGGGGTGGCCAAGAAGCTGGGAGGGGGCACAGCTGACTCAAACTGGCCACAGGGATACTCCATACCACGCAATGTCATGCTCAGCAATAAGATGGGGGTAGAGGATGAAGAAGGCAGGGTTTCTAACTTCCAAAGTGGTCATTGCTTGGAGAATGGCTGCGCATCAGTCTGCTGATGGGAAGTGGTGAGTGACTGCCTTTGCATCACTGTTTGGTTTTGTTTTTTTTTTTTCCCTTCTCTTTCCTCCACCTGTTAAACTGACTTTATTTTGACCCATAAGTTTTCTTACTTTCATTCTTCCTTTTCTCACCCCCACCTCACTGTGAGGGAACAGGGAGTGAGCAGCTGTGCGGGTGCTTGGCTGCTGGCTGGAGTCAACCCATCACTGTTATTCTTCCCAACTTGTAACAGTTTCTCTAACCACAATCCCTACTTCAACACCTGTCTTTTACAGAGACACAATAGTGAAATTAGTGATTAAATTTGAACTGCTCCTGATCATTCGTGTTATAAAGACTATATTATGTCCACTTCTGCTATAGTTTGCTAATACTTAAAATATAGTTTCAGTTTTTAGGCTAACATGACTAAGTGAACAGGTATTAGGGATCCATACATTTCTGTTCATGTGGTAGAATCCCAAAATCTCTGTATCATGCAAAGCATATTAATATACTTTTTCCTTTGAAAACTCTTTACACAAGACTGATTTCAGACTTCAGATTCATGCCTTTCCTGTCCCCAGTAGCAGCTCTGCTGGAGAAACAGCTATTTTCTAACCCATTCTTGAATTGCCTCAATGGCTAACTTTTCAACTATTTCAGAGTTATGTGCCACATTTGTCTGACACCTAGAAGATCCTTCTCAGACTACTTCCAGCCACCTGGTCTATCCTATATCACATAGATTTCCAAATTAAACCTTCATCTTAACTAAACAGCCACTGTTTTTATGTCTTTTTCTTTCTTGCTTTTTAATCCACTGCTACATGCTCTTGCTTTCTAGGACAGACAGTGCTCTAACAAGCTATGTATTCAGGACCTGGCACTATGAGCCCTAACCGTAGGAGTGTAGTGAAACGTGTACGAAGAAAAACACACAAAAACCTCCATATACACCCAGAGAAGCAAACACATTCTAGCTCAGTAAGCATGCTATTACATGACTAAATAACTTTAAAAATTTTATACCTTTTTATCCCAAATTCTTCCCTGTTGAAGAATAAGCTAGGAATTACAAGGTCTCTTAATAATAGGAACTAAGAAAAAGAGGACAAAAAGGAAGAGTTGAGAAAAAGTTAACTGGCCTAGGCTTCTTTTCTTCCCAACTTGTGATTTGCCCACACTGGCTCTAAACAAAGACCTTTCTCTCAAGTAGGAAGTGACATAATTTCTCATCTAACCATGGATAAATACCACTATTTACTCCCGCAAAAATTTTGCTTCTGTTTGATTGAATTACCTACACGTTAACTGTGTTCTATTTTTCTAGTACCTCTACGAGTCCCCTCTGTGACTGAGTGCATATTGAAAAAGTCTTTCCATAAGTTAATAATTTCTTCTATCTTTAGATGATCATGTTTGTTTATTAGTGTATTACCACTTCTTGCTCCATGTCATTATTTGTAAGTTGTTTCTATAGTTATATATTACAGATACATAACTGAGAAGCTGTATCCTCATCAGCTTACAGCAAGTTTTTGCTGTGATCTGTTTCTTTGGTTATTTTCTAAATTGAGTCTCAGCTGCACTCAAATACTTAGGTAAAGATGTAAAATCTCTTAGGCCTTATCTGCACATGATGCCACTCTGGCTGGATGTAAAGACTACCTTAAAAAACCCACAAAATAAAACCCTACTGCAGATACAGTTATGACTGTAGCTAAATAGCACTGGTGAAATGTAATCGTTGTCACTGCTAGCATGTGCTAGTGCTACTAACAATTTTTTATGTCCTTTGCAAGCTGTTCACTTTAAGAGGGATTTTTTTTTAATAAGTCGGAATCACTAAGCTGCATCTTAAAGCACACCCAGTATAATCAGTGAACTGAGCTAGCTAGACGTATACTTTAAGTTTCAGTAAGACAAGAAACGGCTTGATGAAATACAAAATTTCTGCAGAAGTGATGGCATAGACTACAGCATAGCCTATTTACTGCAACTATCATCAGCTGTTACAGGTTTAGGAACAGTGCATCATGCAAGGCCAAGTACTATCTAATTTACTTGAATTATGACACCTCTTTCCCCTCCAAGTCATTTGTAGATGTATACAAAGTTTCAACATCTTTTCAACATAGATAAAATAATTTTACCTAAAATCTCAGATCAAAGCTTATGTATTTGGTCAGGAGTTGAGAAACTATTTTATTACTGAGATAAAGTACACTTCTTCCCTGTCATCTCTCTTACTGTAGGGATAGAGATGTTTTTACAAACCTACTTCAACTGTTTATTAAGCTAAAGCAAGTACTTCAGTAGAAGTGCTACCACTGACTTCAGTGCAGATGGAATGTATGCTCATAAGTGATTACAAACTTAAACACACTGTTATAATGCAGCTGAGAAGCCCTGGCCCTGAACCTAGACACAGCTTCTTTAAAGCATCTGAACAGTTTAATTGAAAGAGAGAACAAAAGGAGGGAGTTACACATTTGCATACATGTGCCAAGATCTGCAGTGCTGAGTCACATCTTAAGAGACATCTGGTGTCACTTACCTCCAGAAGTGAAGCTCAAATCCTTCACACTTATCCTTGCATTTTAAGCAGGGGGCACCAAATCCTTGCTCATGGCCCAAGCCCATCTGTGTACAGAGCAAGATGACTACAGTCAGCTTCAAGAAATATGCCACATGAATGATTTTACTGCTGCCTTTATAATCTACAATCCACAACTAAAGCAAAAGACTAAGCATTTGACTAAGCTGACATCAGGACAGTATTCTGGGGTCCACTCACCTTTCTATTGTACCTACATCGTACAAGCCTGTTCATAGGGTTGAGCTAGCAGGCAGAAAATTGGCCTTAGCCAAAACCAAGTATTGTTCTGGTGACTTGTCTCCCTAGCCCAGCTTGCTCTGCAAGCTTCACACAAGGGAAAAAGCAGATTCTTTGCAGCCCCCTTCCTTAGGTCTGTGGCTATGAAACCACAGCAAGCGAGGCCATAAGACCTCAAGTCAAAGGACATTTAATCCAGCTGTCAGGACAAAGTGATCTGCAGTATACAACTTGGCAAACTACAGGACATCAAGAAATAAACAGATCCCACATTTATATGCACTAACCTGGGCATCTGATAGGAATAAAGAAAACATCTAAGTGATTAGTCTAATATTCCTGAGTATATTTGAGACTACTCTGATAGTGATTGAGAGCAGAAGATACACTTTACATTTCCGCTGAGCTGGACTAATACCAGCTTACTTTCTGAGGAGAGAGAAACAGCACAGTTAGCTGAAGCAATGACCATAAATGATATGCAAAGGGTTTCACTGTGAAAAGATTAAAAGGACAGATGACCAATTCATAATGCAGAGGAAATATGAGAGAATATAAAAAACAGCGCAGATTAAAGGCCAGGTATTCACACAATATATCAACACATCAGCAAATTTAACTGAGTAACAGCCACTGGAAGTTCGAGGTGAAAAATGGACACCAAGCACCATAACTTATGCATTCATATTACACAGTAAATTTAAAATGCCTCACTGCAGCTCTTTAAACCTTTGGGGAACGTCGCTCTTAAATCAGACACATGAGGGACCGTGGAACTGTGGCCATGGTTGGGTGTGCAGGCTCATGCCCAACATGCAGAGAGGAACCCATCCCCACACTCCCACCCACCGCTCTAGCAGCGTGAGCAGCACTCCCAGTTAGCTGTGGGTAGACGCAGTGGGAGGGATGGTCATCACGAAGGAGACGGCTCACCTCCAGTTTGGCTTTTACCATGAATGGAAAGTGAGCTAGAGCTGACAAGTTCTGGTTCTCATCTTAGTTCTGGCGACAATAATACAATGCCAGGGTAAATTAGTAATACACCTGTATCACCACATCTAAGTTTGTGATTTACTCCGAGAAGTCATACAGCTATTGTTGTATGTACAAGGATGTAAGCAGCTCAACTTTCAACTTGTTTCTGTCACAAAATGAAGGAACAGATTATTCACAAACCACTTGCTCAACACAGAACACACAATAAGATGCAGGGAAGACCATGTTTTCAGTTATTTTATATTTGAAGGATCACTGCCTCCACAGTCATTAGACATTCCTGAGGAAATTAAAGCTTTCCTGCAGATTATGGTCTATTTAGGGGGAAGAGATACTTTGGCAGCTATTAAGCTACTGCTTGCAACTGCAGGGATGGACAGAGGGATATAAGTTATTTCTTCCTTTCTTATCTGGAAGAAGAAATACAAGCCTGCTGTGATCATGGTGACATCTTTATCAGCCTAAAGGCTCAAGAAGTTCACATGCCATAGGCCCTAACCTGAAGCCAGACCAGCAGACATCTAAAATAAACATAAAACTTTAAAGATTAAGTTCTTTCATCAGCTATATTTTTGTCTATGTTGGATATATAAAGTTAATGGGTTAATAAAAGTTCATCTCCACTGAAGATGGGTGTTTACAGGGGTCTTCTCATCTGGAATCCAGAGCCCTGCCATACACACGCTGTACCTCACACGCACACGCTGTACATCAGAAAACAACTGAGCACTCTTGTCAGGTCATACACAAAGAGCAAAATGTTGGCCAGGATGTTCTCTAAAGAGAAAGAGGAAGAGGAAGCTAAAGCAACACAAAACAATCACTTTTTTTTCAGAACAGGTTGGTTTTTGTTTGCTTGGTTCTTTCAGTTGGTTTTTAAAGTCATCCTCTCTAAAAAGCTGTTAAACTTAAAAAAAAAAAAGCAAAGCCAACATTAAGCCATTCTCTCCAGCCACTACTTCAGCCACAATTTGGGATTACTTCTTTATGCTTGGGCTCTCCCCTCCTTTAAAAAGAGGGGAAGGGGGAAGAAAGGGGAATAATGATAATTTTATTACTGTTGTAATTAGAAGGCTTTGAAACCTAGGATCACTTGTGTATAGAGCACTACTGTACAGTACACAGACAAATAGCCCTAGCATTTCAAAATTCCCCAATCTGAAATGCAAGTAAGAAAATTAAAATTTTTTTTTGCAATTTTTTAATATATCATTTCCAACATTTCTAACATTTAAGTTTTTTTTTTAAGCTAAAAATACCTCTCCAGAAGCAAATTAAGGAGAGGAAATATGTGCTGTTTAAATGCTCCTCCCAAAACATACTCCCTTCTCCAGACTAAACAAACAACAACCAGCCAACCTACTTGCATCTTCACAACCAGCAGTCTCAGCACAGATTTCTTCAGAAATACAGGATTCCACATTCCCTCCCCAGTGATAACGAGTACATCATTAAATAAATACTTATGCAGCTTGAGACAAAAACTGAATTAGCTAACAAGATAGACTTGTTTTGAAATGTATTTCTCAGTTTGCTGCAAAAGAGAAAGGAGGGGATGACCCTTCTATGCAATGTCTGGTCACCTTATGGAAAAGGTTTAGCTCAAAACTAAGGGGCACATCGAGAACTGAATTAGATGCGATTCCAGATGCATGCACAGCCTCTGCCTTTGTTCTGACAGAGAAACTATGTGGCCGCTTGCCAAAAATAAAGATATAAAAGCACACAGTGCTTTTCAGTTTGACTATCTAATAGTCAGTGCATGTCAAATATTCCTCCACAGTGCTATAGCAGGACCTGTTTCAGTGGTAAGGAAGTCTCAGCCTCAGAAGTGACCATTTCCCCCTCAGCAGCCAGTTCTGCTGTAATTTGGGAAATTCAGAGAGCCTAAAGCGGCGGTGTGCTTCTTCACTGCTGTCACTTGTGTTTAATCCCCATGCCTTCTGAAGGACATGGCTGGCTCCACACTGGAGCACGCGGCGATACAGAGCAGCGAGCATGCACTGGAGCAGGGATGCATGCCTGAGAACAGGAGGGAATCCATTTTCCCCATAAATGGAGTTACGGGAGAAAAGGCACAGATAGGTCAACTGAAATACTGCCAGAAGAAGGTTCCTGCCTGTCTACTGCTATTAATTTTCATTTTACAGCAAAAGCTATCCAAAACCATCTGGTATTACCAACATACCCAATACAGATTTAAATAGTTTGAGTACAGAAGACAATATAAATATGATTGAGATCATCCATTGCATACTGCTTTCAAGATTAAATAGTCCTCAAGCGCAAAGAATTTTAAATGGTTACGGCTAAGTGAGAATTAGTGAAAGACCCATTCCAGTTCAGACTGGAACCCAGTGTCAAAAGTTGGCTATCTTTACATTAAGAAGCCATGTGTAGAAGCTTACTGTCATCTTAAAATCCCAATGGTCCAATTCAAGTGTCCAATAGTTTGTTCAGATGGGCAAGAGAAACACAGCAGTTGCTATGAAATAGTTTAAAGCTGGCTTATCAGAAGGGTTTATTGTTAAGTTTATTGAACATGACTGAGAATGAAAGTCCAACAAGTCCTGTTTCTCCCTCCTATTAAATTAAATCCGCCAGCAAATGCTGAAGTCCTGCTTCATTGCAATTTTAGAATACTAATTTCAGAATTTGTATTCCTGTAAATACAGCGTATTATGCATGTAAAGGTAGATGGCCAGTTTAGTCTGCAGGTCCATATAAATGCAATTATATTTTGTCAGCTACAGTTTCTCTTATATGGTAAAACATGGATAAGTTTGCTAAGTTTGTTCCTACGTGGAACGAACTGTGCCACAGCTCACAGTGCTGGTAAAAAAACCAAACGTGATGAATGGAGAATTAGCTTTTTAATAGTTAAAAAAGTGTAATGTCACAGAACTCAAGATTATTGTTGACAGTTACAGGAAAAACAAAGATAAGCCCTAAGAAATCTTAGATGAATTAAAACCTAAGACAGAGCAGTAGTTTTAAAGCTTGCCTATACTTGCTTTTAACGAGCATAGAGTATTTTAAATTGAAAGGGCTCTCTGGAGGTCACCCAATTGCCCACAAAGAACAGGTGCAGCAAAATCAGATCTGCCCAGGGCCTTGTCCAGATGCAGATTCAACAGCCTATTACAACATTGGACCACACAGAGGAAAGAAAATATACATGTTTAATCAGAATTTCTCATGTTGCAGCTTCTGCCCACTGTCTCTCATATTATCACTGTACAGTGACCAGAGTCTGATTCTGTCTTTTCTATTCCCTCCCACTAAGCAGCTGGGTGCAAGCGATAGAGCATACCGACAGAATTCCACTGGAAGTCATTAATTATTTTAATAGCTAGCATTTAATAGTCACCACACCCAGCACAAACATAGCCCTCAAATAAAGCTAGCTGCTCTGACTTTCCTGTCCCTTTGCAAAGGAGCCCCTGGGGTGCAGTGGTAAGAAGGTGGTAAAAGAAGAACCCGTGACAAAATGCAGAAGCTCCACTCGGCATTTCTAGGTCTCCCTCCTACAAGATTTCTTTTACCTCCTGTCCCACCAAAAGACCAGCGCCAACTCAGGTCTTGGCTCCTTATCTTCCTTGCCCCGAAGGGACTCCTGTACCACCAGAGAGGTGAGCTGTATTAATCTTTCACCTTGCCACAGACAATAAGACACAATACTAGTACTTAGTCTCTACAAAAGATCAGAAGTCCTTCCACTGTTTGAGACCTCTCCAGAACTTGAAGGGTTGTGGCTATACAGTGAGAAAGTTGTCATTAGTGGGCTGTGATAATTAACAGTGAGCCCCAGAATGGACTTAAATCCTCTTCACTGTCCTTTCTGCAGATCTTTCTCCTGTGACCTTGAGTGCTCCAAGGGCAGAAGTGAAGAGATCCATGTTAAAGCTATTCTTGGATTTAGCATAAAATCCCAGGGATCTTCTGGTTTGATGATTACCTAACTATCGATCCATTTGGTTGTTTCAGGGGCGACATCAACTGCTATTGTTTCCCATTTCCAATGTAAGCTTGAAAAAACCACCTGTATAGCACAACAGAACAGATTTCTAGCATATCCTAATGTACCTTAGGAACGTCCAAAGAAGCCAAGGTAAACCCAAGTATGCAAAAACCCCTCAAAAACCATGAGAACAAGACACATCAGAAATCTCATGTGCTGTGCATCCTTTATTGCTGAGACCTGATCTTGTACCACTACTTTCTGTACCAGCAGAAGTCTTCTCTATTAGGGAAGCACAACAAACTGGAAATTAAAATAGGTTACAGCATTTAAACTTTAAAAACAGAAGAGCTACGTTATTTCTTACGATTCCAGAATTAAAAAACCAAACACAAAAAGACATGATTATATCTGGGCAATGCTCTTATAAGACTTCTACAGACACTGTATGAGAAGAGAGAAAAAAGTTTCATCTGTAGTAAAGAGCAGTATCCCACGGACCACTCTATATTTGTTATTATTTAACATGTCTATTAAAATTGATGGCTAGTCTGTCCTAGCTTTTTCTAAATGTGCATTTAGATTTAGGGAAAAGTTGACTGGGATTAAGATATAGAAGCTTGGGTAAGGAAGTCCATTTGCACAGAAAGAAGGATGCCAAAAAGTGGTTGCATCCAAGAAAAATATTTGAAAGATGATCTGGGCAGGACGGGCAGAAGACTAAATCAGGAGCTGTAGCAGCCTACGATAGTACAGAAGTACTAAGAATTTATTTTATTGTGATGTCTTCAAATAAATATCAAACAGCTCAGAATATAAATATTTGAGACACTGCTACACAGTCTACTGTCAAAAGTCTAACAGCTATTAAAGATATCTCAGCTGGATAGGAAACAAGTGGTGTTTATTCACAAGGTCCAGTATTACCCTAGCTAAGTTTGAATGCAGTTGACACACACTATAACACTGTCTATAAACATCCAATATAGCACTATCCATCACCCAATGCTGCAGAGGCATTTTCACAATACTTGCATATTTTGTTTTAACATCAGCACTCTTGCCCAGCTGCATCTTCTAATATTAGGTTTTCAGAAGCAGACATGGAAATCTACATATTCACTTAAGGTCTTTAGTCACGCAGGGAAGTGCATGCTTTTTTTCAGCCAATGCTTTTAGAAGCTGCAGCTAGACAACCTCAGACTGAAAACAAGGTACAAAGGGAGGGTTAGGCAGACTTGAAAAATCAGAAAGATCAGAAACACACATACAGCAGTACCAGAGTACAGTTACATCTGATGTAATCTGGAATTGTCATGACAGAAGTCTCCTTACTCCCTTGACACTTGACCCTATCCATTTGACCAAGTCAAAGACCCTAGATAACAGGCGTGACAAGCTCATCTTCACAGTCCTACTCTTCCTGCAGGTCTCCAGCACCCAGAAGAACCTCACCAGCTCATCATGTTAGTGGAAAGTATATGTTAGGGGTTTTTTACATATACATGCTATATAAAACATAAATATATATATGCGTATGTATATATATTATACATATAATATACATACACACACACACCCCTCAAACATGCGTATCTATTTAAAATAGATTGTAAAAATATAATTAACTGCAGCACAACATATATATTTACATCCACCCCATTACATCTGTAAACTCTATTTGCTAGGAAGAAGCCATTAATTTGCAAGAAGTGTTCCATATACTTCCTTGAGGTAGAAGAAATGTGTTTAAGCAACTTTTACCAGGAAAATTTCATTCACAACTGCTATTCACCATTACTACTATTTTAAGTAGGGGAAAGGAAAAACACCTCTCCAGGAATACTTGCAGAAACAGATCTTCGTGCCTTTAATGACAGAATACTTTTAAGTTAAAGTTAGTTTTCCACCTCACTGTTTAATACTTGGCTTATAATTATCTGTATCAAAGAAAGTTTCACCTGATCTTCGAAGTCATGCAGCCCTGAATCCAAGGAGTTTCTTGGCTTGCTATTCAGGCATTTAATGATATTTTATGGTTAAACACTTGGGGAGCACTTTCACCAGGAAAAAAAGTTTAATTTAGCCTTGCCGTCTTTGCCAAGCTGATATCCAGGAATGATGGACAAAAAGTAACTAGGGGTGTGCCTTCAGACAGGTGTTCCAGAAAACAATTCACATCGATATTGTGAGGCGAAAAATCCCACCACAACATATGCAGGAAGCAGTTACTCAGTTTCCTTGTTAACAAAACTGAAGTAGTTCCTCTCACATCTCCACACTTGTTTTCATACTTCTCCTTGCAGGCAAAACTCACCCATGAATAAATTTGCATTTCTTTGATCTTACTATACATAAGGAACAGCAAAAAAGCTCTGCTATCATGGGTTTCCATGGCAGTTACACCAAAACAAACAGTGACATCAACAGGAAGCGTCACCCAGTAGATATTACTAAATCATGCTTTGCAAAACACGAAGTTGACTTTGCTCCTATACATACTTTATTCACCATTCATTTATCAGAGCATTAGTTGTTGACTTAATGACTAAAGCACTTTATGTTTGGTTTTCCACCATAACAGAACAAACCGAGTCTCACGCCCATAGAAAAACTATGCAGACATTCCACATTTGACAAGTTGCACCTCTTCCCCCAAAACACTCCTCTGCCCCTTCCCCATTGCAATCACAAAGTTCCCTTTATAAAGCATGTATTATATTGTGAAAGCTTATACAGAGCAGACTCGCTGCCAGATTCTTATTTTCTCTAGTGAAGCATGAGACCATGCTGCCAGCAGGACTGCAAAGCAGGACCATGACCTACTGATTCATTTTACCAAGTTCAAGGAGGTGACAGACAGGGCAGGAATCCAGACTAGCAGTACTTTGTTCTCACAGGCTCTTCAACAAAAAGCACTAAATCTTCCTTTTTCCTATACCCTCAAAGCAAGGTTTGAGAACACAGCATATATTGTACTTGGGAGAAATAGTGGTCTTTGTTGCACAAGCACTTTCCAAGCTGGAGCTACTGTTTTTAGGCTTCAGCTCTGTTGTGCTATCTCTTTTTATATACAAAGCTATCTTTATGACCCTCAAATGCAACAGCAAATCCAATTCCTCGTAAGAAAAAGGAGAAAACTGTACAGTCAGCCTTAAACTCCCCATCCCCTGCAAAGGGAGAATATAACAGACAGTAAAGAATCAGACTAAGGATTTACACTGTAGCTAAAAGACTCCCTTGCAACTGTATTTTCCCACATTATTCACTGCCAGATATATGCCAGAGTTATTTTATGTCTTTAAGAAGCATGGTGACCTGACTACAAAAAAGTTACACATTATTCCACACATATGTACACGTTCTACATATATTCTCAGTGCTGAAAATTCAATGCGAAATTGGTGTTTCTTGCAGACCGTGGTTTTCTCTTACAAGAAGCAAAATACAAGCTATTTACTGCTAAAAGGGTGGGTTTGAAATTGTGGCAGGTGGGGCACTAGTTCTTCCTTCTGAAGGACAGGTAGGCTGTTTCAGCCCCAGAGGGCTTGTACTGGAGGGGAAGCTATTCCTGTCACACAAACTGTGCTAGAACTGTTAAATTGGGGGGGGGGAGGGGGCAGAGGATAAGATACTACCACTGAAAACAGACTTTCCCGAGCCAGTTCAGAAGTGTCTTTTCTCTTCATACAAAACCAGACACATAGATATAAATGCATTATTCACACATATGTGCATGTTTTTCTCCAGTACAGTACCAGCCCCTTGAAAGCCAACAGCAGCTTTCCAAAGAGAATGCAGAAGCTCACAATTGTGACACTTGGAGAAATCTTAGAAATGTCACCTTGGAAACTTCATCTCTTGAGTTTTCTAGAAGCAGCAAACAGCCCCATTATGTTACCCTGTGCAGTTATACATTAGCAGTTGTGGGTAGGGGAAGAAATTGTTCTTGTACAGTATCAGCTGGGTGTCTGAGCTCCCACACCACACCATGCTCCACTGGGCATTCATTTCCCCTCTGCTGTGCTGAATGCCAGGGTTACAGAACAGCCAACTTCTAAACTCAGACTTTGAGCTCAGAAGAGCAAGGGAATGGCAACTTACTTGGGGACAATGTGGCAATTCCTGCTTTCTTCTGCTCAGTCTTCTACTTCCTACCCAACAGGTAGGTCAGCCACTCGTTAGTCCCTAACATTTACCTTCATTTGCCAGCCAGTAAATAGGTACACGTCACTACAAAATAAAAAGTTAACATAAGGTAGCAAGCAGATTTCGTGAAAGGACTCAAGTTATTTTGGCCCAGGGTGCAGGACATAAAGACAGGGTGAGAACCATGATGTGTGGTTAAGTAACTCATCAATGCTGATGGACTAAAAATCTGACAGGGCCATATCTACCCCAAGACAAGTTTCTCTTAAAGGCCAGGAGGTTTACTGGTTTTGATAAACTTGCCTGGAAACTTCCCAGAACATTTTTGCACCTTCCAGGAAAGGGGGAAGTTGGTAAAAAAAGAGAGAAGTCAAAGATAAGGAAACAAACAGGTTGAGAATAGGAATTAAAGGATGGAGAGATTAAGGACATGCAGCTTTTGCAGAGTTGACGTGAACTGTTATTCATTCATTCCAGTGTACAGARTCTGAAGAAGTTTTGATTAAGTAAATATCGGTAGTCAAAAAAAGAAGAAAAGGATTTAGTACTGAACACACTGGTACATAGCAAAGCTTCCCAGTTCTCCCCACATTGACTTGTCACAGATCCTTGTCTGTTCCCTTGGGAAATGAGCTTCACCCAAGTTATAAAGAGAAAGAAGGCGATGAGGAGATGTGAATAAGGGAGGGGAGACAGAGGAAGAACAGAAGTAGTTTTCTGAACATACGTATAGTACAAAGAGAGAAAACGTGAAGTTCTTCACATCATAAACATCCCTTATCAGTACTAATACTAAGGCTGACCAGAATAGAAAATACAAATTACTTTTTACAATCAGAGCTTTGCTGGTTTCTTTTTGTGGCACCAGCTTCTGCATGTCTGAGCAGGTTCAGAGAAGTCTTCAGGAATCTTTGAAGTTGATGAAGGAGAAGAGTAAAAGATGACAAAAGAAAATATGACAAAAAATAGTCWAACTTACAACACACACAACTACCCAATAATTGCAGTGCAGTTTAAAACAACAACTGTTGTTGTAGTTCAGCAACTACAAGTTCTCTCAAACCAAGACTCCACTATCAGCGGAATTTTATCAGCATTCCACAGCAAATATTTATTTTTTCTATAGATGGAGAAAATCTGATTAGGAATGCTCTATCTTCCACAAATATGCATCTCTCCCCTCCTGGAGTTCAAAAAACTTTCAGTGAACAAGCTCTGTGACGCCGCCAAGTTTAAGTTTTAGAATGTGCTTAGAAAATATAAGTAAATCTACTCAAGAAGTTTGTTTTCATTACATACAAGCAGTCACGCAACAGGGACAACCCTGYGCTCACAACTAGCTTCTGAAGACAGTGACAGTACTTACCTACACCCATCTATACACTGATAGCCTAATATTGACTGGGGGATGAGATATGTAGTTTCTCCAAACCAGGGCCCTCATCCAGGTGACATCATCACATGGTGACATCACTCAAAGCTGTAACTCAAGGCTAACCTGCTTCAATAGGATTCAACCTTGACTTAACAGGTAGCCTTCCACGCTGCACAACTATGTCCATATCTGACTCAGTTTCTAGTCTGCAAGTTGGAAAAGCATACGGGTATACAAAAGCGCATATGCATACTTTAAAACAAGTTACTACCCTTAAATATAACAATTCAGGAATGCAAGCCACACAAGTCCATACAATACGCATTTCAAAAGACTGGTTTTGATATATCAATGAGGGTTACGTACAGATTTAACCCATGTTCATATACAAAGCTCCTTCTGCCTTTATCAAATAGTCTAACAGATACTATAAAGAAGTTCTTATTAAAAGAAGTCATTGCTTAAGTGCTGCATTTAATTTGCAAAAGCACTAGAAGCAAAGATCCAGAAGTGTCCCCCACATGAAATCAGTTTTACAAATGAAGTTTTAAATAGCGAGTTTTGGAAAGAAATCTAATACAATTGGATTACTTATAACTTTCTGTCACTTATCCTTCACTGCTTGCCAGTTTGACTTCAAACTAACTAGTCAATATGCCTTAAAAAAAACCCCAAACAAACCCTAAGTTTCTATCTCAGGAGGGTAATCCATACAAACGCTGACAACACATTTGCAATAGGCTACTCACATCAAAGGTTGGAAATTAATATTCAGTACATTCGTGAACAGCATCCTGGTCACATGTAATTTAGGTATCGCACGTACCTACATACACAGAGCACATACCTGAACAAAACTATTAGATCACAGCTTTTTCGGGGGAGGCATGTTTTTACTTAAAAGGCAGCAATGCTTGCACATAGGACCGGGGTACCGCTTGGCCAGCTGGGGAACAAACTGCAGCGTCTCAGCTGGCCTCGGGAGCAGAGGAGAAGTGCTCTGTCCCGCCCGAGGGCGAGGCAGCAGCAGGTCCTTTCGCGGGCAGCTCCCTGCCCCTCACCTTCTCCCCTCACCCCTTCAGTGGGGGCGACGGAGCCCGAGCGGGAGGAGCGGGGCGCCGAGCGGGGCGCACCGCTCCGCGGCCCACCCCAGCAGCGCTCAGGGGGCGACTCCAGAGGAGCCCCCGCCGCGCACGGCAACGGCGAGGCGGGTCCGCGGTCGCCACTCCCCGGAGAAGGGGACGCCGGCCGGCGGRGCAGGTAACTCGGCGGAGCAGCCCCCACCTTACCTTCTTCACTTTACTCTCCAGGTCCATGCTGCCGCCAGGCCACGCCGTGCTCCGGAGCGGGGCGTGAGGCGGCTCCTGGCCGGCGACGCCGGGCTGCGGTGCGCGGAGGCGAGGTGACACCCGCCGCCCCCCACGCCCGCCGCGGCCGCGCTCAAACTTCCGCTGCCCTGCAGCAGTGGCTGCAGCCGAACAAAGGCCGGGCGGCAGCCAATCCGCGCCCGGCCGCCCGCCGGCCCGCCAGCCAATCACCCGCCGCCGCCGCGCCGCCCTGCCCGCCCCTGTCTGCCCTGCCCGTCCCGGTGCGGCGGCGGGGGAGCCGGGCCGGGCCGGGGCTGCCTGCGGGCGGGGCGTCTGAGTCATCCCCGGCCGGCTGCTACGGTCACGGGGAAGGCATTTGCTGGCGCGGCGGTTTACCTTCGAGTACAGACGCCTGGAAACGCGGTGCCTCCCGAAGGAGGAAAAAAAAGTGAAATCTCGGGCTCTAATGATCCGTTGACAGGAGCAGGAGCGAGCGGGCGAGCCCCTGCCTTGCCGAGACTGATCCCTCAGCGACTTCCCGGCAGCGCCGTGCCCGCGGGGGCCGGGTCCCAGCCTCCCCCGTCCTGCCGGCGGCCCCGGAGGCTGCCTGGCGCTGGGGCTGTGCTGGGGGGGGCTGGGCACGGCTCTGCAGAAGCAATGAAAATTTCACCGCCTGGGGCTGAGCTCTCGCTGAGGCGGCGGCGGAGCGTTGGCTGTGGCCATTTGCAAAGGGGTGGTGGGGAGCGGGGCTGCTGTGCGGGTGCCGACGGGCTCTGCGGGGGCCCAGGCGGACATGGCAGCGGGGGCAGGTGGTGGTGGGGAGGGGGGCAGGACCCCGCTGCTGGCCGTCTGCCCAGCCCAGTCCCGCAAGATTGTGTAGAACTGCTCTTCGGTGCAAGTTCTGTGGCCTAATTCTGCTCCCTCTCACGCCCACTACCATCGGGAGGAAATTACTAGTTTTGCCCAGGTGGATTTGCTTCTGCCTGAATCCACTCGAGGTTTTGACACTCCGGAACCTGATCTCACCGTGTGTTACCGCACGTTTCACAGTGATTTTTGTCTGTTCATTGAACCGAACAAACCTTTTTTCTCCTGTTGGCACTGGATGAATATTGTGAAAAAAGTTTAGACTTTGATCCCAGTCTTCAAACTCATATGCATGTGATCAGTCCTGGGATGTCGCTGGTAATATATATTTTATGTATAATGTAGATGTAATATAAAATGACAGAATAATTAAGCATTTGCAAGATTGAATACTTCCATGAATATTTTTTTCTTTCATATTTCTTTTGATCTTTGGAAAAAGTAACAAACATTCATACAGATTTGTAGCTACCCTAGGCAGTGGTGGTGAATAATTTGGTAGATTATTTTGTCATTCATCTGCAGGATCTAATCTTTTCTCTCCACACACACCAACTTTTCTCAAGTAAGTCTTAGGTCATTTTGTTTCTTCCTCAGAGGCCAAATGTACTTCTCTTTCGGTGTGTAATTTTTTTGTCTGCCATCACTTGTTGAAAGATGTTTGCAACAAAGCGAAAATGAGACTAGGTCTGTTTGTTTTCTGTTAACAGGTAAAAGCAAAATTCTGTTTGACTTTTCTGCTGGAACAGGCATCATGGTGTATGGCATGGGCCAACCACTCCTACCAATGAATCTATGCAGCAAACGACCAAGAAGTTAAATACAAAACTAAGAGAGGATGGTCTCAAGCTGTAACATTAGAAAAAATGGGAGAACATAGACCATCAGGTAATGCTGCTGTGCTCAGTGTGTGTCTGTTCCGAAGAGAGGTGAATAATAAGGGCTGTTGCATGAATTTTGTTTGGTTGGTTTTGAAGTTTTGTTTTTAATTTCTTTTTCTCATTCTGTTTTGTTTGGTTTAGTGGTTCCTTCGTGCTGCTTTTGGGGATGAAAGACAAGGGGAGGTTAGAGGGCCTGAAATGTGGGTATGCCTGGGACCAATATAGTTTGAATACCATTCATGTTCATAACTTCCTCAGACTAAGATCAAAGGACTAAGCAGGAGATTTTTCCTGTTCAGTGAATGCGCTGTCGAGTGATATAAAGTAATAGTGAAAAATGCTAGCAATTACAAAGACTTGCTGGGTACCTTTGACTGTGCTAAGCAGAGAAGTGAAAATATCATAGTCCTCATTATATGCTTTCCATATGGGAATGAATGTAGAAGCGTATTTTCATTTTAGGAAGCTAAAAAAAGTAAAACAAAATCTTGCATGACTTAAGTCTGTTTTGCTTATTCTTATCTTCCTGAGAATAACAGCATAATTACAGTTTTGATCATGACATTTTTCTTCTTTTTTCCCCCCCCTACTAAACTATGACACTGCTGGGTTAATAATTTCTTTTGCTTATATTTTTCTTGAACCTCTTGAGTTGGAGATGCTCTGGTTGCGATTTGTGCATCTTTCAATTGTGTAATTTAGTACCAAAATACAGTAAACTTTTAACAGCATTCCTACTTCTGAATTTGTATATGAAGCCTACAAATTCATATATGTAATGGAAAATGCAGACAGTAATGTAAGACTTCTGTTTTGCAAACCAGCAGATTGCTGTTGGAACACACTTCCTCTGAGACCTGGATCAATAAAGAATGCATTTTAAGATTCTGACTCTTTTCTGTGTTTTCTATGACTTTAATTAGTCTGGCAGAAATAACTTCCTATTCTGTGAATGTGATCCTGTATAGCTCTTCCCCTTAAGGATTCTGAAGTTACCAGGCGCACAGCATTGAAAAGTGCCAGGGCACAGAGCTGGGCTTTCTCATAACTGTCCAGGAAATATCAAATGCCTGTTGTAAATATTACTATTTTTTGAAGAAAGAGCAAGGCACATCCCAGCATTAACTTTCCACAATAACCTTCATGGAGACAATAGGCAGAAGATGGGAAAAAGCTAATACTTCTACCATACACACTTCTGAGAACATAGACAATGGAGAGTGGACAATCTGTCAGATTGTCTTCCTGGTTTTACAATTCTCTTTGCATTCAGATACCATAACGATCAATACATTTGGAGTAACAATGTATCTCCAAACATTAGGTATGTAGATTATATAGATGACTTATAAGTCCACCCTCGAATGAGAGAAAGGATAGTATCATAATGACTTAGCAATGCTGAAAATTTGTTTCTAGTAAAGCTGTTATTTAATRAACAGTTCTTTTGTTTAAACTTTTAAGCAAATACTTCAGACTAGCTTCCAGCTGAATTATTCTAGTTGCGCTGTTTACTCAGTGCTTCATATGTTATAACTAACGACACTGTGTGCTTTTAAGATTTTTTTTTTGTGAGTATAATCTTAAGTGTAATATAAATATAGGAATCTGTCTTGCCTCAAAGTGGCTTAATACACAGTTTGAGAAAGGAATAACATTTGCCTTTTTGTATCCATTTGAATAAAACAAGGGAACATTACATGGAATGTCTTGGGGTAGGTCCAATAAAAAAACAAAACAAAACAGAAGGGAACTTGGGTGCCTAAATCAAAAGTTGCAAATCTTACTGCATTGCTGATTATCTGCTTCCCAGCTAAGCATATACTTAGTTCTCTATTGTACATTAGTTGTTATACTTTTTGCTTACTTAGATTTGAGATTGTCTGAATGTTAGTATTGATAAAATTATTTGATACCTGTCTCATGCTTGGTCCATTCAAGATCTAGAGACTAAACTTCATTGTATTTAACTCTTCAGAGAGGCTTAATGTGTTAGGAAGTTTCAGACCATGTATGAAATAGAGACAGATTTAAGATCCTTACAAAATTCAGTAATGGCTACTGCTTTTTTAAAAGAATGTACTGAGAAGGGGCTCTGCCTCACTTTTTCTGTAATACCCTAGTAGATAGTGAACTTGCCCACAAGTTGGAATATGAAGTTGTAAGCTTTCCTCAGCCAGATGAGGATTCAAGCTACAGCTTCCATCAGTTAGGACTGTGGCCTAGTTACCAGACTGTGGCTATGTAGTTAAACGAGATGTTTTAACTATGCCTTYGAAGTAGTGCCACTGTACAGAAGAGAAAAAGAAGTCTATTGAAATAGAGTAGTATGTCTAAGTTAGTGGGTATGCAGTCCCAAGACCTACATTAACCAGATATTGGGTAAACCTACAGTTTTACAAGTGAGGAGGACCTGTTTTCCAAAGAACCCTTAACACAGGCTACAGTTGTGCTCTTTCTTGTCCTCTTCGTCTGTCCCTGTACATCTTCAGTTCTTGAAACAGTGGCAAAGCAAAATGGTGGAAAAAAGTGCTATAGCTTCATGATTATGGCACTTGCTGGGAAAATTGAAGCTTCCTTCAATCAGAAGAGGAACTTGAACCTCTATCTTCCACCTTGTGGACAGTATTAGAGGCAGAAAGAGAAGGGGAGGGGAGAAAACAGTAAAAGAAAAACCTTCTTTTAAAGGAAAGAATGAGCTGTGCTTTGTTCTTTGAAAGAACTGGGATAGGAGGAGGCTCTGTTTCCCAACAGGCAGAGAAGTTTTCTATCAAGTATGGGTGATTCAGATAAGTTGGGAGGCAGCTGCTTGCTGACTGTGGTTCCTTTCTTGCTCGGTGTGCTTCATGGCTGGGAGTCTGTTCTGGATTATGGAACTGCTCCATGAACTCTATGTGCGTTAGGTGCCCTTGCATAGAAACCAAGCATTATAGTGTGTAACTTTTAGGCTTTTAAGTCCTTTATTGGATATAACTGAGAAATTATGTAGTCGAGAATGGAGCTAATTCTTTAAGTCATCTCTGCTTTTTAGTCCTAGTCACAAAATCAGTAGTTACAAACATGCCAACCTGAAGAAGGTTCCTGCGTTATTAAATCTCTAATTGAGGTAAATTTACTTAGACCAAAAAAACCCCAACAGTTACTCAAAATATATCAAATTATATTATAAAAAATTATAAATATGGTATCAGAAAAATACTAAGTAAAGCCAGAGATACACTTCTTGTTCTTTGAAAAGTTTATTGTATAGTAAGTTTCCATAAATATTTCATTCATGGATGAATAAGGAGCTCCACCTAAGATGGAAGCAGGGTCAGGTAACCTGGGAAGAATACAAAGGCACTTTTTGAGCATGCAAAGACATGTTTTTGAAAGCCAAAGCCCACCTGGAGTTGAACCTGACAAGTGATGTCAAAAGCAACAAGAAGGGGTTCTTAAGTACACGAGTAGCAAAAGAAAGAATAGGGGAAATGTGGGCCTGCTGCTGAATGGGCCAGGGGCCCTGGTGATACAGGACATGCAAAAGGCTGAGGTACTGAGAGCCATCTTCATCTCAGTCTTTACTAAGACTGGCCCTCAGAAGTCCCAGAGACCAGTGAGAAAGGCTGGAGCAAGGAAGATGTGCCTTTGGTGGAAGAGGATCAGGTCAGGGCATAGACAAGCAAACTGGACATACGTAAGTCTGTGGGCCCTGATGGTACCCATGACTGCCAAGGAAGCTGGATGATGCCATTGTGAGGCCAACTGATAATTTTTGATCGATCATGGTGACTGGGAGAAGTGCCTGAAGACTGGAGGAAAGCAGATGTCGCTCCTATCTTCAGAAGAAGCAAGGAGGAGGACCGAGGGAACTACAGGCCAGTCAGCCTCACCTTGATCCCTGTGAAGGTGGTGGAGCAGCTAATCCTGGAAACCATTTCCAGGCACATAAAGGACTAAAAGATAGTCAGCACAGATTCACCAAGGGGAAGTCGTGCTTTACCAACCTGATAACCTTCTGTGATGAGATGCCTGGCTTGGTAGATGAGAGCAGCATCTTCTTTAATAGATGATGGGGCAGAGTGTACCCACAGCAAGCTTGCTGATGACATAAAACTGGTAGGTGTGACTGATAACCAGAGGGTCATGCTGCCATCCGGAGGGATCTTAACAGGCTGGAGAAATGGGCTGACAGGAACCTCATGAAGTTCAACAAGGGGAATTGCAAAGTCCTGCACCTGGAGAGAAACAACCCCATGCACCAGTACATAGTGGGGGCTGACCAGCTGGAAAGCAGTTTTGCAGAAAAGGACCTGGTGGTCTTAGTGGACGCCAAGTTGACCATGAGCCAGCAATGTGCCCTTGCAGCAAAGAAGGCGAATGGTATCCTGAGCTGCATTAGGAGGAGTGTTGCCAGCAGGTCGAGGAAAGGTCATCCTTCCCCTCTACCCAGCACTGGTAAGGCCATACGTGGAGTGTTGTGTCCAGTTCTGGGCTCCCTGGTACAAGAGAGTCACAGGTATACTGGAGGGAGTCCAGTGAAGGCCAGCATGTATGATTAAGGAACTGGAGCGTCTCTTAAGAGAGGAAAGGCTGAGAGAGCTGGGACTGTTTAGCCTGGAGAAGGCTCAGGGGGATATCATCAATGTTTGTAAATACCTGAAGGGAGGGCGCAAAGAGGACGGAGGCAGGCTCTTTTCAGTGGTGCCCAGTGACAGGACCAGAGGCAATGGACACAAACTGAAATACAGTAGGCTCTGTCTGAACATAAGAAAACACTTTTTTACTGTGAGGGTGACTGAGCATTGCCACAAGTTGTCCAGGGAGTCTCCCTCCTTGGAGATACTCAAAAGCAATCTGTACATGGTCCTGTGCAACACGCTGTAGGTGGGCCTGCTTGAGTCAGGGGCTTGGACCAGATGACCTCCAGAAGTCGCTGCCAACCTCAGGCATTCTGTGATTCTGTGATTTGATTTTTTGACAGTACTGAGAGATGCTGTCTCACCTAAAGACGTGAAAAAATAACAAAAGGCAAATATGATTTTTTTTTTTTTTTTTAGGAATTCTGTTGTGGAAGTTTTTCCTTATTATAATTTCTGTTGGATTCTAATATTTTACTTTGATTTGGAACAGCTATCTAGACACTTGTATTTTCCATCTGAAGAGAGATCCAAAAAATTTGATGTTTATCTATTAGCTGCATTGACTTTATCTAAGTCAATGAGTTAAATCCTTTTTTGTTTTTAAAAATTATGTCAGAGGTCTCCCAATGTCCAGTAGTAAAATTTTGAAACTATAATTATTTGGAAATTTTATGCCAAACAGTTTTTATTTCATCATGAGAACAGGTCAGTTCTTTGAAGTCAAAACTTTCTACAGGAGTTAAAACACTAGAAGTGGAATTTCTGATCACAGTGAGAGAACACAGGAAAAAGATTTCCATCTCACCTAGGATTAAGGTATTTACATGAGTTACAGATGACCAAAATCTGATCCTGCTCTGCCTGGCTCACACTAGGAAAATGTAACCATGGTGAATGCTTTCACTATGGGGGTAGTTAGTTCAGTAAAGGGCAAAGTGTGTTTCTGTCAGGTTTCTCAATTTGAACATTCTTGGTTTCATTCCAATGCAATGAAACACAATTTTTGATCCCTCAGAAAACTGTGGGATGGGAAATAATTTCCTATACAGCTCTGCTAACAATATAATGTTATGAGCACTTGTTTGGCTTCTTTCCCATGCAAGAGAGCTCCAGCAAATGTTATGCAGTTCTCAGATTTTCCATTAGTAATAATTTACATAAAGATTGTATATAATTTCTAAAAACGGATAACATAAGTACCAGCTGGATAGAAACATAGCAAATCTTTTGCTATAATGTATATTTAATAACTTCAGCCTAGGCTTGCAGAGATGATGTCTAACACTACTGAAAGAAAGTAGTTACAGTATATGAGATCATGCTTTTATGACTACAAATGCCAAGGAACATATTAATAGGTAAATGAATTCTTTATGTGTCTGTTCATAATTACAGACTCTTACGATACTTGCCACCCACATCTGAGAAAAGCAAGTCTTAGGAAACAGGCACTGATCATCAGCTTTCCTGCATACCAGACTCCTTTTATAGCCATTGAAAAATCTTCCGGCTTGGCTCTGTAAGCAGAAATTTTTCTCTCAAGTGGATTGAGGCTGTCATTCGGGTCATCCATCTCCAAGCTGCGACTTCGATAGATCAGACGCTCTTGCCTTTTCTGTCACTGATCAAACCCACTCTTAGCCCAACCAAAAAGGTACCCATTTGAGATCTTACCCAGTAACTTACAGCTTGTCAAGGGACTAGACTCAGTGGGAATGATTTATGTTTCTGGTGTTATGTATGGTATACAGTAAGAAAAATTAAAATTAGGACAATTAACTACAGTAAGTAAACTCCCTGCTTGGGCTTGCTACTTCTCTTTTTTTCAGTCCTGGAAGATTTTCTACTGCACTCTAATCCTTCTTCAGACTTAAGTGGTGTCATATAATAATATGACTTTGCTAGAGTCTAGCACTTGCTGCCTCTATTTAAATACAAGTTTAGGCCCTAATCCAGCATATGGAAATGCTAGTTGAGATTCATAAATCATCCATGGAGAGCATTTCCCTACATTTGTGCCTTCATTTAAATTGAAAAAGCCTCATTTTTGTCTGTGGCAGCTGTGGAGTCTGTCACATGCAATTCACTTTGACCATTGTATTCTGAGGTTTGACTTGGAGGCCTTTGGTGTAGAGATTTTCTAGCTCTGAAACATGAAAAGCATGGCTCAAGAGGACTGATCTGCAAGAGTGGTATTCGCTACAAAAAAGGTGACATTGTCTCAAGAACAGGTCGAGAATCAGAGCAAACTGCATTTTCAGCAAATGAAGAACAATTTTCAAAAGCTTTCAGGAAACTTGATTTCTTTTCCTGTGACAAAGAGCCTACGAAGGCATGAGTTCAGCCACGAGTTGGTGCTTACATACACTTACTGCATTTGGCCTTTGTCAGGCCTTGCCCTACAAGTAGTTTGCCTACGTATTTAGCTTTACACAGCTGCGTAGTGCCAGTGACTTCAAATGGTTTATTGGCTTGCATACAAGTAACAAGTATGTTTTGGGGAGAAATAAAAAGATTTTTACGTGCTTAAAAAAATAATTCAGTAAAGATACCTATGTAGCTGAGGAGCAATAAGAGAAGACAACTGATCATATCTAACAGGCATTTCTGACAAAAGCAGCAGTTCTGTTTCTTCCTCCTTCCCTCCCTGCTGCCCTTTGCGCCGTCTCATGACCTTCCTTGTGCCACCTCTGGTGCTTCTCTGATTCCTTGAGTAGCCAGCTCAACTCAGTAGACCAGAAGAAATGTATTCGTCTTTTGATTAATTAGTTTCCCATCAGTTTAGTGAGCTGAACTGGTTGTGGAGGAAATCAAACACCAGAGAGGGCAGGAGGAGAGGGGCAGGATGGTGTAGCTGGGAGCAGAGAAGTTCTCATGGAACTCCACAATGAGGGGACCAGATAAAGGGAGAAGTCATCGGAGAAGCAGAAGTGGTAGGACTATTAAATACAGCAGTGAGACAGCTTTGCTACAAAATGATGGCCAGAGGGCATTAGGGATTGGGCCTTGAAGATGGGACAGGCAGAGGCAAGCATGGGTGGGTGGTTGTTCAGGAGACACTCTAGAATTCACGTCTTCTATACTGTATCACCAGGAAACTGGCTGTTGTACATACCACAGAGCAAGAAACAAATCTGTGAATCCCAAAAAATATCAATATGTTTGCACACCTTGAAGTACAGTGCTGTCTAGATTCTGGCTTGTGCAACGGGCAGTAGTAAAATAATGATAATATATAAGCTAAGGACTGAAAAACATATCATTCACTGGTCAGGCGTCTAGTTCTAATGAACAAGGAGTGTATTACTGTCTCAAAGCTGTTGGATAGAATATGATGCATGAATGCTGAAGAAAACAGAAGCTGTTGAAATTATATCTCATTTTGTGTTTTCACTTCTTCATTGCCCATATGGTGTATTTCTTCTTTTCTCTGTATGTGTTAGGCATGAAAAATTATAGCAGAATTTCTGGCAGCTGTTTTATATATGCATCAGCTGTACTCCTTTACTGGTAAAAACTAAAGGATTCACAAGACATTAATAAAAAGAAACAGTATGAACAGTATGGTTCATCAGATTAGAGCTTTTCATAGATTTTCCTTGGTTTTTTCTATGTATGCATTCTCTTACCCTTTGCTGCTCTGTTATTTGGTTTCCATCTTCTTCCCACCCCCTTATATGGAGTGACTGAAGTCTTAGTTTACTTTTCTCATCCGTGTTTTGCCTTCCTTTCTCAAAAAAAGTATTTTAATATAGCTTGATAACATCTTGTATTTATCCGTTACTAAGGGAATATATACAAAAAGGTACACAAGAAAAGAAAGTCAGCAGTCAGTGTGCCCATGTACATGTCTACCTCTCAATGCTTTTTTCTTTCATTTCTTTCTTTGCTCGTTTTTCCATGAATGACGAAATACAGTACCAATAGCCAAGACTATCCAACACTTCCCGGTACAGGGTCTATTTTCAGTTTGTTATAACTTTGTCAAATATCAACCATTTTAGATGAAAGCTTCCCTGCCTCACATCCTACCCAGCATATCTCTTTTTTTTTAAATTTGTTTGTTGTTGTTTCTTTTTTGTTTTATTTGCTTGTGGAGGTGGAACAATAGAGGAGAGAAATAAGTTGTTTTATTGTTAATGCCAGATAATTAAGGTGTTTCCTAGAACATGAATTGTGGAGAATATTTTGCCTTCTTTTGTCAGAGTTAAAAATTCTTGTGCCTGTTTCACTGGAAATTTTACTGACAGCTAGAGGCTCATTTTGGAGACATTTTGAATAGAAGTTAATGGCTACATCCAGCGAACAAGCTAAGTGGATATACTGATCTCCTCTTGGATAGTCTTGTGGTTAGGGCCTTCAACTGTAGAAGTATGGGAGATCCTCATCTAATACTTTGTCTCTTTATACTGAATCTCCCACACAAATCCTGTAACCTATAAGGTAAGAAAGCATTCTGTCTCACCAAATACGTACTTAAAATATTTTGTACTGAGCAGAACAGCTTTGACAAGAAACATTCTTTCTCTGATATATTCCTTTTTGTGCAGAATCCCTGCCATGAAGGAGCAACCCCTGCTTCTGGATAATTATCCATTCCATTTAATGCGGGATAGTTGCGAGTGTAGTCACACTTACGATGTATAAACTGGGCAATTTCTATAATCTCTGGCAACTTTATTATACACTACAAGATAAGGTTTGGGAAGAAAATATACCCTTCTTTCCTGGTCCCCTGTAAACATCCCCTTTCTTTTTTTTAATAAAACCTATTTGTCAAGTTCAGCCCAGCTTCACAAATGCCATCAGATGAAGTAAAACTGCCTTTTTGGTAAATGAATTATTCCCTCCAAAAATGCATCCAACTATAAGTCTAATATTTCTAATCTGTGCTTGAATTTTTGCAGAAAGTAAGTCTGGGTTTTCTCTTCTCATGTTTTGTAAAGAATAGGTGAATTTGATTCTAACTTTGCCATATTATAAACTTCTGAAAAACTGTGTTCACAAAAACTTGTCAGAATTTGGTAGCTCAGTTTGAAACCTGTCAAAACCATGTAGCTCAGCAATCATTCACCCTAGGCTCAGTAAACTGAAATGGTTACATGACTCCAAACAATGTATCAGAGATAAAAATTTCAGAAAAATCTCACCTAACATTCTTTAAATCTTAGTAATTTCTCTTTTGAAAAATCTAATGTTTATGTATCTCAGTATTCATGTATAAAATATGAATAATAACTCTTCCTTAAACCCATATGACATTTGAAAAAAAAAATTCAAGGACCAAAGAGCTTCCTATGCAGTAAGGAGTAACTTCGTAAATACCTAAAATAGATACATTACCCTGGAGCCATTGAATAGAGACTCAGTTCCAACATTTTAAAATTTCCTGATATTAGTTAAGTCAAATAACATGTATCTATTTATTTCTTCTGGACCAGCTTATCTTTCCTGTTGAGAGGATGCCTTGTTTAAACCAGATAATTCACTTAAGATTTTGATCCACTCAGATTATTAAGAGAAGTTTTTCTGTCATTGGTGTGCTTTGCATCAGATGGCCAGCTACATCAAATAACAACAAATTACAGACTTGTTTTTTCAAGTGCTGCTGCGATTTTAAAGGTCTGCTCAGCACTGCAAATAAAGATTCTACTCTTTCTGGCAGAAGAATGCTGCATTTTCCTTTGAATTCAATTTGCGATTCAAATCATGTCTTCAAAGCAGGATTATCAAACATCAGGTCTATGCAGGATTCCTAAAACATCTTAATGCAAGTTGGCAGTCACTTATCACGCATTATTAAACAGTTTTTAAAAATCACAATGTTGTCGCTGTAATTAGAAGCCTCTTTATATTGTACTACATAAGTGGCTTGTTAATCTGAAAAGAATTAATTAATAGAAGGGTCTTAATTGCTATAATTACATTAAAAGTGGTCTTGTTGTGAAGTCTGAGAATGCTCTAGTTGCTTTACAGAATTCCACATCTTTGCATGATCATTATAAAATGCCAGTGATTTTGAATTAGCTTTCAGAGACAATTATGATTTAAACTGTAAAACCCATTTTAGTATAGTATAACACGAGTATATCTTCTACTTTGAAATTCTAATGTAATTAAAGATGAAATTCTACCATGGCTGCCATCACAATTTTTATATACATTTTTTTTGTTGGAAAAATAATTTGTGTTTTTCTTTTCTCTTTTGAAGGGAAGGTGAATTTGGTGAGAAGCAGATCATCAAACTACAGTGAGATCTTAGAATACCACAGGTTGTAATCTTGGCATACTTCAGTGGTCAGTGAAGGGAAGGCAATACTGTTCTCGCAATATTATTATTGTAAGTATTTTTAAGGTTCCCACCTACAAAGAAAAGTAAGAATTGAATTTGGAAAGCCAGATGGGATTTCCAGAGTAGCTGCTGCATGGATGGGAGTGGGAGCCTTGCCATTCTCAGTTATGTCCACTCTCATTCACAGAGTTACCCACGATTTGTCACTGCATAAAAATGATGGAGGGGAAAAATAATATTTCACAAAATCATTCAGATTGGAAGGGTGCTTATCTACTCCAACCTCCTGATGAGAGCAAGATCAACACTCAGACTGTATTGCTCAAAGCTTTGTCCTCTTGGGTCTTGAAAACCTCCAAGGACAGTCTATGCAACCTCTCTGGGCAACCTGCTCCAGTGCTTAATTATACTCATAGTGAAAATTGTTTTCCTTGTATGAGCTCAGGTCAATTTATGGGCACTGTCCCTCATTTTCCCACTGCACCTTAGTAAAGAGCCTGACTCTGTCCACTTTAAGGTGGTCCTTAAAGTCTCCTGAAGCTTCCTTTTCTGAACAAACTGAGCAAGCTCAACTCCGTCAGCCTCTCCTCACAAGGCAAATGCACCAGCCACTGACTGTCTTGGTGGCTTTTAGCTGAACTCTCCAGTTGATCAATGTCTTTAAAGTACTGAGGGGCCCCAAACTGAATGTGAGGCTCCACATAGTGGGGGACTCCACTGGAGGTGGTTTAATGAGTGCCAAGTTGAGGGGATTAATCACTTCCCTTGATTTAGTGTCTGCAGTCTTTTTTTTTTTTTTTACAGCCTAGTACACAGTTAGCCTGAAGAACCAGACATTTTTTTACCCATTGTCATGGCTGAACCCTGGGCAGCAGCTAAGCACCACACAGCCGCTCACTCGCTCCCCCCTGGTGTGGTGGAGGGGAGAATCGAAAGGGTAAAAGTGAGAAAATCTCATAGGTTGAGATAAAGACAGTTTAATAATTAAAAATAAATTAAAAAAAAATGTAAGAAGGAAAAAAACAACAAAGAGGAAAGAAAACAAAACCCAAGAAAAAACAAACGATACAAAAGAAAACAATTGTTCACCACCAACCAAACAATACCCAGCCAGGTCCCGAGCTATGGCAGCCCCCACCAGCCTCCACTCCCCAGCTTTTATATTGCTGAGCATGAGGTCATATGGTACGGGATATCCCTGTGGTCAGTTGGGGTCAGCTGTCCCAGCTGTGTCCCCTCCCAACTCCTTGTGCACCCCCAGCCTACACACTGGCGGGGCGGTGTGAGGAGCAGAAAAGGCCTTGATGCTGCGTAAGCACTGCTCAGCAATAACAAAAACATCAGTGTGTTATCAATATTATTTTCAGCACAAATCCAAAACACAGGCCCATACAAGCTGCTATGAAGAAATTTAACTATCCCAGCCAAAACCAGTATACCCATCTAGTAGTTCATCTACCTAGGCTGTAACATCCCAACATAGATATAAAAATGCTGTGGGATATCTTCTCAAGGCCTTACCACAGTCAAGATAGATGACATCCACTGTCTTCCCCACATCCACGGTTGTAGTCATTTCATCGTAGAAGGCATATGGCATTAGATTTGTTAGTGATGGTGTACTCTTGGTATATCCATGCTGGCTATTCCCAGTCACCTTCTTTGCCTTCTTGTGCCCATAAATAGCTTCCAAGAGGACATGTTCTGTGATTGTCCCAGGGACTAAATTGTGGCTGACCAGATTGCTGTTCCTCAGATCAACAAGATCTTATGATGAATGCAACATTAGCCTTTCTCCAGTCATCAGACTGATTTCTATAGTCTTTCAGATACAGTGCAAAGCAGCCTCACAGTGATGCTGGCAAGAAATCAGACGTATACCATCTGATCTCACGGGTTTGTATGGTTCAATATTTCTTAAACATACTTGACTCTATTCACTTCCACTGATGGTAGCTCTCTTCTTGAATCCTTTCCCTAAGGACAAAGGCCAGGGAGACCTAGAGGTGAAGAATGAGGCAAAGGTGGCATTGAGTATCTCACCATCCCTTCATGTCCAGGCAATGTTTCTGTATTCTTCTAGGTAGCCTGCCTTTGCTTCTACCTCCTATATACTGCCTTTTTACACTGGAGTTTAGTTACATTCCTTGTTTAGGCAAACTAGTCTCCTGAAACTTTTGCTCATTTTCCCGAGTATCAGGATGGACTGTTTCCCTTAAGGACCTGCCAGCTCTCTTGAACTGCTTTTTGCTTTCTGAGATGCCTCCCACAGAATCCTTTCTACGAGTTCCTTGAAGAAGGCAAAGCTTGCTCTCCTGAAGACGGGTTCTGTATATTTGCCTTTCTCCTTCCCCTCGGGATCTTGAACTTCACTGTTTCCTGGTCACTACAGCCAAGGCTGCCATTGATTATCACATTGCCAACCAGTTCTTCTTATTCAAGATTATGGTTGGCCCACCTAACATCTGTGGTAAGAAATTGTCCCTGACACTCTCGAGATACCTCCTAGATTGTCATCCTGCTGTGTTGCCCCTTCAGTGGATGTCAAGGAAGATAAAGTCTTCCACAAGAGCCAGGGTCTGTGATCTAGAAACTTCAAGTTGCTTAAAAAAAGATTCATCCACTTCCTGACCCTGATCTGGTGGTCTGTAACAAACTCCCACTACGGTGCCACCCTCAGTGGTTTCTCCTCTGACCCTGACTTACAAGGCTTCACCCAGTCTGTTGCCTATTCCAGAGAAGAGCTCCACACACTCAAACTGCTCCTTCACATAAAAGGCGATGCCCCCTCCTCTTTTCCTCTGCCTGTCTTTTTTGCAGAGCTTGTGTCCACCCGTCAGTGAGGTCGTGTCATTTGAGTTGTCCCACCACTTAGCAACTGTTCCAGTGATGTCATAGTTCTGCGTCTGCATGCAGAGCTCTTATTTCTCCCAAGCTGTGTGCAACTGTGTACAGGTAGGAATTCTTGACCTCTTTAATTCTTCCTAAGGGCTCTCTCGTTCCCACTACCTTGGCTCTTGTGCTAACAATTACTAACCTCTGTTCACTCACTTAACTGCAAACTCTTACACCACTTTACTGAGGTGCATTGCCAAATTGTCCACCTTTTCCAAATGGATCCCATCTTTTGTCAGCAGTCCTCATTCCTGAAACAGGGACCCCTGGTTGTCATAAGAGCCCTTTCTGTGTGAATTTGTGTGGATGGGCTCTATAGGTATCTATGTATGTGGAGGGAGAAATAATAACCAGAAAACAGCAATCTGAAGAGAGGAAAAGTACCTGCTGAGAAGTAGCACGTGAAGAAGGTCTTCCAGGATCTCCACARACTAGTGGTCCTTTTGAATCCACAAGAACTGATAAACTGGGGACATGGAGATTTTGCTGAATCTGTACTTGGCCACTAGCTTACACTAGCATGAACAATGGGTTGTGTAGCTCAGACCACATCAAGAAGCAGTGGTGGATGGTGTATCAGATGAATACTACAGGATTACTTATACAGCTGGTGAAACAAAGGACCGTTGAAGGGACTATTCTCAAATCATATGTACAAGCCACTGATGCATCAATATGACTCTCTGCTTCTGAGTAAGCAGCTGGGGTTGGCCTTTTAACTGTTGCACTAACTGGTAACTCTGTATGTGTGTTAAAGTGAACTGTGTGAGGGAAACATGCTGTGTGAATAGTTATCTGCTATTAATAACAACAGCTTAATTAATAAAAGGTGCTCTAATAAATATTGGCTGTGACCTGCATCTCCCTCTGACTTGATCCCCTATCAGGGAAAAAGGAATTTACAGCATGGTCATAAAAGCCAAACCACTGCTTGTGACACCAGCCACGCAGCCAGCTGGTAACTCAGAGGATGTTCAGTCCTACCAGGCCCTTCCCATTCACCTGTAGGATTGAGGAAAATTCCCCTCAGATTCCCATGTCCTTCACCTTTGCCTCTTGAGCTCTGTAGACCTCCTAGATTTGCTGCAGGTCTCCCTTGGTGTCTGTGTGGATGAACAATGAGAAATAATAGTCTGAGGGCATCATGATCTCCAGCAGTTTCTCCATAATGTCCTGGATCAGGTCCACAGCAAACAGCAAACCTCCCATGACAGCAGCTCCATCCCCTGCATAAGGGGATCTCCAACCATTATCAACCACCACGTTGTCTTGGTGCTAATGCATATTTCGGGCTCCAAAGTCTTCCCAGCGGAGCTTGTGCCCCTTTGTTGACTCTCAGGGCACTGTAAACTCAGATCTGAAGGCAGACATGGACCCGTTCTGTTGGTGCCAGAAGTCATAAGCTTCCAGTTTCCCCCACTGTGGGAGTCTCCATCCACCATGGGTTCAAGCATAGCCTCATGCCATGCTTACTGACTTGTGTGGCTCAGGCTCTTGCCTCTGTAAGGTGTCTGGGAAGACCTTGCAGTCTCCTCTTCCTCCTCCATGATGGTGTGCAGTGAGTCACCTCACCCCACAACCCCTTTACCTGGCAGCCTCAACAAAGCACACCTCCCACAGATGAGACCACCATTAATCCCAGCCCAGAGACTCCCTAAGGCCTGTCACCTGGCCATAACATATACCCTCCAGGCTGCCATCAGGGTCGAGGTCTCTTATGTGCCAGGATGCTTTCTCCAGCTGCTGACAGAGACTGTGCCACACAGCACATCACCACCATTGCTGCACAGTCCCACATCACCTGAAGCAGGTTTTTTTTAAGTCTTCTCTAAACAAGCTCCCCTCTAACTACCAAACTCTCTTTGCTGCACTCCTGTTTAGAAGCTAAATAGGTGTCCCCACCATGGATGAACAGCAGATTGCTCCCTAATCAGTAGGAAGCTAATGACTAAAGAGGCAGGCGATTTTTAATGATGAACCAGCCTAAAAAAGCCTCAGTCACCAAGATGCTGTTATCTGTGGATGTTCCTAGAAGCTGCAAGAAGTAGCAAGCTGAAGAAAAATAATAAACAGAACAAACATCAAACCAGAATAAGTAAATAAAAGAGCAAACCCCAGCTACTGGGGAGAAAACAGCTACCAATGGGAGGTATATGTGGTGTGACAGCAGTGCTGCTGATAACAGTACCTACTTTTACCACAGATCATTGCTCAGTACAAATCTGTCCAATTGTCATTATTGCTCAGTTATAAATGCAGATCATAGGGTAGTCTACAACTTCTTGTATTCCCTCTGAAGACAGATACAGTTGTCTTTCGTTATTAAGCAAGAGCTTTTCATCATTCAATTTTAGATGTGTAGGAGTTAAATGTATGAGTCACAGCTAGTCACTCTGACCTCCCGTTACACTCTATGGAAAGAAATAAGTACTACTAGTGGGTGATTCATCTGGCTTACTTAGGCACCAGTCTTAGGGTGATGTGATTCATCCTTTAGAGACAGCAATTTCTTTTTATCTTTGATGTTTAGTTAATCACACTCTTTCTTGTCAGATCATCCCTAGCTGTGGTGGGTATTTGCAGCCTTGAGGCCAGAGTAGTTTAACTCATTTTCACAGAACCACAGAATCACAGAACAGCTGAGCTTGGAAGGGCCTCTGGAGTCCGTTAGAGCCAAGCAAAGGTGGCAGGAGGACTGTATGAATTAAAGTCCCAACTGGGAGTAACCATTAAATAAGGTTCCAAGAAATGTTGCTTAGTTTGGCTATCTCAGATGTTATTAGGCATACAACTTTCTCTTAGAGTTTTTCATCAAAAGCAAGACTTATTTGTAGAAACTCAGAAGAAAGTAACCTTGAAAGCTCCTTAGGGTTGTAGAAATCCAACCAGATAGTTTAACCAAATTACTCATAGGACCCAAAGATAATCTGGCTGCTGAGTCAGTAGTATTTTGATTTATCTACCTGTGGGCATAATGCAAATGAGTTTAGCCAGGGGGTTTCATCTTACATGGATGACTGGTTTCTTTGTCTCTTTTTCCTCCAATCTATCCTGCTTAACACCTTCCCTCTGCCAAATTTTAATCAATGCTTGAATCAGCTAATGATGGCAATACTAGTGTCTTTTGCCCTTTTATAATACTCAGGGATTGAAGTTGCATTTGACTTATACAAAGTAATGGAGTAAAATTAAGATTTAATTACTTTTATGTGAAGCAGAAAACCAAACAAATAACATCATAGGCATCAGTTAGTCATTTACAATTAATCGTTGGTCTCCAGAGCTTCCCAGCTTATCAGTCTTGGTTTTGTAAGGTAACAACTTATGGTTTCCCTCATCCCCAGTCGCCTTCTTCCTTTTGAAAGCCACAGACTTGTTTCCAGTGAAACACTGCCCCTTTGCACTTCCCTTTCACAGAACCACAGAACAGCTGAGCTGGAAGGGCTGATCAAACTTGGGTGTTGGCAGGAGGCTGCCCAACACCTTCTGGCTCCTAGTTTCAGGGTTTTACCACCTCTCTTCTGCTGGTCTGATCCTGCAGTGAACTTTCTCACCTTTCTAAGCCAGCAGGAAACCTAGACAAGGGTAATATTCTGCCAGTTTGCCTGTTTGAATTGGTTCACTCTGCCAGTGTTGGCATCAAGGGATGGGAGGAAACAAGTGACCAGAGGGAATTGTGACACCTTTGACTTAGATAGGCCGAAGCTGTCAAAACAGCATCCTCAGGTTGTAGTTTGAGATACATATAAATCACCACTGAGTCCCCCAAAGCAGTTGCCTTCCTTCTTAACTGTGCCCATGTGCACATTTCTGTGCCCACATTGGTGTGAGTGGATCACAGCAGCCTCGTGTATTATGTGGCTCTAAAAACAACTTAATTGGCACAACTCTGCAGGCATCTCAGAAAACAAAACGGAATGAAAGGGTGAGGCTGATAACTTCTTACAATGGTAAGAAACCCAGCTCTGGCAGTGCTGTTCTCTATTCTAAAAGCGTACCAACCATTTCAGTTGAAATTACATACAAACAAAAACTCCAAGATGTGTCTTGCTTAAAAAGCTCAATTTTCCTAAGGGTTCAGCTTATGTAAATAAGCTTGAGATTGTTACAGCCCACATGGGGAAAAGGGGGAGGTATGAGAGAACCACTGATATAAGAAGTAGCAGTATGAATGGCCCATGTTTTCCATTGCCCAAGATGGCAATCCTAAGGGCTGTTTCTAGCTCTGAAGGAATCAAATAGCTGTATGACATCAGAGAATTTATTCCTGTCATTGATTCATATATCTTTAAGCAAGTGCTGAATGAAGATGTCTTTCCCATGCCATTTTATTCCATGTATAAATATTTGTGTATTCAATATATAAAACATTTCAGAATTAGACCACTGTATTTTTTATGGTTTCATTAAACCATTCCCAAAATATGTACGTGTTAAAGCAGGAACGTCTTCCAGCTGCCCGAAGAATTATTCTTTGTTACATAGAGAAGACATTTTATTATTTATTTTGCTTTGCCCCAAGACTCCAAGTTAGTTTAGCTTTTGAACAAAGTCCAAAGAAGAAAGTATAGTGCTAACTAAAGGCCATAGTTCTTCCATCTAAAAGCTCTGTTGATAAACCTTCTTGACTAAACCAGCTCAATTTTCTGACAAGTTTAGCTCACAGCTGATATCATATTGTTTTAATGAGCAGATGTGGGACTTGTTTCATTCTTTTTCTTTTTCCTTCTTTTGATTTAAGGTAATGTGTAGTTATTAATATTGGTGCATTAATTATGACAAAGTGATATATGATCTTATGGAATTAGGCAAGCATAGAAACAGATGGCTCACAGTAATGCATGAAATACAGATAAAAAAGGATGTAATTTTTGAAGGTCAGAGGCGTATCTTGACACTGGGTATTCTATACCAGCACAGTGCGCACTGACCTCTTTTGTCTCAGCTGACAAAATGCAACGTTCAGTGATTGTTTATGGAAGCAGAAACAGGGAAAAGAGTGTCTACTGAACAGTACAAGAACTAAGTTAGGAGAGGGCTGCAAATAGGAAACACCTGTGAGAAAGTCAGGAAACAGCAAATTCAATCATCCTCACTCCTTCACAGGCAAGGAAAAGGTGACAGTTGTTAAAGCTGTAGTTGTAAATCCTGCAGACTATGAGGCAGTGTGATCTAGTTCAGGTCTAGTTCCACAGGCTGCTGTGTCTTACTGTTATGGATGTCCACAGGTTGCTCATTCTTTAGTTTGACGATGAAGCCAAGGAAGGCTCTGACAACTCAGAAATGCAAGTCTTCATTCTTGCTATGTTTTACAAGCTGAACAGCTTTTAACATAGCTTGGTTTGCAAAAACTCCAGCCTGAGATTGCCAGGGTAGCAGGCATAAAAATCATCTTTATTTGTAAACAGAAGAAACAAGCTTTTGCTGTAATATAGACTCCAGTAATGTGGTTAGGCTTGTGTATGTTATGACCAAAATTAAAATGGCTGCTATATACACTTAACTGTGATTTTTTTTGTGTGTGTGTTTGTTAGTGTGGCCTATGTACAGTGGGTGCTATAGGGTGCTAGCATTTGTACAGAATCAGGAAGTATAATTGAAATTGTGGGGCTATTTGTGCAATATAGATTCAGTACATCAAAAGCGTGCAGAAGTACCAGGCTAACTATACGTGTACCGAGGTTAGGAGTGCGTATGCAGAGTATCCGTGTCTGGGATTTCTGCGTAGTCAGGAGTCTAGCCATAACTCTGTGCCTTGCAGTCCTTGACAGATGTACAGTACCACTCACTCTGCCTGGACACATTTTCAGTGCAAAAAGATTAAATATATCTGGGGAAACCCAAACATATGGTATCTTGTTTCCAGCATCAAGCAGATTTGAAAAACAGGACAGGGCTTGTAGATGAGACTTTTGCAGACTTGTCAGCACCACAGATACTATGTTGCAGCTGTAGAGTTGTAGAAGCAATAAGAATATGTCATATACAATACAGCTTGTTCATTTCTGAGAGTGAACCTCTTTAGTGCACAGATGGAGAGATTTCTTAGCTGTAAACATGACTCTGAAAAGCAACATATCTTCCATGCTGCTTGCAAATATATGCTTTCCGGAGATACTGAGTATTAAAATAGCATGGGGCTCAGTAACGTGAAAACTTAGAGAAGGGGATTTTATCCCAGTGAACCGTTGTGGTTAGTTATTTGCATTCAATAGCCAGAGCACTGAGATCAGCTGATTTGTCATGAAAAGAAGTTACCAGCCAGCTCACAGTGGGACACGTTCTGTCCCTTCATTGTGGGAGGTTTGGTTTTTTTATCCTGAGGATCTAAATGGCATTTGGTTTTACTTTATGAAAGCATCTGATGTTCCTGGTGAGAAATAATACTTTCTAAATTAGAGGAATACATATGCTACTAGTGTACTAATTTTTTTTGTGTTAACTGGACGATGAGGGGGGTGGTGTTGAAGCACATCAGACATCAACACTGCAAAACAGAGGACAGTTACCGCTCTCAACTAAAAAGGGGTTTGCTGCCACCTTATGGGTTTGTGAAGTATTTTCTCCTAAAAGTCATGCAACACTATTGTGAATAGTTCTTAGAATTATTTTCCTTAATGTACAGGTGATCTTGTGAAAGCCTAGCCTGTCCCTAGTCTAAATATTTATTTTTAATTTTTAATTGCATTTTAATAAAAAAAACCTGTCATATTTTTGCCTTATTTAACTGCCTCAGTCTTCTCTGTATATATTAACACCCCACCCCAAATACATATTTTTATATTTTATTAATTGCAACTTATGTATATTTTTGGCTATTATGTTGTTTATTAATGATTTTGTGGAACTTCTTTTAAGATCTTAAATTATTACTTTTAAAACCCTGTTAACAGTCTGGATGACAGACATTTAACTCTCTACATGCTATACTGCTTTACATTGGTAGGCTTGCCTGTTGATGGCTGAAGGAGTTTCCTTCTATAGCTACTGAAGATATACTGGTTTTGCCATGTATCCTGGAGTGCCATACATAGGGAATGCCCTTCTCTCTGGCCAGGGATCAAGACTGTGTAAAACTTTTTTATCTTAAAAGTAAATACTTGTATAAAATAAAAATGGTTTTCCATACCTTTTAACATATAAATAACTGGTCTAGATGAAATCGTAAGTCAGACAAGCTCAGACTTAAAATTGTGGACTTTTTAAGTACAAGGGAAGAAAGATTGACTACAAGCAGAATTTGAATTCTTGTATTTCTGTAAGCGTGCTTCCCATCAAAGAAAAAAACCCAAAACATAGTATTGTTTGGTACAGCTATGAGGAAGTGTAGGTCTGAATGGGGCAAATGTTTTTCTGTTTTACAGAAGTTTCTGACCTTAAAAAGTCTTGGCAAATTTCTTAGAGAAAGAGGTTCCAGAATAGTAAATATGCCTCTAGTTAGTGCATCCACCTCATAAGGAAAAGAAAGAAATACTGATTCAATAAGTTTTCTCATTTGTTTATGCAAATTGAAACAGCTTCTGAAAAATAGGCCAACTCGGTGTTATCTAAGAGCTTCTTGGTTGTGTCTCTCACCTGGGATGCAAGAAAGCCAGAAAGGAGGGCAGAACTGCTTCTCCGGTATTGCAATTCACACTTTTGCTCTTCCCAGAAATTCCATGGAAGTTTAAATTGAGAACTTACTGAATTTAAATATTGTTTTCATGTCTGCAAAAAAGGATTTGTTAGCGAGTCATCATTTTCTGTTAGGCTATTTTCCTTGAAAAGTTCTCACTCAGATTTACTCACAAACAGCTCAGTGATATTGTTGGGCTTTTCTGCAAATCTGAAAGAAAATGGGGCAGATTGGATTGCAAAAAGTTGAATTGCAGGTAACAATTTTTCACTTCAAAAATTTTCACTTTCACTTTCACTTCAACCTTAATGCTGTACTTTCTCTGACTTGAAATGGCTCAGTAGAGCACATTTCAAAAACATTAGGTAGGTGACAATTTGAGTAAAAGAATTCTAAAAGGAATATAAATAATTAAGAAAATGCAAACATCTGGTTTTCCTATGTTAATAATTCTGGCATGTACTTATTCCCTCTAGTGGCTGACTGTGGGTGAGGGATGGCTACTGATGGTGCTTGGACCAATGCACACTGCAGCAGCGATTTCTTCTGAAATATCTTTTGGTAACTAACACCTTATTCCCTGCGTGGGCTCCCCACTGAAGCCAGAACCCTAAGCCTTTTCACACAGCATTTTTACTGTCTTCTTCATTGCAGCAGGTTGTGCCTGTTGAGGACAGTGGTATCAGGGAGCAGTAGAGGCTGCTGTCTCTAGGGCAAAGCTGCCAAACTCTCACTGAGTAAGGCCCATATTAAATACACCCAGAAAGGTGAAAGGATCATGGACCTCACACTAGTTATAGAAATATATTCTTCTATATCTGGTGGGCTGGGTGGACCATCTGGTGGGTGAGGAATTGGTTGGATGGTCGCATCCAGAGGGTAGTGGTCAATGGCTCAATGTCCAGATGGAGATCGGTCACAAGTGGTGTCCCGCAGGGGTCCATATTGGGACTGGCACTGTTTAATATCTTCATCAATGACATAGACAGTGGGATCAAGTGCACACTCAGCAAGTTTGCAGATGGCACCAAGCTGAGTGGTGCGGTTGACATGCCTGGGGGACGGAATGCCATCCAGAGGGACCTAGACAAGCTCGAGAAGTGGACCCGTGTGAACCTCATGAGGTTCAACAAGGCCAAGTGCAAGGTCCTGCACCTGGGACAGGGCAACCCCCGGTATCAATACAGGCTGGGGGATGAAGGATTGAGAGCAGCCCTGCTGAGAAGGACTTGGGGATACTGGTGGATGAAAAGCTGGACATGAGCCAGCAATGTACGCTTGCAGCCCAGAAGGCCAACCGTATCCTGGGCTGCATCAAAAGAAGCGTGGCCAGCAGGTCGAGGGAGGTGATTCTGCCCCTCTACTCTGCTCTGGTGAGACCCCACCTGCAGTGCTGCGTCCAGCTCTGGAGCCCTCAGTACAAGAAAGACAATGGACCTGTTGTAGCGGGTCCAGAGGAGGGCCACAAAAATGATCAGGGGGATGGAATGCCTCTCCTATGAAGAAAGGCTGAGAGAGTTGGGGTTGTTCAGCGTGGAGAAGAGAAGGCTCTGGGGAGACCTTATTGTGGCCTCTCAGTACTTAAAGGGGGCTTATAAGAAAGAGGCGGCAAATATTTTAGCAGGGCCTGTAGCGATAGGACAAGGGGCAATGGTTTTAAACTGAAAGAGGGTAGATTTATGTTAGATATAAGGAAGAAATTTTTTACGATGAGGGTGGTGAAACACTGGCACAGGTTGCCCAGAGAGGTGGTAGATGCCCCATCCCTGGAAACATTCAAGGTCAGGTTGGACGGGGCTCTGAGCAACCTGATTTAGTTGAAGATGTCCCTGCCCACGGCAGGGGGGTTGGACTAGATGACCTTTAAAGTTCCCTTTCAACCCAAACTGTTCTATGATTCTATGATTTTATCTAATGCTCTTGCATGTCTTTACCTGGCTACTGATTTAAAGGAAGGCGCAGTGGGCTGTGTGGTTTGTATGCAGCTATACTTCAGTTGTATGAATTGCGGGAATCAGAGCGGGTTTTTTTCAGGGAATTTAAAAGTATGTATGTCATGCGATAAGCCTCATGAATAAAATTGCAAGCCAGAATAGGACAACATGTATGTCACTGTATAGCTCTCACTCCAACAATGTCTCCTTTTGACCTTACAGAAATAATTATTGTTCCTGTTCTAGCATGACATGCAGTTATTTACCACAAAGAAAAAACTTCTTATTTGTGACATAATTTATCATTTGTCATTAAACATTTCCTTGTTAATACATGACCAAAGATAGAATTKCCTGAGTACAAAATGACTAATTCTTCCCTTATAACTTGGTTCCTTCTTCTCCTAGACTTGGATAATTTGTGCATTCAGATAGCAGGCAGTCAATGAAGAGTACTGCCATCTTTTTTAAGAAGAGGTACATATGGGGCATATATTAGTCAAGGGAACCTATACGGGACATCAAACTTAGAATTTCATTGCTGAAATTAGGTTTTCATCTTTAAGGGAAAAAGTGGGACAACTAGTTTGCCTAAGGCAAGCATATAATTAGCGTGGACTGGTAGGTACTACTGACAACGCCCAACTATCGCAGGTTATATTCCTGCCTCTCTTTATTCCCTCAGTAGAGAATCATTAGGAAGTGCTGGGAGAGTGCTCCCCTCCCCATGTTCCCCTCTGCCTGTCTCCCTCCTGAGGACAGAGCCTGTGGCGGTACCCAGCCTGCAATATCTGTATTGAGTTTCTGTTTTCTTACAGATATTTTGGGAGGGACAGAGGCCATCAATACCTTGGTTATCTCCTTTTCTTGGTAATCATATTCTTGTTCTGTTATTTATTTCCTTCTTCCTATTTGCTGTCATTATCATGAATTTGATTTAGCTTTTAAAAATAAACAAATATCTCTCTCCATAGATTGCTAATGAAATCAGTGTCAAAAGATGTTACATCACCTATGTTGGTTCTCTACATTGAAGACTGTCAGTTGAGGCTATATGTCTAGAGTTTTCTTTCTTCTTAAGTTTAAGAAACACTATTATCTAGCATAAGGACTCTTCCAGGGTGACAGGGATGTGCAGTCCCAGTGAGTGATGGATAGGAAGCTCAGACACTCCGTCCTACTGAACATGCCACTCCAAAGTAAAGGTCTGTAGTGAATTTTCTTAATCCTGAGTGCTTTACAGTAGTTATCTAGAAATGTAGATCCAGAACAATAAATTTTACTACCATCTATTGATTTTGATTTAATTTTGATATAAACCTGTTAATTTAGAAGTCGGTTTTGGTGTGACCAGATGACACAATGACTCAGCAGTTAAACTCCAGCATCTGCTGCAACAGCACCTCTTGGGAGTTTCTAACAAGAACTAGGTTGTTACCAGTTTATAAATTAGTCATATTGAATAAAGAGGAAGTAACCAGTAAGTAGTGTAGGGAAGCATAGAAAAACTTCCTATAACAAAATAGATAATAACTAAAATGCCAGTAATATTTCCTTTTTCCTACTTCAACATGACTGTGGAAACGATCAAAAATTCTGGAGAAAGAGACAAAGTGGTCGGAAGCTTTGGCTCTTAGAGGGTGCTCTAGAATGGCCTATCACAGCAGACTCTATGTAATATTACAGGCTAGAAGGTCTGGTTCATCTCTAAAGGCTTGGGAGATTTTGCTACTGATGCTGAATGAAGGATTGGACACAAAGAATGGATATATTCATTACAAAGAAGAAATTTATTAAGCACTGTTAACAGTCACTTAGCAGTTTCTACCATTTGCTGTTACTACTCTTCAGCTTCCCATGGTAGCTGTTATGGTACAATGATTTATTTTGCAGTGAGGTGAAGCTATGGAAAAGGGAGAGTTTTCGGGGGGGATACTTTCCCTTAAAGTTCCTTCACAAGAGTGTGCAAACCAAGTGGCATGTTGAGGCGCAGCATTTGTATGCGTGGGTGGGGAGCTGGGTATCTAGTTAGGGAATTTCAGGTGAAGCAATATAATGAAACCGTGGGAGTGTAGAGAAGGGTAGCGTGGGTGGAAATCAACTAAAATTATGTCCTGAGGGTCGATAACTTGCATTTGATCAGATTTTGTTATGTCTAACGTTAAGATGGGAATGTGGCCTTTGGTGTGCTCTCAGCAGGGGTGGGAGGAACCCAGGTGGTTCCCGTACACTTGTGGGGTACCAGCCTGGCTCCTCGGTGGCCAGTGGAAGGGCTGCGGTTTTGGCCTGACTGACAGCAGTGCGAAAACTTTGTAAACTGTCAGCGTGTATATTGGTCACTTGCATTTTAATGGCAAAACTTAGGAATAACAAGCAAACTGGTCATAGTAAAGAATTTAGAAATCAAATGTGAGGAGAGAGTTGCTAATCTTTGTGGTTATGTACTCTGGGCCTTTGGATGTGGAAGTTGCTGGTAGGTGTTAGGCATGTCAAAACCTAAACGTTGATCCTTGTTTAGGGGAAGAGTGCTCAAGGAGCACTTGAGCAGATATGTTACTTCTTACAAGCATGCACTGAGAAGCTCAGAAGTTACAAAGGCAGAGGTTCCGAAGAGCACTGACGTACTTGCAGATGGTAGGCTCCTACATCTACATATCCAGAAATCTTCTAACGTGGTGACTTATTTCACAGATATGAATTAGCCCTGATCATTCTACACCAGATGTTTCTAAGAAGCCCATGTACTTCAGAAATATCCAGAGCTGACTGCATCTCAAATACATTGAAGTGCATCTTAAAATTCTAAACAAAGGCAAAAAAAGTCCTGAAAATTTTGGCTGAAAAAAAATTTCTTACGGAAAGAGAACATGCCCAAGGCAAAACCATATGCATGACAGCTTTGGAAAAGACTGCCTCAAACTCAGAAAAAAGGTTTGTAAACTTCCACAAAGTGAACAGTACTTTTTCCATTCAGAGATGCCATTTTTGTGTACAGTAAATGCAACATGAATGAAGAAATGAGATTTGACATAAAGGGTTTGTTTCCTGAAAGCTCCTGAATTGGTCAGAAAAACATCTAAAACTCATATAGATAAAAAATACATTTCAACACCAAACGCAATAGAAGAAAAATTGGATTCAGAGCTATTTTCAGAGCAGGAATATGTTTTGTATCCTGACTGTTAATACTGAAATTCCACATGCTATTTTCTGAATCTAACTGTCACAATGCTTGTTAAGTATACTCACAATTTTACTGAAAAATCTATAAAATATTATAGTCTGCAAAATGTAACACAAATTATATATAGATTTGCTGGAACACTTAAAGTGAATAAGGAGAGAAATCATACCCATAATTTAAGATTATGTTAAAATGTTTGCATATATTAATTTTTTCTAAATGCAGTTGACCTTAGAAGGAAAGTCATCAGTTGTACTCTTTTTCGTTTAGCTTTTGGTATTGAATAGTATTGTTATTCATTAGACTAAACACATGTATTTGATTTTTTATCATCTGCAGTGTTGGACACTTGTTAGGGATACAGTGCTGTTTTTCATGGCCTCTTTAATAGAATTGTGTTAGAGGAACAACATTTTAGAAATACCTATTGTTTCTAATTTTAAAGTAATATCCTGAAATTTCTCTGAGGGGCTGACAGTAGTCAAAATAGTTATGCTTCTACATTAGTCACAGCTTAACATTTCTGTTTAATAAATGGGAAATGAGTTTTCTGCGAAAAAGAGGAAGCGACTTTGGTTTATATAGCATGACCTTGTCTAAGGGGAGACACAGTTGCTCATTTAGAACTGAAGAACATGTCCTGTGTCTGAAAAGCCAATACAGAAAATATATACAGCAAATCATGTGCCTGCAGCATTATTGAAGGTAACATTTTTCAGAATATTTCTTCAGGAAATAGAAACAAGAAAGCAGATGCTGATTGAAATATATTACTTAAAAAAATCAAAAGACATAACTTCACTGCAGCAAGCTGTGAGAACTAAAATATTTTTTAATTATGTGTTTGTATTACAGTGATGCCCAGAGATGTTCTAAACAGGTTGGGGGTTATTGTATTGGACAAGCAGGAAAAGACATTTCATTGCCATAAAATGCTTTGTATCATAGTTTAAAGGCCTAATGAAATGAGAAAACAAATGTGTTAAGGGAAAGAGTAACACTAATACCAGTGTGTTTATCTGTTTTATGAAGATGCTGTGAAGTTCATTATTTTGTGTAAAATTTAGCATGGGTACATTGATGTTATTACACAGCTATTGTAGTGTTTCACAAGGTCGGTGCTAAGGTGTTTAGACACAGGTCTGGTGTTCTTGGCTGAATCATATTCTTCGATGTATGCTGCTAAAAATCTGCTGTTACAGCAGTGTGTGCAAGTGCAGTACTTGTTAGTTGTTGGTGCTGGCTGATGCCCTGGGCTGAGTCAGCTTCTTGTCTGTGCTCCAGCTGTGCATCCCCATCAGTGCTGGGGGAGGGCAAAGAGAAGAGCGACAGGGGAGGGAGCCATGGCTGTCCCTGTCCTGTTGTCCGGGGCGTCCTGCACCCAGGTCAAGGCTGATGGCTTGGTCCTGTTCAAGATCTGGTGCCCTCCTTGGGACCACGCCTCTCCAGTTGAGCTTTTTTTGGGGAAAGATTTCCAGCATGTAAAACGCAGTGTGTGGAGGTGAAAGAATAGTTTACTGTCCTTGATCCATCTTCTCTTGGCTTTTTGTTGTGCTTTTGGTGAAAGACAGAGCAGCAAATCTGGTGTGGGATTTTGAAAGATGTAGAATCTGGTGTAACTTAATGATTTCACACTCAATTAGACTCTCGTGCGCTGACTTCCTCCCACCTCTCAATTGCAATAAGTAGGTATAAATGGCACTGGACATAAAGTTGCATCATCATTGCTGATTTTGGTGAGAAGTTTTAGAATGGCACAGTGACAGATCCAGAACTTTATTTTCTAATTGGAATAGCTGGCCTGGGTGAAAGGTAGCAGGAAAGTCATCTCCTCTCTGACAGACTGTCAGATGTTTCTCAAGCCAAGAAAAAGGAATCTAGATGAAAGAGAAAAAAAAAAAAAAATATGGCAGTATGTTCTTTAAAATCTCTGACACTTCAGAGGTAACCAGGTCCTGATTTTCCATCCCTTTTAAAAGAACAATAAAGGAATATTAAAAAATAATACAAGTTTATAATATGTTTATTTGTATTGCATGAGTGATACCACTGACATAAGAGGAGGTACTCAAGAAGTAAAGCACTACTAAGCATGAGCAAAGACATCAAAATCATGCCCTGAATGTATGGAAAATACGCAGTGTCCTATAATTGCTCTGTTTCTGGTAATGGCTCTGTGTATATGGAACAATGGGTGTTTAGTTATTTCATCATAGTTTTTAGCAGCACAGGATGACAGTGCTGAAATCTCCCACATCTATATTTGGACCATACTTCCTTCTTTCAAATGTCACTACGTATTTTTAGATCTAAAGAAAGGGGGATCTATATTCTTTCAACATATTGCAAAACATGTGATGTTTAAACAGGAGACCATGCATGCCCCTTTTTAATTTATCTTAAATGTAGTTATACTTCTCCACTGGTTCCTTCTGTGGAAATGAGTCTTGGAGTCTAGAGCAAGGACTTGGCCTCCATAAAGGAAATGTGTGTCTTGCATCCAAGGGCTTGGCCTTCCCACAGAAGAGATGCCCCTAAACATGCGTGTCATGACTCCTCAGCCTGCACTGAGGTTGTGCTGCATGCACTTCTTTTGCACGTGTGCACATTGTGTAAGCGCTGAGTCCAGTGTCACCCAACTTGTGATGTAGATTGAGTACCTGGAACTGCGTAGGCGCATATAGGCAATATATAAGTGTACATGCACAGAATACATATACACATCTACATACGTGTATACAATGCAGGATGCCTGGCTCCCTATGACTTTGAAAGTAGATTTGGGTGGAAAGTATCATGAATCCTCTTTTTCTCTTCTCTGCTCACCTTCAGTGATCAGAGGCTTTCTCCTTATGGCCTAAGAAGGAAGGAGGGCTATGCATTTACCTGAAAAAAACTGTCCTCTTAGTAGGAGAAGAGGTTATGGTAGGACTGGATGCTAAACAACTAATTTAAAAATAAAATTTGACGTAGCTTTAAGAAGCTCTTATAATTTAGTGTATTTGAATTCCAAAATGGTGGTTTTTCCTTGCTATCATTATTTGGACTAATTTATTGTATCTTGGCCACATTTTTATTAGCAGTTTTTTCCATAAGATGGTGTCTATATCATGTCCGAATGACTCACTATAGTTTCGGGATCTTTGTGACCCTCTTCCCTCTAACTTCCGCTGTCTAACACAGAAAGTTTCTCTGTTTGCCTTACTTAGCTGAGAATATGTAAAAAAATAAGATGCCATGTTCTTAATAAGACTAAGGCTGTTGGGTGATAAGGTAGTAAAAGGACAAGGTAGAAATGTGAAAGACACAAAGAGTAGCAATAGCTAGAAGAAAAAAGTGTTTATTAAATGCAAAGCTACTGCCTGACTTACACAATAAAATAGCATCACAATAACCTATGAACATATACACAAGACAGGTTTATCTTATATGTCATAGATTTTAATGCTACCGTTTTGCTTTGGTTTCATTTTACACTCAGTTTTCATAAATACAGATATGAATAATTTCCTTGGGTAAAGCATTTAGCCTGGCACTTGCATGTCATTCTCCTTTCTGATGGAATACAAGTTTTTCTTTATTCTTTATGTTTTTATGTACTTTGTTGAATCATTCTCAAAATTCTTAGAGACTCTGTTAGCTAGGTCCTGAGTGTGTTGCATGTGCCTCCTATCCAGTGTGGAAATTGATGGTGATTTTTCCATGCTGTGAATGATCTAACCCCCAAAAAATACCAATTTACTGATCAGATATCACTCTCTTGTTAGTAACTGGGAAATCATCCATCATCCAGCCAGTTTTGTTTTGTCACTAGAACTTAAGGGCAATGTTTATGTTTGTGCTACTTGTGGCTTTTTTTTCAGTCTGCCACTTTCACATGATTCTGCCATTTTAGAAATCACTATCTTGTTCTTGCCTAAATAATCCCATTGGCTTTTTTGAAATTAATGTGCCCATAGTTAAATTTCTAAGTTTGGAAATGCCCCGTTGTTTTCTCTAGCTTGACTATCTGGCCTTTTTTTCCTTCTTACCACATTATTTCTGCTGCCACCCAATATGTTGATTTATAGTGTTTCCCCCCCCCTCCCCTTCTTCTGAACAGTCCTACTGAAAATAAGAGAGAACTTGACTACTGGCTTTTCAGAAATGACTCAGTTTTCTCCCCTCTTAAATATATCTGGTTTACTGCTATGATTTTTTCTGTCTTCTCAAGTTTCTCACCTGCTTGTGACACAGAATCAGAGAGAGGTGACAAAGTTGGCTTTTTGTCACTTTTTCAGTGTCCTAGTTTTGGCCCATTCATTGGAAGCTATTTTTGTAACTGCAGATACTACAGTACTGGTATCTGCAAAATGAAGTACTCCTTCATTTTTTGGTTTTCCCATTCCGGCTAAGTTTTAGGAAAAAGGGTAAAGACAATATCCTAGCTCGAAAGAATGTAAGGAATCCCCTGATGAAGGAAAAATTCCCTGTGGGAATGGCTGAGCCAACTTAATGTCTCCTGAAAGAGGTCTGAGGATATGATCCCATGTTGGTAAAATTTCATTTTCAGAGTGTCATGTTGACAAAAAGTGTAACTAGAGTGAAAGCACTCATCTAAGACATTTGAGGTATAAAGTCTCTGGGGTAAAAAGTTGTGTATATTATTTTTCATGTGTGGGCACTTGAACATCATGTGAGTGAGAGTGACTCAGAGCTGTCTTGAATTTCCTCAATTGAATAAAATACCATCACATCTACCAGTAATGGGTGGCAGCCCTTTTTGGTAAACTCAGCTTATTTATTCTATGTTGTGGCATGTGTTAATGTAAATTCTTGTTAGACAGCAAGTGTCATTTATAGATGAGTAATATTGTTTGGAGGTCTGCAGGCCCTGATAATTAGGATAGTTGAGATTAAAAGAAAATAGTCACTGTGTTAAAACCATGATGTGCTGCTTCTAAAAAACACCATTTCTAATAGTGAGACATATTTGTCTAATAAAATGAAATAGCCAGGAGAATTTTCATGTTATAAATATAAATACAAAGTTTATAAATATAACTATACTATTATATAATATATATAGCATTTATGTATATGCATATACTTTAATACATAATATAAATATGACAAATATAAAAATAAAGTAAAAGTAAGTGATTTCTGATTTAGCAAATAGTAGTAAACAGGTAATAGTAAAAATTGAGTTTACGCTAAGGCCTATACATGCTGCTACTGAGAAGTGTCTGGTTTTCTGTGAAGGAATTTCTACCACTGGAGCTTTAAAAATCATATTATACGAACATCCATCAGGAATGATGTGAGTACAGTTTATCACACAGTAGATCTGGGGAATGGATGAGGTGATTTCCTGATGACCCTTCAAGTTGTTATTTTCTATGATTTTGTGTGGGAGGCTCTAATGTTGTTTCTGATTTATGCTGAAGTGTTGGGAAATGAATTAGTCTGAAGAGCTTGAGGAAAAAAAAAAAAAGACTCTATATGCAAGACAAAGAAAAGGTCAGATGAATGTGTAAAGAAAGCAAGATTTAAAGGCTGCTTACATGGACTTTAAGCAGATTTTTAAACTGCGAACTTTTCATGTTTCTTCCTACTAATCTGCCATCCTGTTTAGGATATAGCAGCAGAATATCTGGCAGCAATCATGTGCATGTGCTCCTCAGTGTATGCTTGGAAAAAATTTGGCAGGGTAAAACCAGTTGCTAAAGAAGGGATGTAGTGCATGTGAACTCCCTCGCTTCCTGCCGCTTGCTAGGAGGATTACTCACTCGGGTGCTCTGAGCATCCTACCAGACTCAGTTCTGCTGTTTTGCTGTAAGCATCACTGTTCCCATACATTAATAACTCATGGGTCAAATTAYAGATGATCACTAAATTGGCTTCAATATTTATGGATTCTAAGGATTCACATCAGGAGGTGCTTTATCTTTCATTTTAGTTTGTTTTCCTTTCTCCAGCTTTTTGTGGTTCAAGTGTGATTGCATTCCTCAAAACTGGTGGTACCCTGTCAGTGAGATGGCAATACCAGTTTCCTTTAAGTGGTGCTTTTTGAAGCCCCTCCCTGTCTCAAATTTTATTAGGTGTCTATGCTTACTCCCAGCAGATTTCTCCAGTACAGTTTGTTATAGCAGAAATACTATCTTTCATTCATAAGGACAAACAGGCCTATCTCTTTGCATCAATATTCACACTTTGCATAAGCCCCTTAGAAGAAGATTTCCATTTTTAATGGTTTTAATTAGCATTTATGAAAAACTGTGGTTTCACATGATATAAACCGACAGATTAAATTTGTTAAGTGGATAATAATAAAATGTGAGTTGATTTGTTTCACTGGAGTTTAAAAGGCTTTTACTCAATGGGGCCTCCATGTTAATTCATTAAGCATGCTTTAGACCTTATGGAGATTTTTTTTTAATTTAATTAACACAGATCAAACTCCCAGGAGGTTTCATGTCCTCCACAACTGTGTGTGATAGAGACAGTAATTTAAAACCTATTTATAGGTCTTTGTGTTCATTTACTTGAAAAAGGGATTAAAAAAACTCTATGAAATCATTCTACTACAGCAGAAGCTACTGAAGTTCTTTAGAGTAGGAGCCAAATGTATTTATAAATGACGGAAGGGCAGTGGCTAGGGCCAGGTATCAGAGATCTGGTTTATTTTCCTGGCTGCAACAGTGGCATCTAGTCCCTGCTACCCAAGTCAATTGTACATTTTCTCCACTGATGTTTTAATCCATGATGCATAAGCAGGCCCTTATGTAGGGTCCCAAGATCTTGACCTCTCGCTCTCAGGGTGTTCATCAGCGGGCTATGAGATCAAACTACCCATTACTTGCTCTCTGTACTGGGAACTCCTGGCTGAGCTGTGGCCTAGTTTTAAGACATGGGATGAAAAACTGCAGTATGGTTAGGGCAATCTCCTGGGAAGTTGTGCGTTGTGGGTTTCAGCCTCAGTAGACTGAGGAGGTCCCCAAAAACTTGGTTTCACGGTTCTTGGAACACTATAATAATTTCTTAATATAAGAAATCACTGCTAGAGCTTTCTTTGCACTTCTCGCAATGTGACTACTGTCATTTTTCATTGAATTCTGTGATTTCTAAGCACATTAAATGTAGTCTGAGAAAGTCTCACAGGTCAGTTCCTTCCTATCTGTTTTTGATAATGTTTTGGGTGGACTGAGGTATCCAGCTTCTATATGTAAGGTGTTTCTCAGGATGATCTGAATTAGAATCAAAGGGAAAAAAAAATCACTTGCCTGCAAAAAATAATGAGAAGTGGAGAGAGAGATGCAGAGAGAGAGCAGTAATTATTGAGGAATACAGTGGCAAAGAACATGATAAATACTCTAGAACAAGATTCTGTAAATCATATGAGAACCGTGGAAGGAGATCTCAAACGGGTGTGCAGTGTCCTCTTGTTCTGTGCCTGAAATTCTCCTTTTATCACACATACCATCAGGCTTCTGCACTGAATAAAACAGGGTCTTGAGGGAAAAATAACAGCATGTGATCTTGCAATTAAATAATCTATCCTGTCACATACACAAAGGGTAGAAGAACAGCAATTGCATACCTTAATTGGCATACAGCGTTTAAGTTGTTCTTCCAAGCCAGGGACTAAACTGAATCTTAGTGGAAACAGGTTGGAACAGAATGAAACTCTACTGTACTCAGGAAGAGCCATGATACCATGCTTTAAAGTCCTTTAAAGAGATGGGATTTGTTTTGGGATTCAGACACCTGTGAGCTAGCTGTCTAAACTCCCTTAAACTCAATAGAGATCTGGTCAATACAGTCAGAGCTGTCTGGAAAGTGATTCAACTAACCAGCTACTCCAAGGTGAACTGAATTGCTCTTTTCTGCCTTGATATCCACCGACTGTAATGGAAGCTTAGACACCTAACATAGTGAGGATTTCTACATATAGGCACCCAGACTGAAGTCTCTTAATCTTGAGTTGAACCTCAGGTGGAGAGAGTTCCCTTGATATAGACGATTTTTGAACAGTCACTACCGAAATACTTCTGTAGCAGTGCATTTTAATCTATATGGTCTGCTGTAAAAGTAGATGAATGCTGTTTTTTTACATTTATTTTATGATTGTAATGCTGGCTACTTTATACTCTTCAGAGTTCAGTAGAGATTTTCCAGTAGTGAGTAGAATTCTGTGTGTGCTGAAAGGCTTAATGATGAGTATTTTACTATTCCACTCTCCAAGAGGTGCTGATGTTATGTGATAGCAATCAGGCAGATCTGTATCTCGGTGCTGATATATGGGATTGCTGTTATTCTGTGTTCCTATTCTTTGATAGTTAGGAAAACCTGGAGCTTTATCTCCTTTGTTGGTTTAGTCAACAACAAATAGAAAATGTGTGGACTTGTGTTGGAGGGCTGCTGCTCCCTCAGATAAAATGTCAGCACTGTCCTTCCCAAGTTTGATTTTATACATCTCTCAAGATAGTTTTAAGTTATTATTATTATCATCATCATCATCATCACAATTATTATTATTATTATTCTATTCTATTGCACTTCGCAGATTTTAGCAGTATTCTTGTGGGATATTTTTGTGTTGCATTCCTTAAAATGTGCAATTATGATCCTAAAGGATCACAAGGATTTTCTCTGCCCAATGCTATGCCTTTCAAAAAAGCATTTGTTTTGTCTTTGAGGACTGCTTTTAGGGACTCCCAGAGGATTACTGGCAATTCCTCTTAACTGCTATTAATTCTTGGAAATATTTTAATCTCCATCAAAAAAAGAAAAAAAAATATGTAAAACAAGCATCTTTTAAAGGTGTGCTCCTAGACTGTAATGATTTAATACAAGGTCTGAGGCCTGCCTGAGGTCTAGCAGAACATCTGGATGGTTTGGCAACTTTTATGTTATAAAAGAGAATTACATTTAGAAGGAACTCCTAGCTGTTAAAATTGAACTTTTAAGGGAAATTTAATTTTTTAAAGCTAAACAAATTTAAATTAATATTTTATCCAGAAATTAAAATTCAGAATGCTTCAGCCTCCCCAACACTTAAACACATACTTAAGAGTGAGAGTGCAAATAACACAATAACTTCACCAACTTTATTCTGGACAACTGATGAAGAATCTTCCTGAACCTGGGCTTATTATTTCTATGACAGGAACATGGTCTGTTCTGGAAGAACTATTACATTTGACAGGAGAAAGAGTGTTGGTTCAGACCATCTATCAGGTTGTGCTAATAACAGTTTTTCTGAACACTTTATTAAAATCCTAGGCACAGCAAGTTTTTTTGAGTTTTATCTTTCAAGAGCATAAGAGCTATAAAAAATAAAAAGATATGATAAAAATGTGGAGTTCTGAGGGAAAATCACCCAGTCCCATCTGAACTCTGTGTCATAATACACTTTAATGCCTCCTAATAAAATGAAATTATACTGTTTTTAACCACAAGAGTAGTAAAGATTCTATAAACTAGTCTTGTGTAGTTAGAAGGCTTTATTATAATATACAATTTATGAGTATATTTGGGAATTTTCAAAACACCCTCTATATGAGTGTTTATACAGAACAAAACATGACTTTTTATTACAAAAAAAGACATATAACAAAATATTTACCATCTTCTTTGCATTTTCATATTCATATTCTTATCTCAATTGTTTATGCTGCTTAAAGATGGGAAATTAAAAATCACTAAGGGTGAATGATATTTCCAACTTCCTCTATAGAAGAAAAAAATTCTTTGGGTTCAGTGAATTGTAAGGAAAGACCACCTGCTCCTATTTCCTGAGATCTGGATCCAGTAAAACATTCTATGAGTCTCCTACAGGAAACGGTTAGTACTTCTTAGGCCTGTATGCAACTAGGTGTCACATACGCATACAAAATAGTATTCATGTTGGTAGTTCCTCATACAGGTTCCTGGAGCTATATATGTATGTCAATCTATGCATAACTTTAAATTCATTACAGTGTTAGATATTTGGCCCGTGCATGGAGTCTTGAGTTACAGTAATTTGAATGTTCTTTTTGAGAGTGCAGCTTAACTTAGTGTTTTCTTGGTTTCTAATTTTTGAGCAGTGAAGTGGTGAGATGGTGAAGGTTCTTGGCTTTTTGCAAACATCCCATATTTTGCAGAGGCACAGATGCGGCAGGCAACACTAACCTTTTCCAGGAGAGAAGACTGTATAGCGTTTCCAGTCCTTTTTTGGCTCAGTGGATCAACTGCTTAGCAAGCCTTATAAATCATGGCATGGCTCCTTCCTTTTGAGGCTCCTTGAGAAGCCTCTGCAACTTCCAAAAATACTAGAGAGTGGAGAGGCAGAGCAGCTACTTGGGGGGAAGCTTTTGGTAAGCGGGACTGAAAGTCATTCCATCTAATTTTCACCAAGGAAATGTTAAGTGTTCAGTCTAAACTTGTCTAGACTTCCTCTAGAGAGAGAGAGAGAAGGGAAGAGGTAGAAAAACTCCTCCCAAGGTGAGTAATTTTATCCTCTGAAGTTTTAAAACAGAGATGAAATGAATCATTTTCTATGTCTGCATTAAGGAGCCTAGATGGCGAGCTTAGACCACACATGAACTTTCAGCAAGATGAATGTAGTCTGGAAAAAGATGAGAAGGATAAATAAGGCACAGCTCAACTCTGTAGAAGAGGATAATGAGCGAGCTTATATAGTCATTGAACTTTCCCTGCTTTATGGCGTCAGGACACTTGAGGCGCAGAGAAAGCATATGGTTTTCTAATAGGGTCAGGACAAAGCAGAGAAGTTGGGAACGGGGAGGGAAAAATTCATGAGTGCAGCATATGACAAAAAGAAAAGCTGAGGTTTTTACCTTGTCCACCAGGTGAACTTTATGGGGTATCAAAGGGGAGTTCCAGTCCAGAGGAACCTCAGAGGACCTTAGACAGCCTGCAGACTGGAAAGAGTAGAAGAAAACAGATGAACTGATATATTTGGCAATATTTCCCGTGCTTGAAGTCTGCAGAAGGGGAACCCCCAGAGAGCTTTAGTCAGCCCACCACGTGAACTTCAGGGAGGAAATGTTCTCCTTTTACACTGTCAAACATCCCTTGTGAGCAAGTTACATTTTGAGCACTCTGAACACTATTTCTGCCACAAAAAAATCAAAGAAATTTTGCACTGTATCAATTCAGATACTCTGTCCTAGTGTTGGAGAAAATCCAGCCAATCACAGACCTCCTCAGCTCTCAGTTTTGGAGGTGTTGGGATGCTTTTGTGAATTTTAGGGTACAGAGGAGGTAAATGTAAACCTCTGCCCATTATTCAGGGAAACCTTAACTCTGTGGTAACTTACCTCACTCTGTGAGAGTTTGTTAGTCATTACGAGATGCAATGAGCATGCAGAATGTATGAAAAAGATTAGTTCCTAGAAGCTGATCTCTCACAGACTCCCACAGAGTTAGGACGGTTGAGTATTATCTCTGCTTTGCAGACGGGGATGCTCAGACAGGCGGCTCTTCAGGGACTTGAAGGTGGCACAGGAAGCCAGCAGTAAAACTGTGCTGTAAGCCCTTGTGACTTTTGGCCTAATGCCCTACCCACTTATTGCAATTTGTTTGGCTTAATTTGCTTGAGGCCTAAGTGAAGAAGTACCAAACTAGTTCTACTTCACATAGACCTTTCACAAGGTGCTGCCTCTGGCTGGTTGTACGTGGAAGAGGATACACACTGCTCCAGCTAGCTGAGTTAAAAAAGGACAAAACAAAAAGAACCAGGGATCTCATCCGGCCTATGTTTAGCCAGGATGGCTACTTACTTTCAAGATATTTGTGACATTGGTGTTCTTCTGTTTGATTTCTCTGCCTAAGCAAGAGGTAACTGGGCCTGCATGTTGCTGTGGGTGGGAGAAACTGCCTCATTTGGTGAGACATGGTGAGCAGAGCAGAAACAACTCTGCTTTCTCTGTCCTTGCATCATCTTGCCACTCTCATCTCCCCCATGCTGGCTGCCGCCCCGTGCTGGCACAGCATCCCCCGGCTGCTGTCCCCCTGGCCCACCCGTGGCAGGGGCACAGAGGATGCCACAGCCCCCAGGCACCCCGTGCGGCCCCCAGCGTGCGGGGGGTCTGGCAGCACAGCTGTTCCTCCCCAGGACCACCTGCCGCCCCTCAGGTTGCTCACCCCATAGCCGGAGGCRGTAGGCACAGGCTGCCGGGGGGGGCCCACTTGTCCCCTGGGCAAAAGGCTTGTGGCGAAGTGGGAGTTTGGTCCCCACACCACCGTCAAGGTGGGGGCAAGGGCAGGTGGTGGGGCCAGAGCCTTCCCAGCCTGGCTGCAGAATGGCGGCCCTGCCTCAGGGCAGCTCTGAGCGGCCCCAAGACACCGAAAACATCCCAGCCCCCAGGCTTCAGCTCTGCCTGGACCACGTGCAACCCAGCGGCCAAGCAGCAGGGCTATGTAAGTGAGAAGGGATGGAAAAGTTTTAAGACTCTGAAAATTCAGGCTGACTTGTGAGGGGTTAGTACCAAATCCCGGGCACAAGCTGCTGCAAATGGCAGGAATCCAGAACTTCTTGTGGGCCAGATGCTCGGCTCCCGCTGATGCATAAGTGGACCGGAAAGCTGCTGTAATGGGGTCGATGAAGATATTCCCTGCCATGGGGGAATCCCTTCATTGCTTACATGTTAATGAAGAGAAAGCAAACAACAGAAAGTTTTGAAAATACTTCACTCTATTCTCTTTTACTCCACTTTTGACTGCTCGGTTTTTGCTTCCCTGAATCCTGTAATGTTGTTTCACCGGTTTTTTTGGACAGCACTGATCATCTGGGCTACAGAGAAAATTATTTTGAGAGGAAGAAGCTGAAAATTAGACACTTAATTGTCTTTCCAAAAACAAACCCTGCACAAACCCCCCAAGATTCCTGTCATAAAAAAAAMCAAAACAACACAAAAAGCCTCTCAGCAGCCTTCTCAGCCAGCCCACTTTTAAGACTGCTGGTTTTCCACTGAAAAATTCTTTAGAGCCTTTTACACAAAAGAAAAAAAAAAGACAAAAAAGCCTGTTTCTGGTAGCAAATAGCATCTCACTTGAGTTCTGAAAACTGAAATACCTAAGTATCTGTAGCAAATGTGTGGCAACAAGAGCACCTGGCTTTGTTTCACTGTTTCTTACATCTGTTCTTTCTCAGTATTGGCAGAATTATGCCTGTTATTATCACAGTAAGTCCTGGTGGCTCTGCTGACGTGTCGTGAAACCACTGGAGGTTGTGGACCCCCAGTTAGGGTTCACCATTGTTCCAGGGATGCGTGTGAGCTGCAGAGTAAAAGGTCACTCAGAGTACTTGCTTTGGGTTTTTTTTCCTCTCTGGGACAGGAATTGCTCACCTGCACAGCACTAACATTTTACCTGATGCCCTGAGAGTCAGAAACATGCTGCTAGAGTGTTTCCAGCTGGAGACCCACTGGCAACTTTTAGAAATCCTTATTGCGTCCCTGAAAGCAAGAGACACACAGCCCCCCACTGCACTGCTCCGCTGTGGCAGCACTTACAGCTGAGTGAGTGCAAAACCCGAAAGCTTCACAGAGCTTACTGCGTTTTCAGAAAAGCCAAACTATGGCAAGATTGCTTCTAGCTCAGCTTACCTGCTTTAATATGACAGCTTTGTTTCCAGCCTCCTGTGCTTTGTTGCAGGGGCCATTCTGGGGAGGTGGGAAATGCTTAAAATGATATTTGTGATCATTCCAGATTTTGCTCTCATCTTACTTTAAAGATCCATTAAAGCTCAAATTAAGCAAGACTCCTGCTGTTAACTCAGTCAACTGTGAATGGGTCTGTGCAACTGTTACACATCCTTTGAAAGTAACGAGTAACAGGCAAAAACCTGCTAAGGCTTCCCTTTTGATATGGAAGGATTTTTGCTGCAAGGATTTTCGTTTGTTTTAAGGCTTTGATTTCTTAAATATGTTCAGGGAAGAAAGCATACATGATTCTTAATTGCTTCCTAAATTGGGAAACTGCTATACCTTAAGCAGAGAGTGAAATTTTTGTGTTCTTCTTGAGGATCTGTGTCTTGCTAATCTTCCAGATAAAATGAACTTTGGAGTGAAAGTCATTAATCATGATATCTTAACAACATACACTTCAAAAGAAGTATATACCCTTTCAGATTGCTAAGATACCATCGGTGAAAGCAAAACGTAATGTGACGTTCTGGGGACATCTAGTGGAGGAAAAGTAAAATAGTAAAAATGCACAACGTATGAACGTTGCCTGCTGGTACAGTAAAATCAAAATCAGGACACGCACGACTGAACAAAGGTTCACTGTGTTTAAACCCAAAATTAAATGTTTCTGGATAAAAGAAAACTGTTTCCTATTTCTAGAAGAGCCAACTATGCCTTTGTAATTGCCTTTAAATAATACATTATAATTAATTTCATTTTGGATGTGGGAGTTTATTTCACGTTTTTTCTATAGTTTTATTTATTTGGCAAGTAAATTGTTTACATTTACTTGAGATTCCTTGTGTGCAATAAAGCAAAGATAATACTTACCAAAGTAAGTTGCCAACTATTTTATTAATTTTGAGATGTTTGGGTGGAAGATGTTAAAAGTGATACGTACAGGTAGCTCAAATATTCTTTTCTTGTTAGAATTAAAGCTGTCAATGAAGTTGATTTGTACCACTGATATTACCAGTGTTATTACATTTCATCTTTGACATTTTATATATGACCTTACAACTCAACTTGGTTTTGGAGCTGTACTGTCATATTGGGGAACAAAATGCTTACTTTGACTGCCCTCACCACAGATTCAGAATCCTGACATACTGACTTGCATGGGCTCCAGTGAGACTGGTATACCTTGAGATTCATAGAATAATAGAATCATTAAGGTTGGAAAAGACCTTTAAGGTCATCAAGTTCAACCATCAACCCAGTACCCATGCCCACTAAACCATGTCCCAAAGCGCCACATCCACACGTTTTTTGAACACCTCCAGGGATGGTGACTCCACCACTTCCCTGGGCAGCCTGTTCCAATGCCTGACTACCCTTTCGGTGAATAAATTTTTCC
>JASVER010000087.1:1090467-1239082 GCA_030449065.1 Oceanodroma leucorhoa
TAATATCCAATCTAAACCTCCCCTGGCGCAACTTGAGGCCATTTCCTCTCGTCCTATCACTTGTTACTTGGGAGAAGAGACCAACACCCGGCTCTCTACAGCCTCCTTTTAGGTAGTTGTAGAGAACGATAAGGTCTCCCCTCAGCCTCCTCTTCTCCAGGCTAAACAACCCCAGCTCCCTCAGCCGCTCCTCATAAGACCTGTTCTCCAGACCCTTCACCAGCCTCGTCGCCTCTTCTCTGGACACGCTCCAGCACCTCAATGTCCTTCTTGTAGGAGGGGCCCAAAACTGAACACAGTATTCGAGGTGCGGCCTCACCAGTGCCAAGTACAGGGGCACGATCACCTCCCTACTCCTGCTGGCCACACTATTTCTGACACAGGCCAGGATGCTGTTGGCCTTCTTGGCCACCTGGGCACACTGCCGGCTCATGTTCAGCCGGCTGTCGACCAGCACCCCCAGGTCCTTTTCCGCCGGGCAACTTTCCAGCCACTCTTCCCCAAGCCTGTAGCGTTGCCTGGGATTGTTGTGACCCAAGTGCAGGACCCGGCACTTGGCCTTGTTGAGCCTCATGCAGTTGGCCTCGGCCCATTGATCCAGCCTGTCCAGATCCCTCTGCAGAGCCTTCCTACCCTCAGGCAGAACAACACTCCCGCCCAGCTTGGTGTCATCTGTGAACTTACTGAGGGTGCACTTGATCCCCTCATCCAGATCATTGCTAAAGATGTTAAACAAGACGGGCCCCAAAACTGAGCCCTGGGGAACACCGCTCATGACCGGCTGCCAACTGGATTTAACTCCATTCACCACAACTCTCTGGGCTCAACTATGCAGCCAGTTTTTTACCCAGCGAAGAGTACACCCGTCCAAGCCATGAGCCGCCAGCTTCTCCAGGAGAATGCTGTGGGAGACAGTGTCAAAGGCTTTGCTGAAGTCCAGGTAAACCACATCCACAGCCTTCCCCTCATCCACTGGGYGGGTCACCYRGTCRTAGAAGGAGATCAGGTTGGTCAAGCAGGACCTGCCCTTCATGAACCCATGCTGGCTGGGTCCGATCCCCCGGTTGTCCTGCACCTGCCTCGTGAGCGTCCTCATGATCCGCTCCATGATCTTCCCTGGCACCGAGGTCAGGCTGACAGGCCTGTAGTTCCCCGGATCCTCCTTCCGGCCCTTCTTGTAGATGGGCGTCACATTGGCAAGCCTCCAGTCGTCTGGGACCTCCCCTGTTAACCAGGACCAGTGGTAAATGATGGAGAGCGGCTTGGCAAGCTCCTCCGCCAGCTCCCTCAGTACTCTCGGGTGGATCCCATCCGGCCCCATAGACTTGTGTATGTCCAGCTGGCGTAGCAGGTCATTAACCTCTTCCTCTTCGATTATGGGGGGTTTACTCTGCTCCCCATCCCCATCTTCCAGCTCAGGGGGGTGAATACCCAGAGGATAACTGGTCTGAATATTAAAGACTGAGGCAAAGAAGGCATTAAGTACCTCAGCCTTCTCCTCATCCTCAGTGGCAATGTTCCCCCCAGCATCCAATAAGGGAGGGAGATTCTCCTTGGCCCTCTTTATGTCGTTAACRTATTTGTAAAAACATTTTTTGTTGTCCCTGATGACAGTGGCCAGTTTGAGTTCCAGCTGGGCTTTTGCCTTCCTAATTTCCTCCCTGCACGACCTGATGAGATCCCTGTACTCTTCCTGAGTCGCCCGCCCTTCCTTCCAACAGCGATAGACTCTCCTTTTTTCCCTGAGTCCCAGCAAAAGCTCCCTGTTCAGCCAGGCCGGTCGTCTTCCCCGCCAGCTCCTCTTACGGCACACGGGGACAGCCCGCTCCTGCGCCTTTAAGACTTCCTCCTTGAAGAACCTCCAGCCTTCCTGGGCCCCTTTGCCCTTCAGGACCGCTTCCCAAGGGGCTCTCTCAGCCAGCRTCCTGAACAGGCCAAAGTCTGCCCTCCGGAAATCCATGGTAGCAGTCTTGCTGACCCCTCTCCTTACTTCCCTGAGAATTGAGAATTCTATCRTKTCATGCTCGCTGAGCCCCAGACGGCCTCTGACCACGACATCTCCCACCAGTCCTTCTCTGTTGGTAAACAGCAGGTCGAGCGAGGCACCTCCCCTGGTAGGCTCGCTTACCAGCTGCGTCAGGAAGTTACGATCTTCCACACACTCCAGGAACCTCCTTGACTCTTTCCTCTCTGCTGTGTTGTATTTCCAGCAGATGTCGGGCAAGTTGAAGTCCCCCACGAGGACAAGGGCTAGCGATCGCGAGACTTCTGCCAGCCGCTTGTAGAACGCTTCATCGACCTCTTCATCCTGGTTGGGTGGTCTATAACAGACTCCCAGCAGGATATCCGCCTCGCTGGCCTTCCCCCTCATCCTGACCCATAATCACTCAACCCGATCATCACAAACRTCGAGCTCCATGCAGTCGAAACACTCCCTGACATACAGAGCCACGYCACCGCCTCTCCTTCCTCGCCTGTCCCTTCTGAAGAGCTTGTAGCCATCCATCGCAGCACTCCAGTCATGAGAGTCATCCCACCATGTTTCCGTGATGGCGACCAAGTCATAGCTGTCCTGCTGCACAATGGCTTCCAGCTCCTCCTGTTTGCCGCCCATGCTGCATGCATTGGTGTAGATGCACTTGAGCCGGACTATTGACCTCACCCCCGAGATTGGCACGCCACCCCTAGGCTCATCTCTCTCGAGCGTGACTCTATCCCCTTCCCCCTTCATACCTAGTTTAAAGCCCTCTCGATGAGCCCCGCCAACTCATGGGCGAGATCGTTCATTTGAAGGAGCCTGCAGGTTTTAGAAAGTACTTGGAAGTAGTATCAAAACAATTACTGCCCTGCCGTTATGATTATAGGTGGGTCAAATAATATTTATTACACACAGTAACCATCTTCCCATCTATCTCACTTCACTTGCATACCCAATTCACTTACAAACCAACCCGTACATGCAGGCTTGTAATATGCCAAATCACGGCTTATGGGAGCAGTCTGAGGCTGATTTCAGGAGTCAAAGCCAAAGAGAACCACCTAGTCCTGAGCAAGGCTTCAGACTAGAAAGCATGGGAGGGTGGTCTTACGATATAATCATAGAATCACAGAATGGTTTGGATTGAAAGGGACCTTTAAAGATCATCTAGTTCCAACTCCCCTGCTGCGGGCAGGGACATAATGCTGGAGTGTAGCTAAATGGAGCTATGTCAAGGCCCCGTAGGGAAGTAGGACTCCATGAATACGTGTTGATTTACATTTTTGTTGCTGAAAGACAGTTACTTTTTTGGGCCAACAGCAGCAGTGGTTTCAGACAGGGACATTGGGTAGTGCCTCCGTAAAGAAGCAGAGAAGCGTAGCTTGTCTAACAACCACCTTAAGGAAGAACTGGGTTACTTCGGATCTGAAACTTGAGAGAACCAGGAAACAGACAGCAGTTCCTCAGAGGTATTGTTCAAACTATTCTACTCAGTCTATGCTATATTATTCTCAGTGCATCAGGAGATTTTTGGATTAAGGAAATGTTGCCACGGCTTTTTATTTTAGCATAGAGGTTTTGAGGTAGTTCTTCAGAATGGCAAAATCTACAATTACTGTTAAAGGGAAAAAGTCAAATGTACATGAGCCCTGAGCCTTCCCCATTGGGAGTTATTTTAAAAAGCAGTAACCAGGAAGGCAGGTAGGTTGAAGAAGAGTTATCCGTAAGCAGGGGTAAAATTTGCTACCTTAATTCCCTAAAACAGCGGCCTTCCTCTCTCCAGATAAATGGCATGGTAATCCTCTCTCCCACAAAATGGGTTACTCTAGCCAGGTTCTCACCAGTCCTGACTACTGTTTTCCAGAGACTTGTGAGAAAAATGTGTGATCAGGCACTATGACTATGGAGTTCTACTGTAAGATCAGCAAATGAAGAGACTCAATATATGATTAAAATTTTCAGATATTGGAATGGATGGGATTGTGATAAACTGTTACTTTATCTGTGGTTTGTTTACAGGAGTTGTCTTCAGAAATATTCCCTTCTGCATCTTGCATTTTATAAGGGCTGAGGGGATAGCAAAAGCCTCTTCGGAGGAAGAATCAATACTGACAGTCTGACAGTTATTTAAGTAAAATTTTAAGCTTAAGAGAAATGTAAGATTTGCCAAGATTATGCAGCATATAGCTAAATCACACAGTATCGAAGTCCAACTCTTACTCCAGTGAGAACCAGTCCATTAAAGTCTCTAAATAACTAAATGAGGCAAACTACATTTTTGGAGTGTTTTTTAGATATTTCACACTGAGACAGTTCACATTATAGTTCTGATGAAACTACATTTGAACAGGAAACGATTTGGACCTAGTGGTGTCTGCACAGTGGATTAGGAAAAAAAAAAAATCAGCCTCTGGACCAAATGGCACCGGAAATTTTTTCCCTGCTGTAAGCAGAGTCCCTCTTGGATCAGTTGACCTCTTTAATAGAAGGAGAGTCTTCCATTAAATCAAAGGGAACAGAAATCAGTCCTGTAAGCAGGTGGTTGCCTCTGGGTGATGACCAGGGCCAGACTTTCTAACTCTTATAAGAGTTACTGCGGAAACTGCCCATGAAATTGGAGACATTGTGAAGGTAGAGGCTAAGCAAGCTGTTCAGTGTATAGCACTCCCCTGCTCGCGTTACTGGGACTCAACATTAATGGGTCTTCGTGAAAACAGAAGGGCTTAAATTCTCACTCTAAGACTGATGAGACTTTAGACAAGCTGCATGGTGCATTCTTCCTATGTAAGAATGTTATTTAAATGTTATTGCCCTCTAGACTCAGCTTCAGCACCTGGTGAAGCAACTCATTGAGGAGGATGAAGGTATTTGCCCAACCATATATTAATAGCATCTTATTTCTATCTGAGAAAAAGAAAAATATGTTCCCTGGGGTAAGGGTGGGTTGGATCACCTTCAAGATAAGGTACTGACTGCAAAAACTGAAAAATATAAAGTGGGATAATTAGGACTGGTTTATCAAAGTGACACACAGTCATATAAAGCCACATGTAGCACAGGTGGGACCTCCTGAGGGTGGTGCAGACCCCAAGAGCATGCCTGGTCCCTTTTAAAACATTGGACTTGTATGGGAGATCTGTGCCCTGTTCAAATTTGGTTGGCTTAGATAATAAAGAAGCCAACATTTTCTGAACTCATTAAGGTGAAAAGTTTTTGCATGGCACTTAGAGTAGCACAACATAAAAATCCAGGTCTGGTAAGTACAGATTTTGACTAAACCTCCAGAAACTTAGTCACAGATTTGTCAAAGTACTGTACTGATGCAGGGTGCTGCTAGGGCTGGAAGATAACCAATTCTGTACCTGGGAAAATAAGAAAATCTTGCTTGCCAAGAAAGTTACTTGTAACTGTTAAAAAAGAGGGCCCTGAAATCTTTGATTCTTTAAAAGATGGGAAGCCTGACAATATTTTTGTCTAGGCACTAATCTTTTGCCTCCTAGTATTTTAGCTGCTTGATTTGAAAAAGCTGGCCATTGTTACTGCAAATTTCTTCACGTTTCTCATGTCATAAAGTGGTTTTGGAGATGCTGAAAAGTTTTTTGAAAAAAAAATGAAACAGCAGTCTAGTGAAATCTTGATATAATAGAGTCAAGGGAGGGTAATTAGTACAGGACAATACTGGGGAGATCGACCAGGTAGTGTGCTGGGGACTTTTCAGCACTGTCATTCTGTTTATCAAACCTGTTCCTAAAAACCTCCAATGATGTTTTCCAAGTAGCCTATTCAAATACTTAACTATTTTCATCCTTAAAAGGTTCTTATTGGTAGCAAACCTTAATCCTTTTTAGTTTTCATCAAATCTGCAGAGGGCATAAAGAACAGTGGGTGTCATACTAGCTATAAAACCCTTTCATATATTGAAAGAATATTCCCAAGTTTCCTCTAAATATTTTCTTTTTTTTTTATTATTATTATTAAAACAGAACATTTCTTTTAACACAGCTTGCAGATCATATTTTCTAAATTTCTTACATTCTTATTATCTGCTGGGCTGTCTCCCAAATGAGACATAATTTCTGAATTACGTTGCAGTGCCCAAAAGTAAACACTGCACTCTAGGTGACATCTCTCCTATGCTGAACAGCTCTCATGTCTTGTAGATGATGCTCCTCAAAATATGTCCTGGAATGTCCTTTTGCAAGAGCATCACATTCTTGACTTAAATTAAATGTCTGATTCACTGGAAGCCCAGGGCCTTTTCTTCAGTATTGCTGAGTGGTCAGCTATTCCCCTGTTGTATTTATGCATTTGAATGTTCCTCACTAAGCACTTTACTTAGCCTTTATTGAATTTCATCATGTTGTTTTCAAGCCGTGCCTTTCGTTTATTAACATTACTTAAAATTTAAATCCTGTGCTGCTGAGCTTTTGCAACCTGTTCCAGTTTGAACTTCTCTGCAAATGTTACAAATACGCTTTTTAGACAGTCATCCAAGGCGTTGAGGAACATACTGAATGCAGACTACAATGGATGTCTGCAGCCTGTCGCTTGATATCTTCTGACAGTCAGACAGATAATTTTTGATAACTACTTTGTGAGTGCTTTCTTTTTCCTGGGTAGCTATACACCTATTTCATGATGTTTATGTAGATGTACTCTGTATTTGTGTATTTTGCTAGCAAGAATGATATTTAAAACAGTGTCAGTAGCCTTACTAAGTGCAGTGTATATCAAATATCTGATCAAATCTCACCCTTTGTGAGTGCTGAAGCAAAGATGATGCAAACTTTTCAGCCCTTACTATCTGCTGTTCTCTTTCCTTCCTTGTTAAGCAATAGGCATTCTTTTCCTTGCCATCTTCCCATTTCTAAAATATTTTTCTTGTTGCATTTTATGTTTCTGGTTAGATGAAACTCATATTCACTTTGATCTATGCTGCATCTTATTGCTTCATAGTCTCATTTACAACTATACCTGTAGGTCCTTGTTCCTGCTTTTGTATTTATATTTACATTTTTCTGCTTTCCTTTTTCTTTTCCTGGACCTTAAAGAGTTTTTGATGGAGTCATATTGGTCTCCTGTTATGCTCCATATGTTTCCTTTGCATCATGACAGTCTGCCATTATCTTTAATATAGTCCCTTTCAGTAACTGCGAACTCTCTTGCAGTCTTTTTTTCCTTAGAATATCTTCCCAAGAGACCCTACCTTCCAGTTCCCTCAGTTTGACAAAGTCTGCTTTTTTGAACTCCATTGTCCTTATTCTGCTGCTCTCATTCCTTCCTCTCTTTAGATTTGTGAACTCTATAGTTTTGTAATCACTTTAACCGAAATTACCTTCTACCTCCAGCTTCTCAACCAGATCCTCCCTATTAGTCAGAATCAGTTCTAAAACAGCTGCAAGCTTCTCAGTGCCTTCTTCCATCTTCTTAAAAGGAAGTTGTCCTCAACATGTCCTGAAAGCCTACTGGACTTTCTTCATCCTAGCGTTATTTTCCAGCACATATCTGTGTATAATTCGTCTCCCATTACTACAAGTAAAACGGCACCCTTTGGATGCTTCTACTAGTTACAAAAAAAAAAAAAAAAAAAAAAAAAAAAAAAAAAAAAAAAAAAAAAAAAAAAAAAAAAAAAAAAAAAAAAAAAAATCCAAAAAAGCACTAAACCCCACTCTTCTATGTCCTTCTGATGAGGTTATTTCTAGCAGGTCCCTATTATGACCTTGTCTTTATTTTTTTCCTTTTTACCTTTTCCTTGAGATGCTCAATGCACCTCTCACCTCTTCTGGCAGGTGAGCAAGGATCTACATTTTTGATGTACAGTGTGGCATCTTCTTCTTTTTCCCCAGAGTCTGTCTTTCATAAACAAAGTGTACTCCTTTGTCCCAGCAGTTAGAGGACATAGCATGGAAACATGACCATTACACAGCAGTCATAGACAGCTGCTTAGTCCAACTGGGACTGTTTTTGTTTCACATTCAATAYCTTAGTTCTAGGGAATCAGAAGACTTCAGAAACTTCCTCAGTTTTGTCATACCCTTATCTGTGATTTTTTCATCTGAATAAAATGTTTTAACAACTTTGAGGCTTATAAAATTTGGAAAATTGGTTTACTGAGCAAAATACCTTTAACAATTTACACCATACACAATTGTGGTGAGAATTCCTACCTTAGATCTAGAGCTAATTGGTATTAACTGGCCAGAAGATCATATAATAAACAGAGATTGTAATATAAACACCAGGTCTTAGCGGAGGGAGACAGGGTAATTTTCCAGGACAGCAGCGTTGATTTTTTTTTTTCCCTTTCAGAATTCCAGCCTATTCCTGCTGCAGTAGTGTCTCTTTAACTGTGAGTAAATTTATTTGAGAAGCTACAGAAATCTTCATAAAATTGGTGTAGCTCTCTAAACTAGCAGTGATTATTTGGATTACCTGGGCTATGAACAAGCTACACAAGTCCACTGACATCACTCTTGCCAACACTGAAAGAGTTTTTTATGTTTTCATGATGGAAAATACAGTCTCTCCCTGTCTGGTAAATAGTTTAATCCAAACAGCAAGTGATGCCAGCTACAGGCCTCTCCTGGGATTATTCCATGATTGTGGAGACTACTAATTCAGAACATTTATCATTGTCCCTGAAGTTGTTTCTGGTGTCTTTGATTCACCTGCACTGAAAAAACACAGAATCACCGAATGGTTGAACTTGAAGGACCTCTGGGGATCACTTAGCCCACCTTCCCTGCTCAGAACAGGGTCAGCTACAGCACATTGCCCATGGCCACATCCAGTTAGCTTTTGAATATCTCCAAGGATGGTGGCTCCACAACCTCCCCAGGCAACGTGCTCCAGTGTTTGAACAATGAAAAAGTTTTTTCTTATGTTTAATTGGAATTTCCTGTATTTCAGTTTGTGCCCACTGTCTCTTGGGCCTGTCCCTGGGCACCACTGAGAAGAGTCTGGCTCTGTCTTCTTTACTCCCTGCCATCAGGCATTTAGTCTTCTCCAGGCTGACCAGTCCCAGCCCTCTCAGCCTCTTCACATAGCTCATATGCTCCAATCCCTTCATCACCTTCATGGTCTTCTGCTCTACTCCCTCCAGTATACCTGTGTCTCTCTTGCACTGAGAAGCCCAGGACTGGATCCAGCACTCCAGCTGTGGCCTTCCCAGTGCTGAGGAGATCATACCCTCGACTTGCAGGCAATGTGATGCCGTTTCTGATGCTGCCCAAGAGAGACTGTTAGCCTTCCTTGCTGTAAGGGCTCATTGCTGCCTCATTGTCTACCAGGGCTGCCAGGGCCTTCTCTGCAAAGCTCCTTTCCCGCCACTCATACCCCAGCCTGTACTAGTGGATGCAATTTTTCTGCCCAGGGCTATTTACCTTTACTTGAACTTCTTGAGATTCTTGTTGGCCCATTTCTCCAGGTTGCCGTGGTCCCTCTGAAAGGCAGCACAACCATTTGTTGTATCAACCACTCCTCCCAGTTTTGTATCTTCTTCAGTCTTGCTAAGAGTGCAGCCCGTCTCATTGTCTAGGTCATTAATGAAGATGTTAAACCATATTGGACCGAGTATTGACCCCTGGGGGACACTGCTAATGACTGGCCTCCAGCTGGACTTTGTGCCACTTTGAGTCCAGCATTTCAGACAGCTTTTTGTCCACCTGACTGTGTGATTGTCTAGTCTGAACTTCATCCTTTTGTCTATGAGTATGCTATGGCAGACACTTTTGAAAGCCTTACTGAAGTCGAGATAGGCATCCACTGACCCCCCCTTGTTCACCAAGGCAGTCATATCACTGTAGACGGTTATCAGAGTGGTCAAACATGATTCCTCTTTGTAAATCCATGATGACTACTCCCAGTCACCTTCCTGTGCTTAACTTCTTTCTAAATGGCTTCCAGAAGGATTTGCTCCATCAGCTTCACAGGGACTGAGGTGAGGCTGACTGGTCTGTTTTTCCCTGGATCCTCCTTCTCGCATCTTCTTGAAGTAGTGACATTTGCTTTCTTCTAGGAAAGATAATCAAGAGTGGCCTTACAATGACATGCTATTAAGTCACATGCACTTATTTATGTCCATTTTTTTAAATGTTCCCTAATCTGATCCTTCTCCAACAACGGTAAGTCTTGTTGCTCCAGAAAAATGCCATAACAGGAGCTGCCAGAATGCGATGGGGTGACCAGTCTAATGGTATACAGCCCATTTTCAGTTGGACATGTGTTCATAAAACAGCCTTTTTATTTGGCTAGAGTTCACTTTAATGTAGGCTATACTATTTATTTCAGCCCTAATTTTAAAAATCAAACAGAAATATCCCACCATAAAATCTGATCCAATGATCTTTCTCTTTCTTATGAAAAACATAAGCCTAGTTAAAGTCAAATGCATAAATTATATCCTCTAGCAAAGCTTGTTTATTCATATAAAGATAGGAGGAGTCATATAATATGAAATTGTCTCATGAGGAATATGGCAGAAGAACATTAACTTCATTCTGAACAGGACTGAATAAAACGTTGTTCTTTGTGTAGAAATACAGAACAAGACATATTAACAAGACATATTAACAAGAGAGTACTTGATGATCACTCACTGATCCATACATGTACACAGGATATTTTAAAATAAGTAGGGATGTTGTGAATATAATTATACCTACTTATTTGGAATACTGAAAAATATAATTGGTATTTACATGTCTATTCCTCTTAGAATGCAAAGTAGAAAATTTTCCTATAAATTTGAGATTATTTGGATTTGAAAAATTTACACCAAGGGTAATGCAAGAGTTGGCTGACGACTTTTCTTTTTTTTTACTGTGCCCTTTTGAGAAACTGTCTGCAGCCAAGAAATCAGAATGAAATTCAAAAAGAATCTTCTAGATCAGAACATCATATTCTAGATCCAGGAATTTCCTTGCTTTGTAGAATATACAGCAGCAACCAGGAATGCTTAATTGGCTGTGCCTTCATTTTCTCCAGATAATGGAATGGTTCATACTTCTGGAAAATATCCAGTACAATATTAAACAAATGAGTGAGATAATTCCTCAGCCTCAGTTCTCCCACCTGCTTCTGCAGGTGAATAGCTGTCGCTGGGAGCTATGGATACAGGGAATGCTGCTTCTGTGTCACTGCAGTCCTTTCCATCATTCCCAGAGCCCATGACTACCCTGAATAGTTTGGACCCCAGAGTTCTGGAAACAGAGATAGCCCGGGTGCGAGAGCAAGAATGGAGATTTATAGCAGACTTCCCTCAAGAAGGGTGGATATCTTTTCAGATGCCCCTATGCAGTTCTCCAGTAGCAGCCTGCTGGCAGGCCCTGTGGACAGGGGATCTGCTCAGGTGTGGGGTGGCCCCTGCCGGACCTGTGCCCACAGAAGGTGCAGGAGCACAGGGGAGCGTTCTGCTGGGCAAGGAATTTCCCATCTTGCAGCTGTCCCTGAACTCATGAGTCAGAACACTGAGCTTTTCTCCCCTTAAATGATAAGATTTAGTACTTTCTCTCCAAGAGGTCCCTGCCTGCCCTCTCTCCTTACTAGAAAAGCCTGAGAGAGGGTAATGAAGTGCTGACTTCATTACTTGGACCAAAATCAATGGGAGCAGAAACAGGCTCTCTGTGGGTTTAGATAGGTTTTGATCTACAAAATGTATACTTTGTACACAAGTATACATTACTGAATAAAATGTATTGATTGAAAATGAAATACAAGTAATAACGCCATAATTTTTTATCCAGTAGCTGTCTGAAAAAAACACACTTGGTTGTAATGCAAATATGCCAACCCATACAGCCTTTCTTCCAGGTGTCTGCCTTATGTATTAAAAGCTAATGCCCTTACAGTACCTTCTAACAATTTGCATATACTGAATCCGCTATGTAGAGAAAAAAATGACTTGCATAATGAACTGCACATACACAAAAAAGAAGGTATGCAAAATAAACACATCAACTAGCTGAATACTAATTACCTATAAGCAAAATCTGAAGATACTCAGTATGCAGAACCAATCAGTTATTGCACCGAACACCTATAACTAATTTCTTCCAGGAAGAAAATTTTCCATTAGCTTTAGTGAATTTATACCCGTTATAGAAAGGTTGTAGCTAAATAAATATTATTTTAGTTTAATTGGATTAAAAATTAGAAATGCAAATTCTGGTGCACCATGTCTCTAAGTCCTTGTCTCCCTTTTTATGGTAATACCCTTCTAATGGTTTAAGCCTATGAAGAAAAAACACTGAAGATTTTAACTAGCAGCTTTGCAGGGGGGCAGAAAGGAGCAAAGAAGATTTAGTGGTGAAAAGAGCAAATAAATAGGTGCTCCAAGATTAAAAAGAGGGTAGAAGTGCATGCTGAGCTGTTGAAAGACCTCTCTGTGTTTAAAGAAAAATATTGTTTGGTTCTTTCACCAGTGCATGATCAAAATAAGAGGTACAAATTAGTTCATGGCTGCTGAAGCTACAAAACATCATGCAGAGAGCTGTCTTTGGGAACGTTTTAATGAGGAGAAGAGGTCATCAGACTGTGACATTGCTTTTCAGAATTCTTCAAGAACAACACAGACTTCCTGTTCCAAATGTGGTAAAGAATAAAACAACCTTAGTAGTAATCGTACAACTTTTGAACCGTGTTCCTTGGAAATACTGTACCGTGCTCATTTTGTAGCTTTAGTTAGCTATCTCAAAGGAACTCTTCCATATTTTCCATGTGCCCTTATTTCAAAAGTACAGTGAAATGGTAGCGCTTCAACAAGGATTATATTTATAAAATAAAGTTTTATTCAGTCTTCTAAAGAGATTTTAATGTTTTCATTGCTCTAGGTGAAATGGTACACTGTGGCTCTGTTCATTAACATTTAGCATCAGTGCAAAAATCAAGGATTACCACATACAGTTTGAAAGGACATCCAAAATGACTTTGAAATTAAATTCACTACAATCTTAGTTTTGCAGCATTTCAAACGTGATTTTAAAATGTATAAGTTAAGTTAATGGCATTCCAGGTCAAATATCCCCAGCCCAATAACAAGTCCCACATAGAATGGCATTATTTAAATTTGTGGCATACTGTATATGCTGACTAGGATTGAAGAATTCCACTGTAAATTTAATATATAAGATGTATACTACAGTGCAGTTATTGGAAAAAAAGCTTCCTTGAGGATATTTAGAAAGAATATTAGCAGAGAGAAGATATCAGTAAATCAAATAATTATTCTAAGTTATGAGAGTCATTAGCAGAAATCTCACAACTGGAATGGCTTCAGGATTGCCAATAATTATAAAAATGCCAGTAACTAGCAATCGACACTGTTTTTTACTCCTGATAAACAATTGCTCCTGTGAAAGAAATAGGTAATCAAAATCATGATTTCTAAATCCCTTTTTTCAAAGGTGTCTAACAGTAAGAAAGAATACAAATGTATGTCAAATAACATCCATGAATCAGGTGCTATAGTTAATAATTTGGCTAAAAATTGACTTACTTATCTATTCATTAAAATAGAAAGAGCTGTATTACAAATCAGCCCTTTTTCTTTTTAGAATAGTTGTAATAAAATTTCATTTGGAAAAGCATCAGCAACAATGATACAAAGCTGGTGTAGATGGACTATTGCTCATGCCGTAGAAATTCTATTGTAATTCTTTCATTGCATATTCTTTTTAATTATAATAATTATGTTAAGAGAAGAAAGGATAACATAAACCAGACTGTATGCCACCTGTCTCTTCCTTTTCCACCAAATAAAGGGAGAAAATGAATTTGGTAACTATCTTCTGTAATCAGAAAGGAAATCTCTGTCATAGTGATTTCACTCTGCTTTTTCAGGTGTAAAGGGCACTGGCAACTGTCCGCCATCTGAAGTATGTAATTCTAACCTGAATATTGAAAGTCTACAAGAGAAACATATATATATTTGTAACAAAGGCGTGCTCTCATTGGCAAATACATTTTAGCAATAAATATTTATTTTTATGCCATTAATCTTACAACTTTAAATATTAATGACTACCAGGTCATTGCACCCTGCAACATTCTCCCATGAATCAGTTTACTTAAGCATTTACACTGATTTTCTTTTCTGTGGTATAGTTTTATTCTTTCACATGAGGTTCTAAATAGGTTATTTGGGAGTATTTTAGTTGTGTGTTTCACCTCTAAAAAAAATCCCAATGCAAATTTTTCCCACAAAGGCTAACAAGTTTGTTGGTTTTCAGTTTAAACCTTTAATCCTGTTTGAATAGATTGATGTCTTTTTCCTTGATTTACCAGATTCTTCTGTCAGTGATTAGGGCCTGGGAGTTTGGGCTAATCTGAGATTTCTCCTCTTCTTGTATTGTCATTCTAGTGCCCATTATTCTTCTCTTTTTTTCCTTTCCAAGAATACCACTGTATTCTATTCAATAACCATTGCTTGCTGAAAGAAGATGTCAATTAGCTGTTATGCATAGAGTTTTTAGCCAGCATGGTAGCAGCATTTGTTACAGGACTGTAAGCAAAGCATAGAAAAGTAAATGTTAAAAAAGAGAGAGGAAGGAAAAGGAGATTCTGAAATTCTGTATTTTGCTTTCAATTATCCCAAACTACATCTACAGGCAGTAATGACAAGTGTAAGTTTTGCGAATCAACATGATAGGAGAAAAAAATCTTTGATTGAGTGGATAAGCTGTGATGTAGAAATCCTGGAGCAGTTTTACTAGTAAGTATGCTTTTATAATTGAAGTATCAATGATTCTCTGTCTAAGGCAAAAGTGTTGTAGGGTCCTTTGATAGTAAATGTGGGCAGCTCTTGGAAACTTTTATATAGCTGTCATAAAACAATACACTACAGAATGTTCCTGAATTAAATGCCATTAAATCCAATGAATAACTTCACTGACTGCAACAGATTTCTACTGATGTAAACAAAATAAAAAACTGCTTCTTGATACATAAAGATGTAAGTTTTGAGAAAAACCCACAATTATAGACAGTCATAAAATAAATGGGTATAATCTAGGAAAAAAATGTGTATGTGTTTGCTGTAATCAGAGTTTAAACTGCCAGTTTTCTGTCAAAATCTTTTTTGCATAAAGGAAACAAACAAAACCCATAATAACATCCAAAAGCACTATTTTAATTTTTTCATCAACATGAAGTGATGTTCTTCATTAAATGGCAAACGTATCCTCAAAATAGAATGATACATAAACTGAAATATCTGTACATAAACTATCTGATTGTACAAACATCATGGTGTATGCATATAACTAATATTATGTATTATTAGTAGTTGAGTATTTATTTGTATTGCTATTAGTGATTTGCTATATATTAATAACTGCGGGTTTCATGCATGTATTTTATCTTTTTAATCAAAATATATGAACTGTAGTTTGATTTCAGAGTGTCTTCACAGATATTTGATAATCTTTCATTTGACACGTGACTTAAGGTGTGCTTACATAAGCATTTTGCTTAAAAGTTTTAGAAATATTTTGTAAAGCTCATATCTTTATATAACTTCTGAAATTTTATCAAATATCAATTATACATAAAAATCATTGATAGTTGTATCAAAATTATTTTTGCAGCTTCATTTCACCCAGCTTTGCTTTTCAGTGTGAATTTCTTTTTTTTTTTTTAGTAAACAAAAGCCTACAATATTTTTAAAACAGACTTATGTGCCATTTTGGGCAAGGTATTACAGCAGATCTTGAAAAAGGAAGGTCAATCCCTATAATACACAAAAGGTTTCTTGGGAACTTTCTATTCCAGAAAATGATGTTTTAAACACAGCATTTTTTATGAAGATGCCACTCTAAATGTCTACTGGTACTACAGGAAATATCTGTTGGCACCAAAGTAACTGCACCCGTGTTTTAATATTGCTGGACTAAATCCAGCATACCCCACATCTTGTTGGATTGTTCCTTAAAATTTTAACTCAGTGACAACAGACCATTCCAGTGAACTACACCTGAGCAGTGCTTAGCAAACAGATGTATACATCTATATATATTATTGTGGACTGCATAAAATAGCATGCTACGTTATCATACCTTGAATGCTTTATGATCTTGTCAAGACTTATGAAAAGTATTTTATGAATGTGAGACATACAGAAGGACAGTCCAGGTGCTGTACACTGCTATGGAAGTGGTTTACCAAATGGTTAGTCCATTATGTTAAGAAAGTACCAGTGTTACCATAGGGAGCTGTGGGACATTATGCATTGCTGAGTTGTTGTTTGGATGAAACATAAACCTAAGACTGGGTTTCATTGCAATCGCCACAGATTACATGGTAGCTTTATCAGGAGTAGGAATGCTGGGCCCTGTACCCTAACCAAACTCCAGATGAATTGGTTAGATTCTACTATTGCAAGAAAATACATCCATGGGGTTTCTCACTTTGTAACCTATTGCACAGTGCTGCTTTTCTCTGTAAAAAGCTGTTATGTTTCACAGGTTGCAACCCTCTTAAAAGGCAGTGCTTTGTACATAAATGGGAGAGACTATTTCTAAAATGTGTTTCCATAAAGAAGTTGTTAGCGATGGGTACCTTGAGACAGGTGAACAGGGAGGATCCTAAATCATAGCATTCTGTAAAACCTTAAGACCTCAGTAACTGGTGTTTCTCCTAGTGATGTTTATTTTTATATATATATATATATATATTTTTTTTTTTTAAACCTTGATGTTTATTTCTAGTACAACAGTGTATGTTTAATGAATCACTTAATTAGGTCCAAGGTTTCTAGAGTGCCAAGACAGGAGCACTGATCTCCGCTTCTGTCAGCAGAGACCCGTTGGGTGGCATTTAGTCTTCTCTCAAGGGTGATTCTGCTTGTCCTTGGGACCCTCTGCGCACTCCTGCCATGCAGCCCTGTGGGTTCATGCTCAAAGACTGAAAGGTGAAAAAGAAGAGGAGAAAATCTTTCAGAAATCTAACAGAAGCAACCTAACAAACAGATAAAGTGCAGTGTGGCAAGGGCAGCACAGTGCTTGAAGGGGCTCTGATATGCGAAGGTGAATGGCCTTCTAGTCTGTCGTAAGATCCAGTAATTTAGGAGGCCAAACTTCCATTTTGTGGCAGTCATGGGAAAATAAATTGTATCCCAGAAGAAGAACAAGAAGGAAACTCTCTGAGTAAAAAGTATCAGCCTGTTATCCCTGTCAGTCCAGCACAGGAGAATATTACTCACGGTGAATAATAACAGAAGAAATAGACCCAGAGGGAAGGCAAATAGCGAGACATATAAAGAATGTACAAGATCCTCATAACTGATGTTATTAGCCTGATGCTGCCAATTTCATACTCAAACTGATAGCTTAAATGTAGTAACTATGCATCAGTAGTGGCATTTATTAAAGCCTCATCACTAAGATTTAAAATCCTGGTCTTAGGACTCATTTAAATGGTTATAACTATGGGTAGACAGAGGCTTTGATCCTCTTCTCTAGCACTTTGAATCTCACCCCATGGCTGACTGATGGTGAGTTGAGAGAGAAGTTCTACCTGGAGCCATACACATACCATATCAACACCACCCAGTATGAGAAGTTAGGTGACATTTGCTTATATTTCTTTCCAATTTACTGCAGGACACTTGTCCTACCTATATTAAATAAAAATTTCAGACATTTTTCTGTTTCTCTTTTTCCTAGACTTGCAGACACATATTCTAGTTTTAAAATTGGGTTGTGTATCCTGCATGTAAACCCTTGTTCACTCTCTAAGCTTTGAATATGAGTAATGAGAAACTGTGTATATTATCCACAATCCCTAAGTCCTTTCAGCTACCTGGGGAGATGCTTTTCTATTCATATGCCATGACTCTTAAGAGTTGAGAAGGCAAAAATGAAGCATGTGTAACAAGAGGAGGGTAAAAACATCAGATTTTTGTTCCTCTAAAGCAGTTTTCTGTATTCACAAAATTATATTTATAATCTTGTCCAGGTTAAAGTTTGACGGTTTTTGCAGATGTTATAACTTTCTAGCAAGGAAGCTGCAAAACTGCGTATGTCATTTTTACAAAATCATAGATCAGAGTTGAATTATGAAAGATCGAGTGTCCTGAGAAGTGATCTCTGAATGCAGGAAGTATATATCAGCATTTACTACATAACATAACTCAGCACTGAGTTTGTCCATCCACCTCCCTCATCATACCAGCACCTACCATGAGGGAAAAGAGATCTCAGCAAGCAAGACATCACAAATAAATATATTTGTCAGGATAGGGCACCCTTAGAGAAAGATATTATGCTCAATGCCTGAAGTTGTTGCGTTAGCATACAAATTATCATGAAACTTACAGGAGGAAATACTTCGGCTGCATTAAAAGTTTGGTAAAGACATCTGGTGTATTCTGACAGCATCTATTGTTTAGATTATCTAAAAATGTTAACCATGTGATTCTTTCTGAACTATTAACAGTTTGTGTTGAAATGTTCTCATTCCTGGACATGGCCCCAGGCAAATTTCTGTGTGCATGTTTCTGTAGAAAAAACACCATCATTTCTGAGAGCAAGGTTATGGAGAAAATTTATTAGGCCAATGTTAAAACCTCTTATCACTCTCTATTTGAAAAGCAATTGTGCTACCATGAGGCGGAGATGGTACTTTACATTTGCCCAGCAGGCTATTGAGGATCAGAAAGCTCTTCTATGTGTAAAAAACCCCATAACAATAATAAAAAAATAAATCCCAGATTATTAGTTTCAATAGTTGTAGATTGCATATAATCTCTTGGGGTTTGTTAAACTATGGCAACAACACTCTGAGCACAAAAATCCCTTTGAGCGTTGCTCCAGCATATAGTTGCAGAGACTAAGGAACAATTTTTCACACAGCTGATCTTTTGCCTGCTGGAGGTCACAAAAAGAAGATCCAAGAGATGCTTCAGCTTCATTTGCAGGACTCCCCTTGGTACAGAGAGAGGGAGATGGAGAAGAATATAGGAGCTGGAAAGTCAGCTATTGAAAAGTTGAGAAATGTTAGGAACTTAAAACTGGCCAGCAGGTATTCACACTGTGTAGTTTAGGCTGTCTGCTGGATGAATTTTTGTGCTCTTCATCTTATTTAATATGTAGCAACTGTGTTTCTGGTAGCAGGTCTGCTGCACACCTTGTTACAGGTTTCTCAGTGAAAGTGTAAGAATGACAGGATCCTGCCTTGCTCTCAATTTCTGTGGTTGGCTGCTGCCAGGCTAGCCCATGGTCTAGAGCATGATGACCTGTTATTTTTTTCCTATACAAGAGTCACTTTTAGTGTATTAGAATGCAAGGCCTCTTTGGAACATCATGGCATAACTATTCATGTCATTGGCAACTTTTATCAACTGCGTATGCCCGTTTATTGAATGTGCTACTTCCTCTTCCCCTCCTCCCTCAATATTTGGCCTTAAAAAGTTTAATACTTGGTGTAAAAATACAACCAGATGTATTCTTCAGAGATGCAGCCCCTAACAAGTGGTGTGATTATACATACAATTAAGGTATTTTTGTTAGTATTATGCTCTTTTCTGTTTTTTTCAATGCCTCACTCCCTCAAGTTATGTATATGCAATAGTATCTCACACATTATCTCTTCCAAAAAAAGCTTTTGGCTCTTCCAAGACTGAAAAAATCTGAAGAGTTAAAAGAAGCTTAAACCCAAACTACGATTTTTTAAAATTTATTTCATGAAATAGCATGTTTTTTTGTACAGTTATTGAACTCAATGGATTCATAACACTGTTTTAGATATACTGTGGATAAAGAGACTGTCAAACTGATCTGATCTGAATTTGTACTCTGTACGGGATACAATATATTTTCATTAGAGGGTTCGTGAAACTTGAATTTGTTCTTCATTCATCTGAAAGACCCTTATTCTAACACAGATCATGGAGAACGTTGTATTGCATTGCCTAGGAGGTCCTAAGGCCCATACTGAAAGGACACCCAAGGGACTGCAGGAGGCCCAGTTTGGGTCAGGAAGCAGCCTGTCCCTGTCCCTGTGGTGCTGAGGCATCCACACCAACATAAGGGTGACTGCTTCTGGGTGGAAGTGGGAACTCCAGAGGGTACCACATATCGTGCCTTTTGATTTTAATGAGATGCTTCTGTGCCAGTGGTGTCCATTGTCTGGCCGTGGGAGGGCTGGGGAGGTCATACATGGTCGGCTTGGGCAGTGAAGCAGCCCCTGGAGGGATCCAGAATCAGAGTTTCTGGCAATACACCTAGTTTTGGTCAGGATGCATGCAGACTGTCAGCAAAGGTGGACTACCTTGTGAGGTAAGCTCTGGGAACGAAAACGGAGAGGGCTGTGTGGAGCTTTCCTCACCATCTCTAGGCCATATATAGCCCCAGGCATTTAATGTAAACTAATCCTGCTGCTTCGCTGAATCAGGGGTTTCATGATGTGGTGCCACAAATCAGGAAAGCGAAGTTATTTGTTCCATCTGTTTCAGTTGGACAGGACACTTGTCTTGACAGTACCAAGTGTATTGATCAAAGGACTGTGTGTTTATTTCTTTATTGTGGGTGGTGGAGAGCATTGATTTCTTCTGTGGAGTTACGCAGTTCTTTAAGCATGTATCCTTACAGGCTGTATTATTAATGTGCATGTTTTTGTATTTTCAAACATAACTAGCTGTATAGATTAGTGAGTTATATAAATCAAAGAAACTAATAAACTAAATTGAAGAGTTACATCATTCATATCTGGACTCTAGATTGCTGGTGAAATTGGCTTCCTTCAAATAGCCCTGAGGAGCCCCTTCCCAAGGGTTGAACTGCCCAGCACAGTGGGATCATCTTGCCCCCAGCAGCCCTCACACAGAAGAGTTGCCATTGTATGGGTAATTACCAGATCTTCTGCTTTTGACTCTGTGGGCTGGAAAACTAAATCTCAGCATATAAACAGATTCCTCCCAAGCTGAAAAGAAACTTTTCAAGTCAAACTACACATTCAATGTCAATATCCAGACTGATCATTTACAACAGCTATAGTATTTTGAGACAGGCCTATACATAATATTCAGAGTCCCTAATGTTTTCATTAACAAAATTGGCAGTACTAATCAGCATTTTAATATACTAATTGGCCGTGTGCTACCTTCATTTCCAATTTGAGTGCTGTAAGGCAATGTTTCTCAGTTATGAACTGTGGATTGTTGCTAGTCTGTAAGATATCAAGGAGTGTTTAATGAGATTATTGCAAAAACACTGTACATACAGATGTACAATTGAAGAAAATAGAGAAAATAAGTTAAAAAAAAAAGAGAATGTTGACATTTTAACATGTTTTTCAGGCTAAGAGTTTAGATGGTTTTGATTTAAAAAAAACAGAAAATAGTAGTCCAGAGAATGGATTAATATCAAGGACTCAGGGACAAATACTCTAAGGAACTAAAACTCCTGGGAGATTCTGAGCACCCTCCACACTGGCAAGGGCTGTGACAGCTGAGGGCATCCAGAGCTGGTGCTTCGAGGTTCTCTATTAATCATATTATAGTCTCTGATGTCTGTTATTGTGTTAAAATATTCCTTTGAATAAATTATTGAGATTTTATGTCCTGTAATCCTGAATCTGCCATTGATGTTGAAGGTAGGAAGAGGCACTGATGTGGAATTTTCAAACCCCCTTGCCGACTGAGGAGCACATGCCCTACCGAAAGGCAGTGGGACTTCTGTTATGGAAACTCTCCTTAGAATTATACCACAAGGTTATGTTAGCTAATAAATGTAGTTTAGATTGTAAACCAGTGGTGGCTCCAATCCATTTTAGCTTGGGCAGAAAATGTGCATGTATTTACATGAGTGTGCATGTACACATTCAAAAAATGCAACAAAAGTCAAAGAGAACAGTATCATAGAACACAAGTATAGGCTTGTATATAGGTATAGGCTATTCCTTATTAAGATAATGCTAATAAGACAACAATATMTAGTTGTTATAGATTGGAAAATAGAAAAAATAGCTGTTACCTTGCAAAAGACACTGTGACTTTGTCCTATGTATTCCTTTCCATGTTCAGCCCAAGCTGCCACATCTTTGTCTCTGCAAGGTTGAGGTTAGCCAGTAAAATTCCCCAGAGGCTACCCTGCAAGTTTGAAAATATACAAGAACTTTGCAATGCCTTTAAGCATTAGTTTAAAAAAAAAAAATATGAAAACCTGCTATGTGTTGTAACATGTTATAACTTATTAATGAGCTGCCTTCAGTGTTTCATGTTACCTCTTTCTTGCATGCTATTTCCTTTGGGTTATGTCATTAATAGTAACGTGCAGTAGCTATGACAGGAGGACAAAGAAAGACTTCAGTGAGGCTGTTAAGTTCTGGTGGGGATGGACTCCATTATCCTCAATATAAGAGCCAGCCTTACTGAATCCCCCAAAATAAAATAATTTTGGATGCATTTAAAGATGTCCTCTTGAGCTAAAATGCCTCTTAGTCTTCTGATGTGTTTGCTGCTTGTTGTTAACCATTAATGTCAAAAGTCAAGAAACACACTTATTTTTAACCTCTCTGTGCTTCAGTGACTGCTATGCAACAATTTTTCTGGCTTTTGAAAGATATGTCAAAGCCAATTCTCTCCTCTTTTTATGGCACAGAGAACATGGGAGCTGCATGGATTGCTATGGATCTTCAGGTTTGAAAAAAGTTCATTCTGGAAGAGAAGCCAAATGATTTTCCTGTCCTACTGATCACACTAAAGCTTAATGAAATTTATGGCAACTGGGTGCCTGAAGGATTTTCAGTAGCTGTTAGGATATATGAGTACCTTATGTAAGGCTAGTACTATTCTGGTGCAGTGGGGCCTTATACAGTTGGCTGACTGTTAAAGGTATTGATGATGTACACTGCACAGGAAACAATCCCATCTCCCCAGAGATGCTCTTCTCTGTTTCCTCATAGGAAAGTAATAATTGACCATAGCGGATCACACCAGGCATCCTTCTGGCTCAGTACCCAGTCTTCAGCAGTCGTTAGTAGTAGAAGCTTATATAAGAGTCAAAGGACCTCTCCAGAAAGCAGTCCTACTCCTCCAGGAAACAATCCCAGCTTCAAGCAATCTGCAGCTCAGGTAATTCCTGAGCCAGAGATAAGGTATCTCTGCAACTTATAGCCCTTAATGTTTTCCATTAATTAATCCAGTGACTTTTCAAACCTATGTAACTTTTTCCTCTCAACATAATCTTCTGACAAAAAGTACCACAGTTTAGACATAAGTGAAAACACTTTCCTTTTGTTTGTTCTGAGCTTGTCCTGTGGTCATTTCATCATGGACATGACGGTCCTACTTCTTAACTAATGAAAAGTATGAAGTGTTTTCTCTTCACTTTCTTCACTCCATGCATGTTTTCCACATACCTGTATCCTATCTTGCCTGAGGTGTCTTTTCTCCAGGATGGAGAATTTTGTCTGTTTACTTGATCCTCATGAAGAAGTCATGGTATATCTTCAACCACCTTTGCTGTTCTTTTTAACACCTTTCCCTTTCTGCAGTGTTGGTTTTACACAGACAGACAAGGACACAATATTTGAGGCATGAATACACTGAATTTAATCCATGACACTACCTTGTTTTCTGTGTAGTTTGTTTCTAACATTGTGCCTGCTAGTTAGACTGCCACTGGCCATTGGATTTGCCATCTTAGAGAACTTTTTAGCTTCAAAACCCTTTCCTAAGTGGTAACAACTAGTTCCATAAGAGCCTCTGCCAGCAGTGTATAAAGTTAGAAATGTGTTCCCCCAAGTACATCACATAATTTTTGCTGACAGTGAATTTCATCTGTCATTTTTTAACTGTTCAATGTCATGAGACCCGTCAGTTATACTACCTTCAATAACCAGCAAATTTTGTTACTTTCCCCTCTGCAGTTTTTAGAATCTATTTCTGAACATTTGGAGCATCTAGTGATACCTCTGGGATTTTGCTAATGGCAAAAAGGGATCTAGATAGATGGGACCATTGGGCAACGATTAATGGGATAAAATTTAACAAGTCCAAATGCCAGATTCTGCACCTAGGACGGAGTAACGCTGGACACAAGTATAAGCTGGGAGAGGAGTGGCTGGAGAGCAGCCCTGCAGAAAGGGATCTGGGGGTGCTGGTCGGCAGCAGGCTCAGTACGAGTCAGCAGYGTGCCCTGGCAGCCCAGAGGGCAAACCCCGTCCTGGGGTGCACCAAGCACAGCGTAACCAGCCGGTCAAGAGAGGGGATTATCCCRCTGTGTTCAGCGTTGGTGTGGCCTCACCCGGAGTACTGTGTGCGGTTCTGGGCCCCACAATTTAAGAAGGATGTGAAGGTCCTTGAATGTGTCCAGAGGAGGGCAACACAGCTGGTGACAGGGCTGGAAGGCATGTCCTATGAGAGCAGCTAAAGACTTTGTGTTTCTCTAGATTGGAGAAAAAGAGGCTGAGGAGCGACCTCATTGCTCTCTACAGCTTCCTGAGGAGGGAAAGTGGAGAGGGAGGTGCTGAGCTCTTCTCCCTGGTATCCAGTGACAGGACATGTGGGAATTTCTTTACTGAGAGGGTGGTCAAACACTGGAACAGGCTTCCTAGGAGGTGATTGATGCCCCGAGTCTGTCAGTGTTTAAGAGGCATTTGGACAATGTCCTTAATAACACGCTGTAGCTTTTGGTTAGCCCTGAATTGGTCAGGCAGTTGGACTAGTTGATTGCTGTAAGTCCCTTCCAAATGAGATATTCTCTTCTATTCTATTCTAATTTAATTGAGAAAACTGACCATTCATGCCTACTTTTTGTTTCCTGTTTTTCAGCCTGATATCAATCCTGGTGAGGAGCTCTATTATTCTGCACTATAGTCCTCTTTAGCCACCTTTGGTGAGGGAACTTTCTAAAAGCCCTTTGGAAGTCCCAGTGAACTGTGCAATCTGCCTCAAGTATTTCCACATGCTCAGCGACTGCCTCAAAGAAATTTAAGAGATTTCTAAGGCAGGGTTTTTTTTCAGCAAAATCCTCATCAGCTCTATCTCCTTACATTGTTACAGGTATTGTATGTGTCTAACAGTCTCTCCCTTTTAAAACTTTACTAGTTTGTCTGGCATGAACATTGGATCCACACATGCAGTCAGTTTAAGAAAGAACTAACACTAATTTTTCCCTTAGATGTAACTGGCAGCAAATCATAGGGCTTTCTCCTCAGCTTTAGAAGGAGGCAAGATAGGGTGGCTACATGCACAGTCACCTCCACTTCTGTAGGTCATAAGCTGGAGGCTTACTGATGCTGCCCTTTCTTTATGTCTTTTTACACTTGTGCTTTAGTCTGGTCACTTCTACACAAGATGAGCATGACACACAGCCTTAATGGTGGTGTAGGCAGTAACATTTAGTTGTCCCATTCACACTCTGAATTGGCTGACACCCAATGCATTTGACCACACTTCTGATATAGAATGGAGGTAGGAAGCCCTCAGTGAAATCTAGGGCTGATGGTCAGACCCTACGGTCACAACAGGCCCAGGCATTACAGACCTTTATAACCAGTAGTTGCTATCCTGTCTCACCACCTCCTGCCTTCATAACAAGAAACCCTAATTGTCATCAGGGTATTGAATTTTCCTGAACACCTTCAAATGAAGTAGCTTTCTTTGGTTCCAGGTTATTTCTCAAACATTACTTTCTAAGGTTGTCAATTGTTAAAGACTGGAAACAGCATGGATGGGCAGCAATAAAGCTTTTGGTAGGAGCTTTTCTGCAAAAAGTTGTTTCTATGTGAATGGTAATCAAGAAAAAAAGTTTGTGCATGAAATCCTGCTACTGCCTTACCTTTGAAACCTGCATTTTCAAAAAGTTGATGGCAGGGGACTGTACATTTTCTTTTGCTGCAACTCCAGCCTGATCCCTTTGCAGTAGTGACCTCTACACTTATTTTGCCTTTCAATGTCTTAAAATTTAGTTTTCTGTGCAGTCATTCACACTGAACCCTGAAAAGAAGATACATATATATTTATAATGATAAAAGAGAAAAAAATTCTTGACTGTTACGGGCTTCTGATATTTTATTAGCCAAGTCTACATTCACCCTCACCCTTATGGGTCTCCCTGTGGTAGCTCTGAGCTCTGCTGATCTCGTAGACAAATGATGGAAGCATCTGACTTAGAGCCTTTTAGAATCAAAGAAGATTGAGAGGGAAAAGACCTGCTAGGTCATTTTGTCCATCCCCTGCCAATACAGGATCATGACCTACTGTACAATAACTTCACTAATGTTTTGCCAAGTCTCAATTTAAAGGAATCAAATGATGGGGATTATATCACTTTCTTTGGGACAGTATATCCCTATTGCTTCATATTCTCTATAAAGAATTGTTATGATATTTCACTTAATATTCTTAATATCCCCTTAATTACAAGGATAACTTATTTTCTTCTTGTAATAATGGTTTCTTTCTTGGTGTTCATATTTTTCATATATATCATGTTAAAAGTGCTGTATTTGTCATGTAATTCTTTCTAGCTTTCTTTATAACAGCTTCTAAGTCCCTTATCAAGGTTTGCTGTTTACCTTCATTTAATGTCCTTCAACTTTATTAATTCATCTTTCTGGTATAGGTTGCTCAAAAAGATATGTATTGCTCATTAAATTATTCTAGGTGTGATTCTCAGGTGTTAAAGTTCTACAGCAAGACTTTTGCCTGAGTTGTAATCTGATGCACCTGGATATGTAGTTCCAAATCTCCTGGGTGTCCCCCTTTATAGCTTAATGAAGCTCTCTGACCAGTTCTCATTCTTGTCTTTTATTGCATCAATATACCTTTTACACACTGCTGAAATTCTATTTTAGTGAATCATCCTTCCAGTTCTCAAGTAAGCCCACTTGTTCATTATCTTCATAATTTAATATTCTAACTCATCCTACTTATTTCCCTATGCCCTTTTGTAAAATGTAAAACTTTTTTTTGCAGAATTTCTGTATCTCATGTTTTACTCAAACTGAAAATAAATAAAAAATAAATGTGCCAGACTTTGAGTTACATAAACTGTATTGAATTTTTAAAAATCCATTTAATCTTTTCTGGATCTGCCAAGACTAAACCGCTGTCAACATAAATGTACATTTATTGCTTGGCATTGCTACAGATCAGTTAAGGTTCTTTGGATAAACTCACTGGATATTTCCAAACCAGCATATATTTACCTTTCATTTAAACATAACCTTCATGCAAAATCCTTATGAGATTTTTTTACTCTTAAATAACTCATACATACTTTTAATTTTAACACAGCTTTCAAATTTTTTGTTTCCATTGGAATTCTTTGACTTGTTGGTCTGATTAGAAAATTTTTAAAGCCTCAAACTATCAACAAAAATAAAAATATGAAAAAGATATCACATGATTTTTTTTGGGTGCTACTTCTTGATCAGTTCTGAAGAAAGCAGCATGGGAAGTGGCAAATTGTATTTTAAACGACTGCAGAAATTAAGTAGGATTAACTTTGTTTATCTATTTGTAAGCTATTGTGCAAATCGTAAGTTAAGTTGGATTTCAGTTTCAAAATATTAATTTAATTTACTTTTTACTTTTTTAATTGCAAAACTGCTGAGATAAATTAATCTTTTATAAATGGAAATATAGTTGAAGTTTCTGTATGTCTTTTATACATAACATTTGTGTATGTGACTGTCCTCCTCCTCTCCCCCTAATGTAACTAAGGGATCATAAGTATGCATTCCTCAATAAACACAGATTTCTTCACTGTCAAAAATTGCTCCAGGCAAAAAGTTGGCAAAGAGTTAACAAAAAGGTCAATGAAATGTGAAGAAATCTGGTCCTCAATGTGTACAAAAATAATATTTGTGGTTTTAGATGTCTTTTATGTTTCTATTGCTCAAAAATAGATTTTTTTTTGATTGAACATTTTCAGCCTTCCATTGACTGAAATAGCTGACTGCCTTAGGGCATTTTTGAAGGCGAAAACTAAAATAAAAATGACTAAATTCCTTTGTTCAGAACTTCTGCTCTGCATATCTAGTAAATTTTTAACACAAAGACATACCAGTCAATGGGGAGTTTTGCTTGCAAAAGGACTGCAATATTAGGTTCTTAGTATGCAAGTGTGACCACCAAATAGGCATGATAAGACTGCAGTGACCGGGAAGGGGCAGTAACAGCCATCTTCTCAGTTTTCATATTTCAGAACTTTGCAGGTATTCACATTGGAGCAGTTTGGCCAAAACAGGAGAGAGGGCCAGTGAGGGAAGGAAGAGAAACTGTTCACGCTGCAGAACAGCTAGGAAGAAACATTAGCTAGTCCCATGGTTGAGGCAGCCTGATGCTCAGACACAAGAACAAGGTGACCTTCCAGGAACATGGGAAGACTTCGTTTTTTTGCTGAGCTTTAGTATGGAGCTGACTATGCACACACCTGCAAAGCAAGTAATTAATCCAGGCACAATGGATCAAAGGCTGTGTATAAAAGGACTAACCATTCACTCTTTGTAGCTAAAGAGCAACATTAGCAGTTAGGAGATATAGCACATTTCTGTTCTTAACTTTATTTTTGAATCAGCACACATGAGTTAGCTAAACCGTTCCTCAGCTTTCCCTCTTGCTTGTATCTGTTAGAAGAGGCTGCTGTGAGAAGCAGTGCTGTAGTTTTTGTGATGTGTTTACATCAGAGCCTCAGCTGAAAATGCTCTGAAAGAACAAAACTAGATCCTTTTCCTGACATTTTTCTGTACACTCAAGCAGTGCTCTATGCACTACATTACTGGAATAAGTTTTAGAAGTGATGTTTATTTTGTGAGCAAAAAGAAGAGAGGATGTTGGAGTGTTAAAATTTACATTTTTATACAATTACAGTTATCCCCTCTTTAGTGCATATTAGGCAGTAAGAAACATATTGAAACAGCCTTGATCAAAAGGAAAAATCTACAAGGCTTTCTTCTTCTCCACCGCTGCTGCTGGCACTACCAAAGATGTTCTATGTAATGTTTTAAAATTTTTGCTGTGTTCTTGGATATGTATTGACATCTTAGCTCATAAAGCTACTTAATGGCTATTATAGTTTAACAGGTTCATAAAATGCATTTTTAAAAAGACCCTAAGCAGGCATTTGCATAACAGGAGAAGGAATTCTAAGCATCAGAAACATAATACACATTTTAAAAGGTCCTGTTGATATACTTTGAAACATTGGTGTTGTGGTTTAACCCGGCAGGCAGCCAAACACCACACAGCCGCTCGCTCACTCTCCCTGCCCCCCACAGGGGGAGAGGATTGGAAAAAAAGTAAAATTCATGGATTGAGATAAAGACAGTTTAATAGAACATAAAAGGAAGGGAAAATAATAATAATAGTAATAATAATAATAGTAGTAATAACAACATTAATGGTAGAATATACAAAATGAGTGATGCACAATGCAATTGCTCACCACCCGCTGACCGAAGCCCAGCCCGCCCCCAGGCAGCAATCCCCCCTCCCCCACCAACCCTAGTTTATGTACTGAGCATGACGTCATATGGTATGGAATACCCCCTTGGCCAGTTAGGTTAGCTGTCCTGGCTACGCTCCCTCCCAGCGTCTTGTGCACCTGGCAGAGCATGGGAAGCTGAAAAGTCCTTGACTAGTGTAAACACTACCTAGCAACAACTAAAACATCGGTGTGTTATCAACATTATTCTCATACTAAAACCAAAACACAACATTATACCAGGTACTAGGAAGAAAATTAACCAGGACAATTGGCTAAATCAATAAATTCTATTTTATTAGAATAGAATAGAGTATTTCAGTTGGAAGGGACCTACAACAATTATCTAGTCCAACGGTCTGACCACTTCAGGGCTGAAGGCAGTTGTTCTTTTTTTTGGTGTTGAGTCTGGAGAAGGACATGAATGGCATCATGAAGGGTTTCCACAGGTAGATCAACACCAAAATGCAGACTAAAGAAAAAGCAAAATCATGTCTGAGCAACCTGATAGTCTTCTACAGTGAGATGATGAGCTCGCTAGATAAGGGGAGAGCAATGGATGTTGTTTAGCTTGACTTTAATAAGGCTTTTGAAGCTGTCACCTATAGCATCATCATAGACAAACTGATGAATTATTGACTAGACAGTGGACGGTGAAGTAAATTGAAAATTGGCTGAACTGCTGAGCTCAAAGTATTGTGATCAACATCACAAAGACTATCAGAGACCAGTAACTAGTGGTGTCCCTCAGGGGTCAATACTGAGTCCAGTATTGCTTAAAATCTACATCCATAACTTAGATGGTGGGGCAGAGTGTAAGTTTGCAGACGACAGAGAATCGGGAGGACTGGTTGCCATACCAGATGCGTGTGCTGCTCTTCAGTGGGACAATCTGGAGAAATGGGGTGACAGGAATTTAAAGAAATTCATCAAATGGAAATGCCAAGTCCTGCATCTGGGGAAGAATAACTGCATGCACTAGTGCAGGCTGGGGCTGACCATCTGCGAAGCAGCTTTGCAGAGAAGACCCCAGGGTTCCTGGTGGGCCATGAGCCAGCAACACACTGTTTCAACAAGGAAGCCCAACATCCTCTCCTTGGGTGCATCAGGAACAGCACTGCATCACTTGCAAGTTGAGGGTGTCATCCTTTCTTTCTCCTCAGCACTGGGGAGGCTACAGCTGGAGTGCTGGGTCCAGGCCTGGGCTGCCTGGTATGAGAGGGACATGGATGTACTGGAGCAAGTCCAGCAAAGGGCCATAAAGATGCTGAAGGGCTTGGAGCATGTGAGTTACGTGGAGAGGGTGAGAAACCTAGCATTGTTCAGCCTGGAGAAGAGAATGCTCAGGAGGATCTTCTTCATGTGTATAAATACCTGATACGGGGGAGTAAAAAACGTGGAGCCAGGCTCTTCTGAGTGGTGCCCAATGACAGGCCAAGAGGCTATGGGCACAAACTGAAATGGGGGAAATTTCAATTCCCCCATAAGAAAAAGCTTTGTTTACTGTGAGGGTGGTCAAACACTGGAATAGGTTGCCTGGGGAGGTTGTGCAGTCTCCGTCCTTGGAGATATTTAAAACCCAACATGGCCCCGAGCAACCTGCTGTGGCTGAGCCTGTTTTGAGCAGGGCAGTTGGACTAGATGATCCCCAGAGGTCCTTTCCAACCTCACCCATGATGGGATTCTGTGGTTCAGACAGTTCATCGTAATATACTCTGCTGTGGTCATTAGAGATTTTGGAAAACTGGTTTACTCTTTTTTTTTCCCCAGAGAAAATCATGTCATCAATAAACAAAAGGTAGCTCACACCACGGTGTACCACTTCCCTTGTTTTGCTTTCTGTTTATCTGATAGGGCTTTCTGCCCGGGCCCGGGCCAAGGAACAGGAGATCTAATGTCTCATGCTGTTCATATTACAAAAAATGTTCGCACTGCAGTGAATTAGTGATGGTGTTCAAGCCTCATTGTGTTTCCTGAGGGCAAAGGCAGTATACACCAGTATGAATGTGCTTTTATTTTAAAGGGTTGGAGGCTGATCCTACAAACTCTTTCTAGCATGAGTAACTCTGATATAAAGTTTTCTTCCCTAGAGCTATTCCACTTTTGAAAGGGTTACTCTTCGCAGGAACCAACATTTGTGTTGTATGTGGCAGTTCAGAAACTGGACTGTGAAAATATTTCTTCTTCTAAACATAGAATGATAATGTGGATGGTTGTTAGCAACGCAATTCCTCCAGCAAATGGGAATGGTTACTACATACAGAATCAGTTTTACCTTCATTACTTTTCAAAAGGTTACTTAAATATATATCCTATCTGCTACAGAGCAAGTAGGAAACAGAATGTGGAAAAATGAAGGCTTCTCATATCAATTGTGGTCCCTTTTTTTTTTAACTGGCAGTTGTTCCTATTTTCAAGTGTTTGTTTCTACTTTAATGAGGATACCAACTTTCATCCAGTGAGATGTGTGGGTCACTTTGTTAGCGCACTTGCACACACCAAGGCAATACACCAGCTGGAAATTTTGACTTTTAGCTGAATTATTTTTCCCCAGCAAATGGCTTTCCTTTTGACATATTTTAATGTACTTGCACACTGAGAGGAAGAGTGGGTGAACAGAAAACAGACTGTTTTATTAACCCAGCAGTCACCTTTGAGATTCATACAGGTCCACTTTTTTCTCGCCTTTATACCTGGTCCCAAGAGACTGGTACCTCGCTTCCCTTGGAATAACAAAGTCAGTCACAAACCTCCAAACTTGATTGTTAACTGAATGCCAACTGTTTCTTCTCATCTTTTTTTTTTTTTTTTTTTTAGTAGTATGTTAGGGATTGTGTCCTTATGGGTGCCCTATAACCATAACATTAATTTGTTTTATATTTAAGGATTTTTATTTTTTTTCAATAGTAGAGGTACATTGTGCAAGAAATTAAATTGCTGCTTCTATTTTGTGTGTGTGTTTTATAGTGATTTTTTTCAGCTCTACTAATAGTGGAAAGGGAAGAAATAAAGCAATGCTGCAGGCACTGACTGGACTACAGTTTCAGCTCAGAGGAAAGCTACAGGATCAAGAGTGGACAGACAAGCACCCTCAAGAAGAACCCCATGCACATTATTCACAGTGTCATATGCCAGTTTCACAGTATCCTGGGTTCAATGGATTTTTTCCAGTGGGAACGCACTTTTCTTCGGTCAAAGCTCCAGCAATCTCAGAGGTACCTGTATTACCAACAGATATTTACAAAACGGATTTCTGAATGTTGTGTTATCTGCAGAAAGCTATTCTTAATTGTAACATCATTAGCTCATTTTGAAGTGCACCTAAGTGAAATCCAGGAGGGAGGTGAAGGGTGAACCTGTTGGAATTAACATGTTCTGAAAAATACGTAGGGCTCAAGCAAGCAACTGCCGGGATGTTAACTAACTAGGTCTTGTCCCCATGCTGCCTCAAAGCATGCTTCTCGAATCATTAGTCTTAGGATCAACTCTCTAATGATCTAGGGCTGACAACTTACACTCCATCTTTCCTTTAGATAGTGGAATGTCTCTTTTCACAGAGTTTTCTTTCTGCATCACGCCGTATTTCCAGGCAGCAGACAGACGGAGGTCCAGCCGGGGGGAAGCAGGAACAGGGCCCCGCAGCTCCATGTTTGCTCCCTTGCCCTGTGCAGAGCAGGCAGCTTCTCATGACAAGGGGAGAGAGGATGCGGCCTCCTGGTAAATCTGTGTCTGGTAGATGTGTTTTTGGCATCAGCCATTTGGGAATACATTTTTTTCATGCACTGCTGTTGACGGCCTGGGGCGGTCCTGGGCTGTGGTCTGATCTCCCAGCTCCAAGGACGAGCGATGGGGAAGTGGTTTGGTACAGTGGCCACGGTGTCAGGGGCAATATTGCACAGGCTGCCCGCTCCTCGGCCTCAGCAGGGCGTGCGCAGGGGTGCAGAGCTGCCGCGCGTCGGCCACGTCATCTCTTGCCAGCTGTGCGTTACAGAACAGATGCTTAAAAACCATCACTGAACAGATCAGATGATGCCACCATATTTCTCTCTATTCAAATGGGAAGTAACTGTGGGATTTCAGATACCATATGGTGGCAGTTGTTGATAAAGACTAATACTAGTTTGTTTTTAATTTTTAAACCTGAGGAATGATCACTTGTAGTGAGTGGAGCAGCCAGGTAGCCATTTCAGACATGTTACATCAGGAATGTTCTGATAGCTTGGTATCTGATGCACTGATCCTTTCTTTGTTATTTAGCAGCGGGAAGGAAAATAAAAAGATAAGTAGAGATTCAGCTACTATCCAAAGTCTGAATCCAACAATGAGCATTTTAAACCTTTCTTTGAGTGCTAATAAGCTTTCCCTCCAGTTCTTGCCACTTCCTTTCTCTTCTGGGCTCCCTCCGCTCTCCTGTTCCTCCCGTATTCCTCACTGTAGCCTGGGGAAAAGAAGTTTAAGAAAAATAATAAAGTTTTTATTTATTCCTTACAGCTTTTCTGCCCCTGTGGGCATTCGTCTGCCTGTCTGGCTAACGTGCTGTACTGAATCTGCTCTCTGCCATACACACACGTATCATCCTATCAATCAGTGAGAGGAAATGCTGAGTATGGTGAGTGCTAACAAGCACTCAGAGGGGTCAGTACACCAGTGCACTACAGTGGCATGTTACTTTCCTTACAGGCTGCTTTAACTGGGGGGACATAAATGAGGTGGCGTGTGGCTGGCACCATGTCTTCTTGCCAATCTCCCCACTTTGGCAAACTGACCCTCTCTGCTTCAACTTTCAGGGCAGCGCTAACCCTCCTCTGGCTCCCGCGGGAAGGCAAGTCCCTCTCAACCCCTTTGGGGTCTTTGGGTTAACGGGGGCAGGTGGAGATGCTGGAGGAGCTTGCTTGCAGAGGCTAGCGGGTCATCAAAGCACACTGAAGAGCCTGTGGGGATAGCACTTCTTTGCAGGTTGGAAATCACAAGGAAAAGAGAAGTCGGAAAAGGTGGAGAAAAAATAAGGAGGGGGCTGAGGAAAAGTAAAGCAAGGAGGGGACAGGAGAGGGAAATGGTGAAAGAAATAGGAGATAAGGAAACTGGAAGGACTGAGGGTAAATGGTGAGAAACCAAATAAGAGAGGAAAAAAAAAATAAAAAGAAGTAATGACAAAAAAGATGTGGAAAGTCATATATTACTGGAGAGAAATACTAGAAGTAGGAAAAAAAATAGAGAAAACCAAAAATATTCCTGTGCAGAAGTCAGATTGGACAGGAAGCAATGTCTCTGAAAGGTCTCAGAGAAGATCAGGTCACCAGAGGAATTTTTCAAAGGCAGGTTTCAGGTTTTAGATAAGAAATCATGCCCAATCCATAATTAAGTAGCAGTGTTTTAAGTTATATTCCTATAGACAGGTTGACTTCTAGACATGATTTCTTTTTACCCATTTGTGGGCTGCCAGCACACCATTGAGGACTGACTGTCATTGCTCTGTAGCAAGACTTATGATTAAGTAAATTTTCTACCGGAGGCTTCACAGCAAAACCAATCTGTCCTTTTCTGGCTGTCTGGAAGGTGAAAAGGGATTTGTTGGGAAGAATAGAGGAATTATAAATCTCTGAGGGGTTATAAAGTCTAAGGTGGGAACTTGGGGTTAATAGCATATAGGGACAGACCATTATACCTTTCTGAAAGTCCCACATTTTCTTTGCATGCACGGAAGTTCTGGTGTTGATAGGTGTAGCACGTTTGCATGGCAGTCAAATGCTAAAAAATCTTAAAGCAGTTTTTCGTTGCCCAGAGCGAGCATTAATGAGGAATCCATCTTGACTGAAAATTTACCATAAAATTCCATTGAGAATACTGTCTTTGAGATCAAGGATTTGGAAAGGTAGCAAGAAAGGGTTAGTTTGGTATTTTAGAAAAACAGTATCAACGATCTCAGAAAGAGAGTTCGAGGTCTGAGGCCTCACGCTGAGGCCTCTTTTTGTGACACAAAACCTGGATCTGGACTAATTTCTGTGTTGATCAAGGAGAATCACCTATACTCTCCAGGAAGGCAGGTTAACCTATAGAAATACCAGAGGCAGTAAAAGAGCTACCAGCTTTTCTCCTGCAGTATTTGTAAATCCTATAAACTCAGAAACTTTTTCTTTAGCAAACATGTGGATTGGAGATATTGAAAGAAAATCCAGGCCAAAGTAGGATGCCATTTGTGACTCAAAAAGTGTGACTTCTGCTCTTGGATTAATGCCTGATGAGGGGAAGGGCAACGTGTAGTGCCCTTCAGTCAGTGGGCAAAGGCCAGGTTCCTACTCTCCGTGTTTACACCCTGCTGCCCTTTTCTCAGGAGTATTCCAGTATCTTAGTCAAAGTTCAGCTTAGATAATGACTAGGAACACCCTCTGAAGGAAAATTTATTTTCTTTAAGAATGGCTTTTATCAAATATTATTTTTGGTGGAAATTTTAGTGTCTTTTATTCTTCAGGCAATCAATCAAAGCAAACTAATTATTTAGCATTTCAGGTTGCCACTTATCTTGTTCCCTCTCTCATCCTTTACATGGATACATTTGAGTGGAAGTTAAATATTTAATTAATATATAAATTCCTTCTCCAGCCTCTCCCTTCTCCATGGCATGCCTCTTTATTGTCAGTGATAGACTGTGTGTTCACAAGTCCAGGACTGTGCATGTCCTTTGTAAAGACCATTGGCAATTTTTAAGTAAAAAGAGCAATATTATGTTATAGTAATTATCATTGCTAAAAACAGAAATAATCATTAAATTACAAACATTCATAACAAGGTACATTCCCTGGTGAGAAGGTGTTATGACTGGAAGAACTCTGTTGTTATGGCAGTATTTTAAAAGAGTTAACAGATTATTCATCACAAATAGCAAAAGAATGGCTGATATGGGACTTGCTTAACAAAGAATGAAAGAAAGACAATGTGGCTTATGGAAAATTGATTTTGTCAAACTAACTTTGTATCTGCTTTGATCCAATTTCAAGTTTGGTTGATAGAGGTAAGATTGTTAATATAATATAGCCAGACTTCTTCAAGGTGTTTGATTAGTACCCATGGCAAATGAACTTTCCATGCAATAATTGGATTAATAAACTAAATAACTGACAGATGTGAAAATGGATTTGGAAATGGAGGATCAACTGCTGATTTTGACGTAGTCCTTTGGAGTAGCACAAGAATGARTTCTTGGCCCAGTGCTACATAAATATATTATCAATTACTGAAAACAGTTTACATGTGAAAGTGACTTTGCTGAAGGAGTGTAAAAGAGTGCAGAAAAATGCCACTGGTATAGAATAGCATGGGCTTTTCAAACTGTCATCCTCTGTGCCCAACTAAATAATGTGTATTTTAATGAGAAGTACAAAAACTGCACCTCCAGAAAATGAAAAGCTCTATCAGGCCATAACAAGATGGGGAACTTTATCCTGGGAACCTGTAACTTTGTCAAAGACTTGGGAGTCAGAGACCTTGATCAACTGGAAATGAGCTGCCAGGGCAGCATTGCAGCAAAATAATTAATCAAATTTGTATATCTAAAAATGTATATAAATAAATAAATAAATAATCCTTGAATAGGACCAGGGATACTGGCTTACCTGTGTATTTGGGGATGGTCTGACCATTACTGGATGCTGTGTCAATTCAGATCTCCCCAGATCCAGTAGGAAACTGGTAAGAAGTTAAGGACTAGTCAAAGAGTCCAGCAAATTATTAAAGTATAAAAAGATCTAAATTATCATGAAAGATTTGGGGAGCACCATCTGTTTAACTAGTGGAAAATGAAGTCTAAAGGTGACCTGCAGAAAATCCATCAACAGTTGTAGAGATACCAAAACTTTGAGAACAGGCTCTCCAGTATACACAGCAGAGGTATGCAGGGGACAGTGGTTGCAAGCTGAATCTGGAGTCCCTGGATAAGGATCTTTTCACCTGACTTCAGGCACCTACAAGGTAGGTATTTGATAAATACTTTCCCATAGCTCCCARTGAGGCCAGAGTGATGCTTGCCTGCATATACTGGGAAAAGCTCTGCATAAGGGTCTGTCTGTTAACCAGTTTAAAATCCCCACCCTACTACGACCTTCTGTATGAGTGGCTAGGGAGAATAGTACTATTACAGTGACCTGGGACACTGAGGAAGCTTAGAGGTAAGCTTCTCATAAACATGTCTATAAATGGCTGCATTTCTTTTGGAAATAGTTGTTTTAAAGCTGCTGGGGCTTAATTTTAACACTTACTTTTTTAGAACCTTTCTGCAGGCAAATTTTATATTTAAAAACAAAACAGGTTCAGTCCAGACATTGTTAGGAGGGAAGTCATGTTTTTTTTAAAGTATTCTGAAAGTCACAAATATCTGTTATACTTAAAAGTCTTGTGCTGCTTGCCTTATATTTCCCACGTAGGGAGTCTCATTTATCCAGTGTGTGCTACTCTGATATCTTTCCAGTTCCTTGTCTGATGTCCTCTGTTGGTTGCAGTGACTCCCATGTTTCATGCAACACACATGGTTGCAGTGACTCCCACAACAATGCAAACACTTCTTAAAGCCGATTTGTTTTTTGGTGGATAGGCACATAATTTGATAGATTTTTGACAGATTAGGAGATAGTATGAAAGGGAAAACAGAATGGTAGTGCCTTACTACTCCCACAAAAATACATCATTTGAAAGCATGAAGGTGCACTATATATCCAAGAAGATCCTTTTCAGATCCAGATATATATCTCATCTGCCTCTCTGTAGGCTATGTAATACCATCTTAGGGCTTTGCTCCAGTCCACAACTCCTGTGCACATGACGTATTAGCAGCACACAGGAACATAAGAATACTTAAAGTAGAATAGATCAGCCGTCCATATAGCTCAATAATCTGTTTCAGAATGCCTTCCTTGGGGTCTCCCCTATCTCTGAAACAAGTGTCTAAATATGAACTAGATGCTTTAGCGACTTTTTGTAGGCAGTGGGGCAAGCAGGCACTTTTAAGATCCAATTTATCTGGCTTATCTTAGGTGTTTACTTTTAAGTAAGAGGGATCGTACCCTCAAAGTGCCTTTCTTCTCCCTGTTGACTGAAAAAAGTCTAGATAATTAGCTTGGATGTAGGCATCTTCATTTTCTCATACACACAAAGTCAAATGAATTCCACCTCTATGTCTTTTGCTTCAGAGAAAGGATAGAAGTCTCAAAACATCTTGATTCCACTTCAAAATTAGCTTATGAGCTGATGCTTGAGGGTTAAAATTTAATTTTATGTCAAATTACCACAAGTAAAATAATTGAGGTTATTATGCTTTTTAAGTCTTCCTGAACTGTTTGCTGAAGCAGCTTCCAGCAGCACAGCTGTCTCTGTGTTTGCAGAATTCACATAGATTGTTTCATGTCAGTCATTTGAAACACATTATTTTTTAGTTCTATGGACTATAATGTTATTATTTTTTAATGTAACACATTTATTGATATTAATAAAATCCTTATAACTGGTATTGATATTTATATCATGCGAAAGAGTATATAGAGAAAAGGAAAGGTGGAAATGAGGTGAAGGGGTTCAGAAATAAGAGGGAAAAGGGAAATGGGAAGGAGAGCAAAATACGTTTTGGAAGATCTGGAAACAGGAGGAGCAGAATGGAGACCAAAAGATACAGGTAAGTGGGAAATAAATAGAGAGATCTGTGTAGGATCCTCAGGCTCACTTATTATTTTGTAGACTTTTATAATATCTCTTCTTTTCTTCTCCTTTTCAATCTTCACAGACTTCATCTTTTTAACCTTACGGTGTGTAATGCCCACAGTCTCCATTCTTCCTCCCATATACCTCATCATTTTTTGTCATTTTTTAGACCTTTTTATTTTTGCTATGTCTGTTCTTGCACACACCTCTTCACATCTGAGCACAGCTGTTGATCTATTTCTGTGCGATAATTCCCGTAGCATGGAAATCACTGATGTCGCTGCTACTGAGAGAGTAAGTTCAGCAGGTCCATCACCTTCATCAGTTGAAGAAAGCATTAATGTTGGATCAAAATTTGATTTTTGACTCAAAATTAGAATCACAGGTAACAATTCTCTAAGGACTTCTCTAAGCTGTCTACTGTTAGGATGGTTCAGTCTAAAGTGTATTGTGATTCTTTGTATGAAGGAAGCCAAGAAATGTGGAAGACAGGTCTAGGAAGAAAAATAGTCATGCTTTAATCACAGGATTTCCTGATTTCTTCCCATGAATTCTCAGCTCAGAACCCTGAGCGGCAGTGAGCTGTCTGTCCACACTTGTACATTTAAGTATGTGCAGGACATGTCCAGGCAGTCATCCTCTCAGCAACTCTTAGAGGAGTTCTTGGCACAGTTTTGGCCTATGCCAACTAGTGCTCTCCCTCAGTGAGGTTTGGAAGTTACAAGATCCTGGGACAGTTTATATTTGGCATTTTGCAAATAGTTGTGTCCTTGCAGTTAGTAAAGAATTTACTGACAAAAACATGGGCTCTTCCACGACTTCTGGGCTCAGTTCCCACTGCCATTCCAAGCATATAAATTTTATGAATAAAATTATAGCTTGAGAGGGTCTTGTAGAACTTCTCTTTTGATAGCCATGTGCTGTTCAGTCTATATTTCAAAATGGGTGGTGCAAATAGGGGCAGAACCCATTTGCAAGAAAGGATAAGCAATTTTTTTTTTTTCCATGGGGAATATTAACACGTCCCAGCTGGAATTAACGGAAGTTTTTCAATCTTAAAGTAGAGAACGATAGTGCAACCACTGCTGGCCCTACCTTGAGGGTGTGCAGGCTCTTTCGATATTAGTGAAAGGAGGCTCAGTTTCTTGTCACCTGCTACATAGAAAATGAATCAGCTCCACAGACTTGCAAAGCAGATCAGCATTTTTTGAGATGCTGACCCAGGATTAAAAGCATAACAGGACTCCCAGCTTCCTATTAACTTCAGTGGGAAGGTAGGAACCATGACGGGAGTTAGGAGTCCAATATAAGTCTATACTTGACTTGACATACTGTTCCTGAACTGACAAATGGCAGCCAAGCAAGAAGTAGTCAAGCTGAAGGGTCACTAGGGAAAAAAGAGCTTTGAAACAGCAGTGCTAGTCTCTATGACAAGGGCTATAATAATTGAATTTTGAAGAGACCTGACTGTTGAGATATTAAGTATTATACACTGCATTAGTAATTACATAACAGATGATATTAATGATTCTCATGCAAGTGTTTGTTAAACCTGTAATTCAGATTTAATGAATGACCAATGGCCTTTGTTATAAGAAGGAAACCCACACTTCATTTGTGAGATTAATCTTATTTAAAGCAAAAATTCTCTCTCTGAATAGCTGGTGGTATTCAGCCTAAATTAGCATTTGCTGAAGTGAGCAGTTGAGCTTCATCTGACATTTATTAGGACAAATGCATAAAGGCTGTGCTGTGGCAATACCATTTAATTGTCAGGGCAGTTAGTTGCCACTTTGGATATCAGAATTGTCACTGAGTTTAAAAAAAATCAAGGGAAGAAGCTGTTGGTTGTTATGAAGACCCAGGAGAAATGGTTTCCTTTTTAACTGGAAATTGTGTCTGAATTTTATATTGCTCATAAAAGTGAGAATCTGATGGCATAGACCAGACCCAGGCATAACAGGGAAAAAGTAATCATTTTAACAGTGGTTGGTCTACTTCTTGTGACTTCAAACCAACTTTGACTTTTATAAATAATATGTAAATCACTGGATGCTAGGGGCAAAGTCCTCCCCTTACCTCCCTAGAAAAATCAGGATTATTTGTTTTCTTTTCAACTATACTAGTATATTAAAAATAAAAACCCCTTGTGTCCTCATGCATTATTCTGTAAGCCTTAGTTCATTTGCTGTGCAGTTTGCATAGATCTCCTTAAGAAAATCAGATGTGGAAGTTGTCCAACAGATTGAGTCTTATCTCTTACTATAAGAGCTTTCTTATTTTGAAAAATATTCATATGGTTATATTCTTCCAATACACAAGTAAAGTGGCCATTGCATGAGAGAGTCCTCTTCAACTGCCCTCATTTATTGCTCTTTTTGTTCTCAAATGTTTTCTAAAGATCTTTGCAATCAATGTTGCTTATCTGCCATGTAAAGTTGACATAGAAGAGCAGAAAAAATCTGGCATAGAATATTTAGCTCAAGGCTCTGATCACAAGTGCAGTGTCTGGAAGCCTATACTCTGGCAGCTTGTACAATGGCTGGCCTTTGGATTAATATAGGAATGCAGAGCTACAAGTCCCTTAATCTTCATAAAGAATGACAACCATCTCTAAACGGCTGGAGTCTCTGTGTTGTGTGTTCATCCTGTCCTTTTCCCCTCCTCACCAAAGTGGGATTTATCATTTCCAAATCTGTCCAGACCAACTTCTACAGCCTGTCTTTTTCATGTGTTGGTCAATTCTGTATTTGGACAGATCAGAGAAGGTGATTAGGTGATTCTCTGCTTTATAAAGGGGGAATTTTAAATCAAACTCTAGAAAGAAGATAGTGAGATTTTTATTTTGGATATGCCGGAGACTTCTGGGCTATGTTGTGATCCAGCTGTGTAGATAGAGAATTTTGCTATCTCAGCCCTGCAATGGTGGTAATGAATCTCATACATTCATTCAAACCTATTTCCAACCATCCCCAAAAGTTCAGTATGTTTTTATCATGAGGCAGATGATCCTGTCTAATTAAGTGGCCTTTCTATTTTCTGAGCAGTGCCAGACAGAGTTAGGTTCATTTAAAGCTATATTATAATTGAATTAGCTTCTGTGCATCATTTTCTGAACAAAGATCTAGGACCTGTGGAGGCCAGCACTTCAAAACTCAGGAAAGTAATACTTTTTCAGAGGCAGGACATTAAAAATGTCCTGACTGAATCCTTGCAATTTATAGATTGATTGATTTCAGGTTAACTCCTTTTGTTAGAGTGAGAGGCAAAGAGTTTGAAATGAATGGAAACTCCAGATAGCCTCTACAGGTAGTTGAAATCAAACTGAAATATTATTGAAATAGTGTCAAGATGTCATGATTTATCTGTGATTACCTGCAGTTCAGCAAAACAACAGAGGCTGAAGGCAATCTGTTTCAAGAGATCACACGCTTTTTCCTTATTTAGGAGGTTTGGAACTGAGCAGGCCGTTTTCTTGGTACTCTGGAGTGCTGCAACTGGTGGCCCAGTTGAGGTATCTCTCTGTATCTTCATCATGATGTTTCTGCTCTTTTTAGTGCCAACCCTGTTTCTTCTAAGCCCTTGTTGATCTCTGGCATGTTGTGATCTTGACTACACCGTCTTTCCTCATACTGATTGCTGTTATACCCATTCCCATGAAAATTTTTTATTAGTGAACTTAAATACAAAGTAGTCTTTAACAACCCTCCTGGGTAATCAGCTTTACCCATGAAAGTACTACCCTTTCTTTTCTTTTGTGGAGTTGTTATCTGTCATAATATTAGGGTCAGATTTTGGAAATATGCAACCACTGATGCTCATTTCCAAATCTCTGTAGCATCTTCTTGTACTATTTTGGAAAAGGGCATTTAGTCATTCTCTGGTATTTCCTAAAGTGCATTTTTCCAGAAATGAAGCACATGGTTATTGTCAACAGAAACCTGTGGCCAATCTTGGACTTGATTTCTCCACTAGTTGGAAGGAAATAGAAAAAGCTAAGTGTGTCACTTCCATCTGTCCTGACTCACAGCTGGTTCTGGATCTCTTTAGCTATACTTCAAATGTCCTGCTATATGAGTTTTTGATGAGTAAAACATGATGTAAATCTTTCATGTTTGCCTCTGAGAAAAGGATACAAACAGCTCTTTATAACTAAGATCAAGCAACTTTTGATTTCACAGTGAATTTTAGGTCATTCCAATTTTATCTCAGAAGTCAAATGTACTCCCTAAAATGGAAAGCATCTTCAGTTTAGGGCATTGTATCATACATTGTAGGGATAGATACTCAAAATGTAGTGAAAATGAAGTGATTCATTGCCCATCAAGTGCAAATACAAAGTAAACCACAAACATCTCAGCATGGGTAAAGTAACATAAGAGTTCTCTTCCACAAATTCAGTTGCCTGCCTGTTCAAATCTGTAGTATAGAAACATAGCTTTGGTTCCCATGACACTTTTCACCTATAAATGAGCATATTCATCCTTTCTCAGGAGACAGCTATTTGAATGCAATAATTTGCATCTGTGGGATTGCTTAAATTTCACAAAGCTGAGAACAATACAAGTTTGGTAATTGAGAAAAGTGTAACAGACAGAAATGGCTTTGGTGTTCCTCAAAGGAGAATACGTGTTGTGAATGGCAGCAACTTTTTCTACTGTCCATAAACCTAAAGGAAGAAAAAGTACTGTTATTCTACAGCCATAATAGTTTTCAAAGCAATGCAACCTGCAGAGGTTGTCAAGAAAGCAAAAAACCCACAATAACCCCCACACCTCTAGCATTCCACATTCCACTTATTTCACCCAGGGCTGCGTATTTATTTTGAGATTAATTTGGTACATGTAATGTACATTTGCCAAGTTTTTTTTCCTATTTAAATCTTCAGTTCCAAAGCTATGTTTTAATCCTATTACTGCTAATTGAGTGAAGTCTGCAGTCTTTTTGAGTTAGGTGAAGTTCAAGTTGTAATTGGTATCAAAGAAAGGCACAATGCAAGAACTGAATATTAATATTTAACTCTTGCCATTTTATTATTTCCACTTGAAAATCACAGCAGTGGTTAAAAGACCTTTTTATGAGTTCATGAGGGTAGTGAATTGGAGACTATGGGATGAGATTTTTCATTCATGCAGCAAGATTAACAAAAATTGCTTTGTAAGTGTAAATGAAATATTATACTGGTGCCCAGTAGTACTGGTTATAGATACAGGTCTCTCAGTATTCCCATTATGAAATTTTGCCTGTAGGTTAAGTAGCTGCACTGTAAAATTTTGCTCAAGGCTAATAATACAGCATACAAGATTCTAACCCAGGAGTTATTTTGTTTCAAATCTTCCATTTAGCCTTTCGCAGATAACTGGAAAGTGTGCCAATTTTGGATGATGTTTTGGATTTAAGTACTTTTTAAATGACTGTGATTTTAAAGCAGCACATCTCATAAGATACGCACACAATGGTGAATTAATTGCTTATGACTGAAAATAAGGAAAAAGACCACCCAGCACAAAGACCACCCCTTTGATTTCAGATCCCTAAACAAGTACGTTTGTTTGCCTAAAATAAATTTGTTCAAAGGTCAAAGAAATTAAAAGAAAAATGGCCATTGACTTGGTGGCTTTGGAAATAATTTTTACCTGATTAAAGAATATTTGGAAAACCAGTTAACAAAGAATTTCTGTAAGTAAGTTTTATTTTCTCTATTATTTGGTTTGGTTTTTTTTCATTGGGAATTACAGGCTTTTGCTTTAATCATACCCACAATGCATATTCACCATTATACCCTTGGGACTGCTATAATCAATGATTTGCGATCAAACTGGATAGAGACCACAACACAGGAATTATTCCAGCAGCATAGTAGTAGCAACTATATTTCTCAGAACTGCATCTTGCTAAAATACCACGAATACCAGAAAAAAAATGAAGGTGCCCAAGAGGAAGAAAAATGATAAGAAGCAATGCTGGAAGTCAGAGTAAACAAGCAAAGAGATCAAAACCTAGAAAGGAAGCAAAGAAGAGATGAAAAATTAGTCAGAGAGAAAAACATTGAAAACAGCAGAGCAAAAAGGACGGATCTGGAAATATTCTATCATCTCCACCATATACTTTACATTAGATGTGATAAAATGTGATAATCATTGCTTATTTTTTCTATTGAAATTGTTGTCCATCACATGAACATTGCAGGTAGTCTAAACAAGTCATTTGGCCAAAATGTATAACTAGCAATGGTAGCAAAGCTGGTTCCAGAGTAAGATACTTGATTTTAAACTCTTGCTCTATGCACTGTGATTTCAGATCAATGTACAGATAATCAAAGCTTTGTCTATTTATACACCAATTTTTCCATTGATATTTTATGTTAATTTACCGCAGAGTTTGCATTGAAAGACCTTGCAAGGTTAGACCAAAACTGGGGTCCATGCAAGTCTAGTAACTTTGTGAGGTGCATTAATATGACTGTAGTCATAATGACTACAGTCATTAATATGACTGTAGGAATTGTAACTTTCACTAGGGCTGTTACGAATGGACATATTCCTAAAGAAGAACAGGCTCCACATTTTCTTCATATCTAAACCATAAATAATTGAACTGTGTCCTGCCCTTTTAATATCAAAAGAGGCAGATTACAACTACAGGCCAAAGGGTGTGAATAATTAAAAATAGGTTGCATTAGGTCTTGAGATAAGCTATGGTATCTAACACATAGAGAATGAAAAAAAATTAAATGTTGCTACAACCTCCAACTGACTTAGTGAGAATTTTGCCTTGAAAAATGCCTTGAAAATTTTACCTTGAAAAATTCAGTGGGACTGAATACAAATAGTCAATGTCATCCACTTTGTGCTACTGAAAATGTGGATTTTGTGGCTTAAGTGATAATAATAATAGTTAAAATACACTTAATACAGAGTGCTTGAAGTATCAGCCAGTTCATTTAAACTCCAAACTTAGTCTCGTCTCTAGATTTTTCCTTTAGTTAGTAAAAATGCCAACAACATTACAATACAAACATTCAGTTCATACCTTTTGGGGGTTGGGGCTCATTGCCTCCAGCATCCTTTTCTCTCTATTTATGTTAAGTAATTTTCTGGCCCCCATTGACATTTTCACAACATAATACAAATTTTAAAGTTTCACCCCCCACAGTCACACTGTAAGTAAGGTGTCACATTTTACAGGTGAAAATTCAAGATGCAGAGATGCAAATTCAGCTCCTAATAGTATAAGGCTTAGCTTCCACAAATACCTAAATAGATCCAGCTTTTTAGTCATGTAAATAATAGGTGTCTAATTAAAGTTAGTTGCCCAAGTCTCCCTCTGTGATGAGTGGTAAGAGATAGGCACCTCCAGAGGAATAAAAAAAAAAAAAAATCCTGCCTTTGTATAAGGTCTCTGAGAGGTATCTGAAAGTGATTCACTTTCTGGAGATCCTTTCTCTTGCTATTGTCCAAAAGACAGACTTTTTCTTAACTTAGACTAGAAAACTCTTAGAGATCAATGTCACTTGTGATGAATGCTCAAAATTGTCCAGGGACCCATATTCAGGTAGGAAATTGCACCAGACTCTTTGAAGTCTTTGTGTAGCAGGTAACCACTGAGCCATTCTTCTTGCAACCCAGATGATCTTCCTCCAGAGACTCAGTCCAGTTCTCTTACATGCAAGTGAAGCACGAAGTCTTTTCTCCCCTTCAAGTCAGTAATATGCACTTCATTCTTTCACAGCAGGATCAGCACCTATTACAACAAATACTGCTCCACAAATGACTGTGGGATGCTAAAGCTCGTATTTGAAGATAGTGATAAGAAAACTTTATGACCTGTCTGACAGTATGCTCGTCTTACAGCCTTCTGCTCCTCTGGTGCTGACCACTGATAGAAGTAGGACAAGATGAACTGGTAAATGCAATGTCTTCCAATATCTAACACAAAGAATTTCATGTTAGATGCTGTGTGTTAATTATCTGGAGTAGTCATATAAAAAAGATTTCTACAGTAGTTCTTCAATAAAACAAATGCAGCTTCCCTGCAGGCTGGCTAAGGATTGCCATCTGCAAACTGAAAGACCTGGGAACAATTCCAAAGCCCACTGAAAACAATTTGACTTTACTGAGCTTTACTTTCAGTCTACAAAAGCAGCATTTTTAGGGTTACGAGAAGAATCATTCTGTGTCCAAAAAGAAAAATAACTCTGAAAACATTTTGAAAGCATTCCAGCCAGTGATACTTCCAAGAGACTTTGTCTGATTAGACACTCTGCTGATTTGTATTTAAATCATTATTAAAAAACATGCTATGGAAGGTATTATTTTGGATCATAGGTTAAGTAACTTAAGGAGAATCCAGCTCTTTAAAGGCCCGTGTCTGTGTGAATGAAATTGAACACACATAAAAGGAAAAAAACCCAAACAAATCCACAAAACTTTTCTGTACTCTTATTTGAAATCTTTATACCAAGTCAGGCCTCCATGTGTACAGGGCTGTTTTAAGCACACTTTCTACCAAAAGAAGTGCTGATGACATTTCAGAAGTGATTCCCTCATTGCTGTGCTACAGTTAATTGGTCACTCTTGTGATAACAGCAGTATTGCTTCTAAAAATGTGATGATCCTCTGCAGATAAAAACCTCTTTCTCTGCATTATGCCCATTGATTCAAAAAACAATACTAAAACACTTTTCCATGGAACACGAATTTGGAAGAAATGAGGCTTAACTGGACTTTATTCTCAAAAATTACAGAAGAGTGAGAAGAGAATCTACTAGAAGGGGTAGGCTCTTGCCAATCATTTTTTCTCCTTGTTATTTGGTTGTTGTGGTTTAACCCCAACCAGCAACTAAGCACCAGGCAGCCACTCGCTCACTCCCCCCCAGGTAAGATGCGGGGGAGAATCAGAAGGGTAGAAATCAGAAAACTCATGGGTTGAGATAAAGACAGTTTAATAGGTAAAGCAAAAGCCGCGCATGCAAGCAAAGAAAACAAGGAATTCATTCACTCCTTCCCATCGCCAGGCAGGTGTTCAGCCACCTCCAGGAAAACAGGGCTCCATCACGCATCACGGTTACTTGGGAAGACAAATGCCATCACTCTGAATGTCCCCCCCTTCCTTCTTCTTCCCCCAGCTTTATATGCTGAGCGTGTTGTCATATGGTATGGAATACCCCATTGGCCAGCTGGGTCATCCTGGCTATGTCCCCTCCCAGCTTCTTGTGCACCTGGCAGAGCATGGGAAGCTGAAAAGTCCTTGACTAGTGTAAGCACCACTTAGCAACAACTAAAACATCGGTGTGTTATCAACGTTTTTCTCATACTAAATCCAAAACACAGCACCATACCAGTTACAAGGAAGAAAATTAATTCTATCCCAGCCGAAACCAGCACAGGTATTACCCAATATATAAATATACATATCACCCCCTCCATGCATATATACATCTGCTTAAAATATTTTCTATATGCATGTGGGAATGTGTGGAAGTGTATATAGAAGTCAAAAGCTGTGAGGAGTGGCCCATTGTCAATCCATTGTGTAAGACATTGTAAATATGCATATGAGCAGTCAGTTAAGGTCCCTAAATGTCTGCTACCTAAAAGTCTAATCTCTGTCTATTCCTAATGGATCAACAACAGTTTCATTACAGAAGTAAGGATTCCCTCCACATAGCACCTGGTAGTCAAACAAACAAGTAACATATGATTGCTGTTAAGGTGGTTGCGATACAGTATTTACTACATTTGCATTTCTATTTAAAAAAAAAGAAAGCTAGTGGCTAGAATTGACCCACTGGTTATTGTTGCAGAAGATGGACATTCAAAATTAACTCCTAGGTCAGATGCGCCTAGATCAGATGCTTAGATGTGGCACATTAAGCTGAGATTCTCAAAAATGCTTACATGACTTAGAAATGCAGTCTCCATGACTTCAGTTAATTAATGAGTGCCAAATTATACAGCAAAGAGGTGATTATATAATTTTCTTCATTCAACAGTAATACCTAAATCTCTCTGATGTGTCAACAACATTCATGTAGTTAACCTGAACTACACTACCAATTTTTTTTTCTAAAGTTGGAAGAAACTGTAGAAAGAAACTATTTCTTTCACAGTTGGAAGATGAAAGTGGATTTTCTTTATAGCTCTATGATGTTCCTCTAAATATAAGCATATTATTAGTCTCTTATGCAGTTTCCTTGCTGCCATTGTTGGCTGTATGCAGCCATTCGGCTCACTGGTTTTCTTTGCAGCTCTTAAGTTCATCATGCATGTTAGTTCTTTCAGAAAGTATTTTTGAAATACTCATTGAAAAGGGAATTTTCCCAGGTGAAGTATTAAATGGTGCTCTTCAAGACTTCAACAAATACAATATACATCTTTACTGCAATGTGTTTCAATAAGCAAGTCACTATAATTTCAATTATTAGATATTTGTCAGCAACTAGATCATACAAGACACTGACAATACGGTTGAACAAATCCTAATTCTTCAGAAACTTAATAGAAAGATTTGCGCTTCCACTCACCAGCTTGAAAATCCAGTTTAGTGTAGATAGATTAATATCTGATTTTCAAGGGTTTTTTGGGTTTTTTTCCCCTCCAGTATTTTTAATACCAGTGTTTTACTGCATCAGATTTTTTTCTCCTATACATGCCCTTGCCTAAAACCTTTTCTACCTTTTCTGACTGCTATTTGCTACATATTACAAACACTGAAGTTATATTCTCAATCATATCTATTCTTACCTTTCAGTTAATGTTAACATTAGAGAGTTGTTCCACAAGAATTCTTCACATTATGAGAAAATGAAATGTTTTTTCAAAATAATAATATTTGCTTAAAGCGTATTATTACTTCTGTATTGTCTCTTCTTCATATCATTATAAATATATGGTCTTGTAGCTTGTAGCTTTTCTGGGATTCGAAGGACATCATGGTGACTTTGTAACTTCTCTAAAATCAGTTAAGAGTTTTGTATTTTGGGTAAAAACCCCTAAAAATTTCTATAAAGTCAGATTCAATAAATAGATTTGATTTTCATTTTTGTAAGGAAGTATACTATGGAACTCCAGTTTTTCTTCTGTTATCTCCCATGGGGATAAAGTCTGTGGTGCTTCTTCAGGTTGTGTTGTATTAAATAAATAAGAATCTTTTGAATATGCCTCATAACAAAGCAGTGTTCCAGGAGGCTCAGTTTCAAAGTGGCATCCATCACTTTCCCAGCGCAGCAATATTTGATAATTTTTAGCATAGTTTCCTAAAGAAGTGTGGCATTTTTTGATGGCAGTTGCCATCCATTTGCTCATCACCAACCTTTCTTTCCTTCCATCTCAATAATTCTTGAACCTGTAGGCCAATTTCAACAGAAGTGTCTTGAGGTGTCATGGAAATCCACAGGTGGGTAGGGAAAAGAGCATAAATTATACCACAGGGCTCTTAATGACTCTGCAGAGTCGTGAGCAAGGGCAGCTGGTGTGTGTGGGCTCTCGGGCTTCTGTGGGGCTCTGGCTTAGGAGCCCGTGTGCTGCAAGCTCCCTTTCCAGGCAGCAGATGTGATCAATCCTTGGAAAGTGCAGTGCAGTGATCATGAGAAACAATCCAAAATAGGGTAACTGGGAGTCCTGGGAAAGAAAGCTTTAAGGGAAATATAACAGAATAACGACACTGTATCAGTTTCATTACTTGTCGACCAGCTTATTAATATGCAATATTCAAATTATATTGTGTATATGCAACATTGTCATGAGAAGAGGGGCAACTGCTACATTTCATTTATGAAATTTCTTCAGCTCACACTCATTTTGAGGCTGTCTGGTTTTGTGCTGCAGGTTGTTAAGGCAGTGTAACAAATCAACGCTCTTGACTGACGTGTTGAATTTCGAACCAGGTTTTGTATTTAGTTGCTATGCTTACAATGTTCCACATATGGAAATAGACATCCTTTTCCTCTGAAAACTTGAGGTGCCTCATTTACTTCATCAGAGTCCTGTGCAGTGCAGAAAGTTCATGGAAAATGTATAATAATAATAACAGTAATAATAATAACAATAATTCCTGTAATTATTATTCAGGCAAAGTTCGTAATCAATGGCAATAATTTAAAAGCAAAATGATAGGCTTTTGCCACTGTTTAAATAAGATATACTGCTTGTTAGCTAAGAAAGAGGATCTAAAAATAAGATGCAACTGCCAGGGAAAAAGCTCAATTTCTGAATCGCATTACTGAAAGAAGAAAGATGCATTAACGTGACTAGTCTCAGAATCATATAATATTCTTGCTGTATTTAGCAGGCAGCTAACTTTGGAGTGCAGCATTTTAAATGAATTTAAGAAGAAGGTTGATATAATCCTTAACGTGTCTTATTTATTGTATTACTGAGAAGATATTTAAATTGTTGCCACTTTGAAAAAACAGGCGGTTTTAGGTTAATGATGCTCAGTTCATATAAGGTTCAGATACTCAGGCTTAAGCCCACCAGGGCAACATAATTTACATACAGTTAAGAATCTAGTTGAGAATAACCCGGACTTTTTCTCCAAGCAATTTTATTGCTATTTGTGCTTTTATTTAAGTTCAAATCAATTGGTCTTGTAGGGAATCAACCCCTATTTCTGTTCTCTGCTGTATTCCATATCTAGTGCAAATTCAGCTTATGTCATGGCTCTTGGAGGCCCTTTAATAAAGTGTTCTGTTGTAGGAGTTAAATATTAATTTGTAAGCTGTAATAAGCCTATTGACATATGAATTTCTGTTCTTCCTGATTATTCAGGGAAGAAATAATTTACTTTTCATACTGCTTTATTTATAGAGAAAGGAATCTAGAAGACTTCCAAACTTAGCATGAGATGGGACTTCTGAAAGATCTGTGCACTGGGCTGCTCCTGTGGAAGTTGTAAGGAATTGCTATTGACCTCAGCAAGAGAGCACTTTCAGAAGCCTTAACCGTGACTGAAAGAGCTCGTAGTCAGAAATTATTGGATAATTCTGGTTCCTTCAACCAGATCAGTGCCCCAGTGTGCAAAGCATTATACAGACATAGTGAACCACTTCCTTAAGGGCCTTACAGCTAAAAAGGACTTTATTGACAGAAAGCACATCTTAGACTTCTAAGGTCTCAATGTCAAATCCAGCAATACAGAAAAAGATGGAGAGGATAGCAGTAATCATTCAATTCAGATACTTAAGTTGTATGTTTGTTTAAGTGCTGTTGGCAGTGTCCTACTTTTCTACATTAAAAAAGTAGTTGGAGCTATATCCAAAATAAAGAACTGTTCTCTGAGATAAAGAACCATTCTCAGCTCTCGGGCTTAATTCAAGGAATGGGGCTGGGGGTTCTCAAAATTCCTGAAATATTTCTGTAACAATGAAATCTTCCTTAAAAACTAGGACTCTGTGCAAAGTATTTTTTATTGGATCCTTCAGTGTAGAAAAGCAATATTTAGAAATTTAGAAAACTGATGTATAGACATTGTCTGGTGCACAGAGTCTGCAAAGTCTCCACTGTCTTGCCCCAGAGTGGGTTATTTCATCCCTGCTTTAAATGCTGTGATGTGGTTCAGGAGAGTGGGGTATCAGCCTGTGTGGTCAGATGGCCCCGCAGCTGAGGGTTGTGTGATATTACCTTAATTTAGCAGCAAATAGTCATGCCAGCTGCGTTTTTCAAGTGATAGAGGAGAAACTGGTGGGAGAAAGCAGCCACGTGCTGAGCCACGTGGGCAGCCTTCTGTGAGCAGCTCTCTGAGGTTAGATCCCAGAGGACCAGAGCTCCTCCTAGCCTCCCCTACCCGGTGAAGGTGTTCCTCAGCACGGCTGCTGCTAACACAAGCTATGGTGGCTCTACCTCTTATGTGATATGTTCAGCCTTATCAAGGGATTCAGAAATCAGAGGCTAGATTTTCCAAAACCAATTTTGGTAGTTTATGGATTTGGCATAAATCTCTTTTAAGGAATAATTATTTGGGAATATTTTAGCCTTTTGAATTTTTAACTTTATAGTATCACAAGCCCAACTCTGCATCATTGACTCAAGGTAGTCTTCTGCTTTAGAGTTAGATAACATTCTCCTATTTCTATAAAATATCTTCCTTTTCAGATATTAAAAAATTACTATTCGTTGAAGAGTAATGACTTGATATCTGGTTTACCTGAATTACATATTAATGAGATAGAAACCTTATGTTTGATCTATTTAATGAGGAAAAAGTCAAGTCACAGAGTGCGGAAGATCCATATTTTATGCATGGACACAACTATGTAAAAATGAATTACTTCACAGAACTCTTTGTTTTTCAGTTTTGATGCTAACGTAGCTTATGAAACCAAGTTTGAAATTGAACACTTAATTAATGGATGATGAGTTTTGCATTAGTCCAGTCAACAGGTCAGTCTAAGAAGTGAAGTCAGAGACAGTATTTTGTTTAGATTAACAAATATTTTGCACACTGTTCACCTGAAGATGGAGCTTGAGTGGTTCTGAATATATATGCAAAGTATAACTCATTTCACAGAACTGTGATTAATAACTTTCTGTTTGGACTTTGTATAGGGAAAGAAGCACCATCTTAATCTTATTTAGATTCTTGTGGCAGAAAAATGAAATCTATAAACAAACTTTCTTTCTTTAATCTTCCTTGACTATCCTATGCTCCTGGGTGTTTTACAGATTCTTATATAAGACTCCCGTAATTATTGAACTGTTCTTTTGACCTAGTTGCTTGAAGGATATTGGATTTCTGTTATCTGCAAAGGGAGATTAGCAGTCAGATCACCTGAAGTGCTAGAACACTGCTAATGTTTTTAAACAAATTTATTACAAAATCTTTCTTTTTCCCTACCTTGGACTCCAGTATTCACATTTAACTCCTTGTAATATCTGTCCAGTGTAATTCAAGGATGACATTCCCTGGGTAAAATATTACTAAGCGCTCTAATGTCTGCAGTACGATGTTATATACTAATTGATATCTCTGAAAAACAATAATTACATAGTCGGATAATTACTTGGGTACCTAATATTACAATTTAAAGTAATTAGAACATGTTCTCTGTGGCTCCTGTTTTCTGTTTTTTTCAGTGACCACTTTCTTAAAGGACCTCTTGTCTGTGCATACTGAATCTGAGAGTACTCTCTGAGGACCCAGTTTTAGCTCTTTTCTTTAGCTTCCAGCTTTTCAGGTAGAGCCATTGATTTGACAGTTCCCAGCCACATGGCAGTGACTATCAGGACCTAAAATTACTGACATTGTCTGCAGTGGAACTACTTAAAAAGTAGGGTATACCTAATTGTGAATAGGCTTGGCCCTAATTGTGCCCCTTCTGATTTGTGCCACCAAACTATTGTCCCAAATTCTTAATTTTCTAGGGCTGTAGGAGCAGGAATGTGGGTATCTGTGGCAACAGAATAACAAATATGGAATTAGTTGCCAAACTCAGGAAACAGGTGGCATCTTTCCCATTTTGGGCGAAACCGAGGAGAGTCCTAAGTGTGCATTTTCTGGAATTGGAAGCCCACGAACAGTTAGTTACTGAGTTTGTGAAAAGGAGCCTGGGCTTTGACCTCACAGAACAGAAAGTTTTTATTTCCCTTTTTTGTATTCTCATGATTACAATTTATTCCTTTTTTGTTATGAAATTTTGGACATGGAAGTATTCCTAGCTCTAATATCAACAAAGAAATGTGATATTTTCATTTTGTTAACTACAGGACTATTCTTAGAAATTGTCTCTTAAGATATAAAGAGATACTACCTCTCAATTCAACAAAGATCCTTTCTGACAAAATGAAGAGTGGGGAGCGGCAGGGAGAGGAAAACTGAAATATTGTAAAATAATTCTCATTTTTACATATGCTATAAAAGTACCAGACACTATGCTTGTAAATAAAGAGACAAGCATGTGGGGAGGAAAACAGGGTCGCTAAGGCCAGTGACCTCCACAAAGAATGAAGAAGACAATTGTAAAACATTATCATCTACCCAGTTCACAAATCTTCTTCAGCCTCTGTTGTACAAGCCTGAGTGAAAACATTTTAGGCAAAGCTTTAAAAGAACCTGGAGGACTGTACAAAAATGCCAAGAATTGGATTAATTGGCATAATACAAGGTGGCTGGGCACAGTTGGGGAAAGTGTCAGTGTAGGGAGAATCCCCACCAAGTAAGACTGTCTGTGCAATTAGCTATCTGAACTCTAACCCTTCCAGAATAATTAATGAATAACAGAGGGGATCAAGACAAAGACACAAAGTGATTTGGTGGGTGCTAGCAAGTAATACATCAAAGAATGCTGGTAATTGGCCCTGTGGCTTTCATTCTTTGCCCTATTTCTTTCAATTCATTGACTCAAAATAATGGGTTCAGGTTCATTATCAACAGGTTTTAGCTGCAAGAGCACAACACTTCAACAAAGCTATGATTGTAGCAGTGCTGGTGGCTAAGTAAAAAGTTGTAGACTGTAGCACACCCCCTTGAAAGGGAAAGTAGCAGCATAGTCATAGGCTTTGTCTTCCATGAAACAGTTGGTATTCACGAATTTGCTCTGAGTTTTCTAAGACTTGGTGTTCACTGAGGTTACAATGCTGGAATACAGTTGGTATGGGCAGGTATGTATAACTCCACTTCAAACCGTATTGTAGCAGCAGCATCTATATTCTGTTCCTTCAGCTGTAAGAAATGAAATAGAATTCTTGACATCATGTGTCACATGTACATGACATTATTTGCATACTAATGGAGACAGTTTAGAGGCTTTTTCCCCCCTCGTTTTGGCGGCAATGCAGTAAAAGGAAAACTAATTATTTTTAATCCGTAAAAATATCTTCCTGATCCGCAAAATTTTACTCGGGGGTTTAAAGTTTTTTTTTTGCCAAAATCAGAAAAGGAATCTCCAGTGTTCTGTTTTGTTTCTAGTGTAAATGCTTTCCTAAGATGTTGATTTAGCTCATGAGGAGGTATTTAATTAATTAGAATAGCTTTTCGTAAGTAATAGAAGAAGCAGCAGAATATTAGAGCAGTCATCTTCAGTGAGTGAATGATGTGTATTTTTGCTCTGCTGTTTCATTTTACCATGATTGTTTCTCCCTATTTAGAGACTACAACATATGTTGTTTGTTATTTTATTGCCATCACATTAAATACAATTACATTTACGGTTAAAAATATGGGGCTATGGTTAAAAACTGCCCTTTTGGTTTAGTATTTGAGAAACTTGTGAAATAGTTTAAATTTTAGAAACATGCTTATAAGCACAAATGGATGTAAAATTATTTTTCTTTTAAGTTAAGAGACGTTATTTTGAATTTGGGTTCATAGCAAATACGCAAAATGCCGTAAATATTTTAAACATCAAGTTGTGCTCCATATTCTTATGTACAACAACCTAAAAAATTCTCATTACCTCTGACATGTCTGTTAGGAAGTAGCTGCTGGTGCAACTGTTGGCTGCCTAAGTGTTACAGGTCATATTCTGATCTCCATTATATCACTATCTTTTTGAAATAGCTTCAACAAAATTTATGCAGAATTTCAAAAAGACTGTATTTTGTAATTGTGAAATCATAAAGTAGAATCTTGAGTAATAATAAAGTTAATAATAAAAAATGCATATCTTATCCATAACTTTGTCCATGTCATGGACAAATCTATTCCGGTTTTGGAAAAGCTTTATTAGCATATATTCTAAATTGAATAGTTGTTTTTGATAAATTCTGAGTAACGCTTCTTAGAATTTTTAAAAAATTCTAAATATTTGTAGTAAGACACTGCTTAGCACTTGGAACTGCGCTACAAGCCTAGTGTGACAAAGCTGTTAGTCAGAATGTTTGCTTTCCTCTGTCCCTGATTCCAGCTGGTTTTGGTAGAGGTTTCTTGTGTAAATCTCAGCATGACTTAGACAATATATGAAACACTTCGAGACAATTTCAGGATTGTTGTTCTTTTAAGTTCAAATTCTAGTTCTTATGGAGGCTTTTTATAGCACCGAGGAAGTCTTTTCCATCTGTTCACATTGGGACTTGGATGCCATAAATAGATCATCTTCACAATAATTGATGTTAAAGATGGCAAACAAACAGTAAACTGTGATTTATTTTATTCTTGCCACTGTCATATGTTGTTAAAATAAATATTTAGAAACCATTTGTATTTTGAAGAGCCATACTCACAGTGCCTTCTGTCACACATATAATTCAAGATCCTGAGTTGACAAAATGCTGGTTGATCTCGTCCCAGAGGTTCTCACACTTTTTCAGAAAGTTGCTCCTCTTTTTGTATAATTTTACCTTCAAGTGAATAACAAGACTTTGGGGGAGAAGGAAAATCGTTATTAAAAATACACACAGACTTGATCAAAATAACTTTGATGGCTAGAGTGACGAGAACAGTCACTCTCTTCCTTTGACAGGTATTTCTTGGTCTGAGATTTGAGGGCACCAATATTGATTTAGAAAGCTCTGTGGCTCAATTTTAAATGAAATATAAAACTTTTCCATTTTCTCACCTATCAACCTCCATAAAAGAGCAGCTGCTCTTGCAGGGAAAAGCACTAGTCTCACTTTGGGTATCACAATGCATTTATGATGTGGGGCTTATCTAAACAGCTCCCCTTTATGTGACCAGGAAAGAAAGCCTAGCTTTATTTAGGGTAGGAGTTCTGACTGTAGCAGCTGGATACAAGTCTGGATCTCAGGCTGGGATGTGGGATCTGGACCCCCTTGAGGGCATCCTTTCCAGCAGGTACCCGCTGCTTTTCTCCTCTCTCCTGGAGGTGACAATGGCAGATGGCTATTCCCTGCTCTCCCCCTCCTGCAAGCCGCTGCACCCCTGGCCCTGACATCTACTCCTTCTCCTCTCCGGAGAAACGTCAGCAAGCTAAATGTGCCTTGGCAGTTGCTTGGACCCTTGTTATCCCACAGAAAGTTTCCCAGAAATACACAAGGAATTCATACTTTCTACCCCTGATGATCAAAATTATTCCTATACACTGAAAATGGATTAGGTTTGATAGCAGAACTAATCTGATATGGTAAAAGCAGAGGAAGAGGAGCCGAGGGACAGCCTTGTCTCTCAAATGCACTCAGTTCCTGTCTTTTAGTGAGAACAGGAACGACTCCAGGCTTTTAAGGACATTTAGCAGATGAGAATTAGGATATACCCCGTTGTGTTGCTTTCTAATAGAAAGTGCACGAAGGCTGCAAAGGAGAGGGGAGTCTTGGTTGCTGAAGGTCAGTTCCTGTTTCAAAGGCTGACCTCCTTTGAAAAGAGGTGTCTCTGCCTAGTGTTCCCATAGGAAGGGACCCGGCGGCTGGATCCACACTAGCCTGCCATCAGGAAAATGCTGAGCTTCCGTTCAAGTCACTCTTCCCTGAAAAAAAGGCATTTCAGCATACCCTTAGATGTCTTTGACTAAAAACCAAATGCTTTCTAAAGTAGGGTCTTCATTTAGCTGATATTATGTGCTTGACTATCTCAAAGGCTATGAACTTAGCAAAATCCAGACTCTTCTTAGACATGATTTTTTTATCTTCATTTGGTGAGGTTTCATTTGGTCTGTTATCCACTGCACAGTGCCTTACCGGGACTATTAGTAAAATATGGGCTAAATGGGTCTGGGAGAGAAAATCACATTTTTTTTCAATTTTTAGGTGCCAGAAAGGGAAAAGCATAGGATGGCAGCAATGAGACTCAGGGAGTGCAATCTGTGTTTCTGAGTTTTATTCCTAAACTGTGTCATATACCAAATTTATTACAAAATCTCTCAAAGATATATACCAGGACAAAGCCTTTTGAGATTTTAAGTGAAAGGTTTATGGAGCAGGGAAATACTACAATAATGACATTTTAATTTAATTATTTTTCTACCAGTGAAAGAAGGAAATGTTCATAGCTTGGGGAGGGGAGGAAGCTGACCTCTGTTATCAATAATGTTTGTACTTTCTCGTGAAGTGCATTCCTTAAACAAAAGAATAAAGAATCACCTCTGGATCTCAGGGAAAAGGGTGGCAGGATGCTGGAGGGCACACGGGTGCTGAACAGAGTCCTGATCAGCCATTTCTCATGGAAATCAGTGAGGTGGAAGCCACAACAGGGAACACCGAGGAGAATGTATTAGATATTGTATCTGCTAACGTGTCATTGGCCAACCAAGAAGAGAGTGACTAGTCCATCTCTTCTCTCTCCCCTAAGGTCAGGCCTTCCATTCTTTGCCAGAGTTTTCTCTGGCTGGAGGTCCAAACAGGTTTTCTCATGAAAAAAAACCCCACTTCTGTGAACCTTGTCTCGTTTGTGGAGCTTTGAATCCATCTCAGCTTTTCAAGTGTCCCGTGGGGAGCTAGGCTGTCCCTGCCTAGAGCAGAGCTCAGGTGAAGGCAAGAGCAGGTCCCATGATCATTTTTTTAAGTTTTGCAATGCTGTGAGAATAGCAATGGCATCTTCAGCAGCTTTAAGAGAAAGCTGCTGCTTTAAGAGACGCTGTTTCAATGTCCGAGGTGGACAGTGTCCGAGTGTTTTATCTCTGTCTGATGGTTTTGTCCCTGTATAACTTTTTGCCATATTGGTCCTCTTTCTTGCTTGGTGAGATCAGAGGCACTATTAACTTCTTTCAGTATTGTTACTAAAAATTGTGAGCTGCTATTTGAACCACAGTCCCCTTACTTTTGGTTTTGTGCAATGCACCAAAAACTTGATTGTGTGTGTGAGACCCTTCAAAGTATTTTAGTGTCTTTCAAGTAAAGAATAATTAAAACAGGAAAATACCATGCTAGTTGTAGCTCATCTATCATTGCTTGTGTATCCCAGTTCTTGCCTTTCACGAAGGGTTAGATGAATCCTTTTCTCTAACATTACACAGGGGATAATACAGTGTGAGAGAAAATGGGTGTTTCCCGAACAGAACTCAGGGATGTAACTCCCACCTTTGGAAGTATTTGTATGTGAAGATTCAAATATGCCCATAGCACGCACAGCAGTTATAAAAACTGGGCTTAAAAGAGACAAAATTGCCTCCTTCAAGGCTTTAACATATAGGCACTATTTTAAGAAAAAAAAAAAGGGCTTAGGGGACTTAGCGTGATTTCAAGTTATTCATAATTTGGAGGAAATCGTTACATTACAAGAGCCTATTCTGATTACAGAACTTTTTAATCTCAATCCAAGATAAACAGTCTTCAACACCACATACACCTGAGTTGCCCTTTTAAATACCCAAAACCTTGATCCATAATCAGGGCTTTTTTCCTCGAGTCTCCCTGCTGTGATGAAAGAGTCATCTCTTCTCATATTAATTTTGTCTTGGTACACGGAACATTATTATGCTGTAGCTTTTGGGGCAGGTTTTCCCGTATATTTCTGAGAATTTTGAAGCTGTTAAAGTAATACCTAAAATTTCCACCTCACTTCCAAAAAAACATGTTTTGTTTGTAAGAGGAAGGTGGTGTTATGCAAACTTTGCCATGAGCAATTGTCTTTAGCAGCCATCGAAAGTCAAATATAGAACCAAATTTTTAGTAGTTCCTTAAGAGGCGAACCTTGTCCCCACCCTTCATGGGAAGGGAAGCAGGATCTGTGAAAGCCCCGGGTGCTTGCTTTCCTCAGCATTACTGACCTCCGGCTGGCCGGTCACATCTGCCACCGGCGGAATGTGTGAGGAGCTAGGGTGAGTACGGGGACAGGCAAGTACCTGCCTCCAGGGATCATTCGGCTTCTCGGTAGCGGGGACAACTAGCTGGCAGGGTCTAACCTGGGTTCAGGGACCGCAGGAGAGGGTGCAGGGCCTCGCAGGGGTGGGGGCAGCCCTGGGGAGAGCCTGAGTGCCTATCCCAGCCTGGTTGGCAGCACCCCGCTTCCCGGCGGGAGTGTGTAAGGGCAGCAACTGCACAACAGGGCTTAATTGTGTAGTCATTAATAATCGATTTTAATGCTCATATTTTAACTGCCATTGACCTTGCAGCCTATTTTTGTGGCAGGAACTGGTTGGTTAAAAAGATTTTCAATGCCATCTGGATTTGGACCGCATTACAATTAAACTATTGTACTTCTATAGCCATAGCATTACACCATAGCTAACTGGGGTTAAGTTAGACCATTAACTTAATAAACTGCTTTCTGAGGAGACAAGACGACTTCATTTCCCTGTTTTATAAAATTAGATTTGTTGTACTATATAAAACAGTACATGCTCTTTACTGCTTATTTACACAAAGCTTCTGTTGAGTTCAGTGGAAGTTTTGCTGACAAATTCAGAGCAAGACTGTATTCAACTAATATTTACATCACACCACACTTTTCCATCATGCAGTTTACCCCTTCTCCTCGTCCATTTTATATTTAATTATGAAATAATTTTTAGAACTATCAGGACTTTAACAATCGTGTATGTACAGATGTTAAGTCCATGTATATGGATGTATAGACAAGCTATATTCATTCACAATTAAACTCTCCACCATAAAAACTTGATTCTAAATATAGACAATTTGTCCCTAAGGGAAAGGAAAATAAAACACACTGATCTAAGAAAAAAACCCGATAACACCCCTTTGTCCCCCAAACCTATAATTACTATTTGGTATCTAAAGAATTTAATCATACTTGGTCTTTTTGCCTCATGGTCATGAACAAATCTCTCAGATTTGGATGTCCAAAATGTAGATGAATTTTCAAAGCCTGAAAGTGATTTAAGAGCATGGTCTACAATAAGATCACTGGGGACTGGCATTCTTGAGTCACTTTTGTGGTTCTCACAAGAATATCCTGAATGTATAATTTCACATCAAAGTCAATATGCTCCCTGCAATGCTGAGGGAAGCAACTGACTTTTGGAGAGCTACACACAAATGCATTCTGGTACTACCATGGCAACTGACGGAACTGAGTACTGATTTAGATGCCTAATTTTAAATCAAGGTAAATTTTAAAAATCCATACTTATTTATCCCAAGTCATATTATAAAGCTGCTTCTAGTTAGCTCATCTTATCTGGGTCTTTCTAAAAGTTTAACATGTGGGCTAAGCCAGTTGTCACTGTGGAGAAGCAAGATCTAACACAGAGCAATCAACCCTCTTGTTTTAGACATAATGAGGACACTACTCCCAAATTTAATCAAACACTTGTATTCTGGAACCAACATGCATTTGTGTGGAAGAAACAGCAAAAAAAMCGAGGTAACAAGATTGGATTTGAAGCCATTCTTTTCATATTGACCTACTGCATGGTCCTCAACCTCAAGAATGCCTAACACCTTTGCTGAGTGGGAGAAGGCAAATGTGACCACCAGTTTTGGAGAATAACATTTGCTTACTAGAGACGCACCTATGTACTCTGCTCCAGGGTAACTGGTCGTGTTGGATGAATACAGGTGTGAGGGTGTACACAACTGTAAATGCAAATGTATTTAAGAAAACGAAGGTGCAAATTAGAACTTTCTAAACCAGGTCAGTAAAAGGCAAGGTTGCCCTTGAACTGTGCTTTGCCCTAGTGTGTTGTGTTTTAATCCATCACTCTAGGTTGCTTCACCTTTATAGAATTATACTGCCAGTGCGCAAGACTGTAAATTTTCCCCAGCAGTTGTCTTCCCCGCACCAAAAGAGAAAGGGTACATCTCTGTGAGGATCCTTTTGCATGAAGGCATAGGAGGGTTGTGTCACCGGAGTGCTGCAAACCCACCTTGAAGCAGTAAGTGGTGAGCAAGTGGGCAGAAGCCCAGGATTTGTTTCGCAGTCATTCTGTTACTTTTGGAGGCTTCTTGGGACTGTACCAGTATGTTGCCCATCTAGATGATAGGTAATCTAGCCTGGGCAATGTTGTGGTCGCATCTGACTGTAACTGGCCTTGTTCCAATGGGGAAGATTCTGCTGAGCCGTGAAAGCAGGGGAAGCAGCACAGGGCTGCAGGCTGTTGTCAGCACAAGGCTGGGAACTGAACAAACTCTTTGCTGCAAGCGATAATTATACCACGGTTCAGTAAAGGAGTGCTTGTGAAACCAGGCACAGCCAAGTGCAAAATAACCTTGCTGATCAAGCAGCCATATCCATTGGGATCTAGTAACTTTTCATCTTGGCAGAGACTATATAGGTGTGTTCAAAACCTGTTGGTTTGATGTTTCCTTCAGGAAAAAATTAAGTGTAGGCTAAAGGGAAGCTGCTTCTCAAGTCTCAGGCTACACATGTTGTAGGAAATACTTGCTGTTTTCCTCAGTTTTGCATGATGTTTCAAAGCCTCCCTTCTTCAGAGGGTGTTCAATCCAGCTGCCTGCCTTTGCATAAGTGGAATCCCCCTCTTCACCTCCCTGTGTGGCTGGATGTCCTGCAAAGGCTTTAGGGGATGAAGCAAGATATTGCAGCAGAAAATATTTTTCCCCTTTTTGGGTGTTTAATGAATTGTGACTTTGAAATGAAGAGTAAATCTGCTCAACTAAAGCAAATCCAACCAAATTCAGATAAAACTTTACTTAGGCTTAAGTGCTTAATGACCGCACAGGCTGTATTAGAGAGACTTCCTCTGCTCTCATGTCTGTGTCCAGAAGTTGGATGTCTTAGCCTGACTTATTAATGCCAGGTTGCCTTCATAACAAATGGAGTAGAGGAGAGAACCCAGGAGACCTCTCTGCAGTCCTCAGTTAGCTGTCTACGGCTGGTCAAACAAATCACCTCCTGGAGATTTCTCTCCAGTAAGAGGATCATCTCTGGTAGAGATGTCTAACTTTGAAGCGTGTAAACTTGGGAAAGATGAATCCTGTCAGGTAAAAATGCATGGCAAGAAATAGGGCTTACCTTGAAGAATTTATCATTTATCTAGGGAAGACAGGCAAAAGGGCAGCAGAAGGACGGCACAGAGAGGTGGCAGGAATTGGCCAAAGTGACCCAGCCCTTCAGTCATTGCATGGGAATACACCCTTGCTGTCCTGAGACAAAGTTTGTCACCATATCTCTTGGATCCATTTTAATCTAGTGTACATTATTAATTTTGCCATGCTTCTCCGAACTTCCTTGTTAAGTCAGAGTCTTAAGCAATAGCTGAAAGCCTGAGGGTGGGGAAGAGGAGAAGGAAGGATGAGAGGAGACTTCTCACACTTCACAGCCTGATCTGAAAAAGGAAGTGCTGAAAGTTTTGCAAGATAATCAGACCCTCAAAAAAAAGTTCAGCCTGTTTTGCAGCCAGTTTCAGAGCCAGTTTAGGGGATGCAGTGAGCCAAACACAGTTCCACTGCAAACCAGTTCATCAACGGACTTTATTGCAGCTGCTCTCACTTGTACTGGTTTGAAAATGGCCAAATAAACAAGGGAAACTTTATTTTTTCTGATTATTATATAAAATGATGATGACAGTGCAGTAAATGGAAATTCACAATCTATAGCCTGTCGGTTATGGGTTGGAAATATGAAAATAGCTTTCAGATCACTTTGCACTTTTTCTCTTCTTAATTTCCATTGGCTAAATGTAATCAATATGCCTGATAAACATGAATTATTGTTCTAGTTTTGTTTTTTTGCAGAAATGCAATTGCTTTAGCTGCATCATAGATGGTATGTGAATGTAAATACAATGGGTCAGCGGACTATATTAACAGTCATCAACATTAGATGTGTTCCACACTGGGAAGAAAAGGAGGGAAAGCAGAAACAAAATGAAAATAGTTTCAAAACCAGGCAATTCACCACCCAACAGAAACATGGTTGAGATGACAGACTCAAAAGATGAGAATTAGGAATGATTTGTAGAATGAAACAAAAAGAAAGATGTTCATAAAATTTAAAAACATCAGCACTCCAGATATTTAGTTAAACAAAATTTAACTTGTGAATCAAGTAAATTTTGCCTCCCTGCTCTAAAATGAGTCTTCTAATGAAAAACTTCAGTGTTCTTTCTCATCTTAACTTTCCTCAGTCTCCAGTCTCTGGGCTTGACATCTATTTAAAAAAAAAGTCTAAAAATAGGACAGTGAAATGTGATGACTTTGAGCAGTAATGGCATGACTCAGACTACTTTTTCTTAGAGTCCACTGTCAAACTAAGAGTGGCCTCTGTTCAGTTTTAATTGCTAATGTTAGACTATCTTTCTTGCAGAACTTTGGTAAAGACAGCTCAAATTTCTGTTGTATAAATTATGATGCCACATAAACTTTAATTAAAGGGATCCGGCTACTCAGCTACTATATCTCAGGATTTAATGAAACGAGTTATAGCAAGTCATGATCTCAGCCAATGTGACCAGCATACAAAGATAAGGATGGTCATTTACCTTACTCACGTAAGATAGCTCCAAAACCATATAATTGGCATTAATATATCTAATATTGATAAAACAAAGCCTTTCCACTGCAGTGTGGGAAATTTTCAAGTTCTGTTTCCGTAAGCGTTACAGGACGTTTGGGGTAACATAATTCCTGCTGCTGGTATCTGGGTGCTTGAGACCCCACTCAAGGAGGGGTGTCTTGACGTGGGTGGGGATAGATGTGAGGCTGGTACCACAGTAAGAGGATATATTTCCCAGTCTGTTTAGGGAACCACAGGCAACTTGGATTGACTCTGCCACATGTGTGCCGAATGCCTCTGGGGTGTTTTCTGCTCCCTCTCAGAGTGGATGATGTTGGGGTTGCTGCTCAAAGCACCCATGAGCTGTTCAGCAGCTGGAAAGAAAGTTACTCTTTCTTAAAAGAATCCCTGATAAAAGACAGAATCTAGATACTGGCTGTCTTCCCTGAGGAGTAAATAATTCTGGAAGTGCCTGTGGCTCCCACAAGTAAAGGGTGTGCCTGTGTTACCTTAGTGCCTACAGATGTTTGATCAGGTCTGCAGCTTCTCGTGCTTTATAGTGAAGTTCTTGAAAAACAGTGTCCAACCAATTATAAACATCAACAGGAATTTTAGTTTATCTTTATAGTTACTAACGTGATAGCAAGTTGAAATACTCCTACTTTTTAACGAAACTGAATTAATCAATCAACTTTATCTTTTTCTTTGATGCGCATGACGCCTGTTCATTATGCAAAATGCTCAAAGGGTTAAATTAAAGATGAAATAGAACACAGTAACATGCGGGAGAGCCTCCTCCTCCTTCAAATCATGTTTAAATTATGAAAAGCCTTTGTACAGGGTTAGATCCAAACTGTAGATTTCCTGTTACTTTTAATAATGTAACCTCATACATAATGATAAAACTTAATTCTTGTAAATTCAGTTTTTGGAATTACCATAATTATTTATGTCAGAAAATAATTGAAACTATTTATTTTCTGTTTGTTTGCATATTGTTTAAAGGTGACTATTTTTATGCATAAGATTTTTCTATCAATTTTTTACACAGGACTTTAATTTTAAAGATCTTCTTTCATGTTAAGTCTATTGACTTCATTATTTTTTCTCCACATTGCTATTTCTGAATTCATGCCATTTCAATTAGATTTTATTTTAAATTTTAGCTGAGGAGAAATTATGCTACCTTTGTACATTAGGGAGCTGTGCCAAGAGCATGTGACAATGTGGACAATCACGATTTCATATTTGGAAAATGTCAACAACTTTATTAAATGAAATTAAATAAGATAGCTTCAAAGACATACATATTCAGCAGGTACTGAAAGTCTGGGAGTACCACTGCTTTTTTTCTCCTTTTCGTCAAACAGGTGCAAGGAAAACTGTCAAGGAAATTAAATATATCATATAAGCATTGTTGTTGTTTAAGGTTTTTGGACATAACTTTATATGCCTGTGGAATTCATCACTACAGATGTGCAGACTTTGTGCAAGTGAAGAATATTCATAACTGAATGTTATGGAACATTAAACATCTTCAGAGAGCTCCTATTCAGAACTTCCTATTTCATCATCACTAACTTTCAGCTGCAAGTTGCCAGTCACTAACTTTCAGCTCAGTGAATCCCATCGTTATTTGGATTGTGTATATGGCTGTTCTCATGATCACACAATGTCCCTTCCTTTTCCTGAATACCTGAAAATGGACACTGTTTGAGACAAGTAGATAAGTTGGACTACTTTTTCTCATTGTTATGTTAGCTTAAGCTGCCTAAACTGAGCCTGATTTGTCCAAAAACCATAGGAACTCAAGGTTAAGTGACCAAACCAAACTCTGATTAGAGATGTATATATATATTTAATTCATGAGACAAGATTAAAACACAGATCCACAATGGTGCTTAAGGTATATTTAGGAATCGTTTTTTACTGGCTTCCACAAAAATTATTTAAAAAGAGGTGATCCAAATGGGGCCTGGAATAGAGCTCTCTTGTTCGGATGATGAGACATGACAAACGCACTGCTCTTTAAATTACACTAATTCCTCTAGAAAATATAATTACAATTGGTGGAAGTGATATTTCAACTACTCCTATAAAGACCAGAATAATATAACATGATAAGAACTAATAAATTGATGAACTATTGCAATCCTCATAAAAACTAACAGTGGGATTGAGAGAATGCACAAGAGCTCAACAAAGCTGGGTAGTCACTGTATGTAGTATCCAAAGGAATTCTCATCAGTTTGCATCAGTCATGTTTCTCTTTGCGTGTTAAAGATCAACACCTACATCTTTCTGCTCACTCTCACATTTCCTTAAAATACTTGTGTCTGCTGATACCTGCATCCAGGTATCCAAAAGAGATTCAGAGACTGATACTAACTTTGTTCTCCTATATGGCCTTTGTTCTCTGACTTGAATGTCAATGTTATGTTTTGCTGTTTTTTTTTAAAGTATGCATATTTTCAGGTTTAGCAGGATTAAACCAAAACAAAATCTAATGAATATTGTCATGCAATTCATGTTACAGGTCACTTAAATCTATGAGAGTTAACATGTTAATTAATTTAATTTTGACTAAAAAATTCAAAGCACACTTACTACCCAGGTGCACGAACAGATGTCTAGGATAGCAGAAGCATGTATTTAATGCTAGCTTTGTGTGCCATGTCTGCACATGGTCTTTAATGCCTGAGCTAAGATTGTTTTATGTCCAGACTTCTCCCTCTAAGATCACTTTTAGAAATGTAGATAGAAGTGTTCCTGAGAGTGGCCACTGTCTATGGTATTTTGTAGCCCATATAACTTTCCATGGTGGTGATTTTCCATACTTGTAAGAAGCAGTTTGTTTGCACTGAATGTCCTAACGAAAAAATGAAACATAACTCTCAAAGGACATGAGTGTGAATATTTTGCTCCATCACATGTGTGAAATGCATTGATCCGCAACGTCAGAAGTGGATGAAAAGCTGGACATGAGCCAGCAATGTGCGCTCGCAGCCCAGAAAGCCAACCGTATCCTGGGCTGCATCAAAAGAAGCGTGGCCAGCAGGTGGAGGGAGGTGATTCTGCCCCTCTACTCTGCTCTGGTGAGACCCCACCTGSAGTACTGCGTCCAGCTCTGGGGCCCTCAGCACAAGAAAGACATGGACCTGTTGGAGCGGGTCCAGAGGAGGACCACAAAAATGATCAGAGGGATGGAATGCCTCTCCTGTGAAGAAAGGCTGAGCGAGTTGGGGTTGTTTAGCCTTGGGAAGACAAGGCTCTGGGGAGACCTTATTGCGGCCTTTCAACATTTCAATATCTAAAGGGAGCTTATAAGAAAGGTGGGGACAGACTTTTTAGTAGGGCCTGTAGCGATAGGACAAGGGGTAATGGTTTTAAACTAAAAGAGGGTAGATTCAGATTAGATATAAGGAAGACATTTTTTACAATGAGGGTGGTGAAACACTGGCACAGGTTGCCCAGAGAGGTGGTAGATGCCCCATCCCTGAGAACGTTCAAGGTCAGGCTGGACGGGGCTCTGAGCAACCTGATCTAGTTGAAGATGTCTCTGCCCATGGCAGGGGGGTTGGACTAGGTGACCTTTAAATGTCCCTTCCAACCCAAACCATTCTATGATTCTATGAATTGATATCAGGATTGTTATTTCCATGTGTCAGCCAGTGTCATGCCCCATGTATAACACATGCTGAAGACCAACAGTGTGCTTGCATCCTGTGAAACTCCACAGTGGAGAAGAAAATCTCATTCCCATTGTGGTCTGTTCAGTCTGTTCATTAGAGTTGTCAAAGTAGCTCTTGAAAATTTTGCATCTTGTTTTCATTGGCTAGGATTTTATACAGTGTTTGACCCACCTCAAAGTTTTGACTGCATGAGGAATTAGTGGCTCTATGCACTTACTTCAGGTATTTGGGTGTGGTTTATTTAGATATATCTTGTGCTCATTAAAGCTGTGTTTTGCAGTTTTCTTAGTTGTGATCATGGACTGATTAATAGGGCTGAGTCCTCCTGCCCCGCTTTCAGAGAGCTTTTGTTTTCTACAGAGTCCTACTGATGGAAAAGTGGTGAGAGTGAGCAGGGAACCAAGTTCATCATTTGAAGCACACAAAGCAGGCAGACTTTTGTCTCAGTTTGAGGGGAAAGCTAATTTAGAAATATCAGTAATCATAATAGACCTCACTTTTTCATTTCAGGATATAAAAAATACATGTTGAAGCGATTAAGATTAATTAATATAATAAGATGAGAAACTCAAGTGCGTGGAGAGTTTTGAAACCACAAGTCTTTTTTTCTACTTTAAAAGCTCTCTGCATGTTTGCCCACCCATAGGAAGGCATGTATGAGAAACAGAGAGAAATACGTATGTATGTATTTGTATATTATATATATATACTGTCTAAAAATTACCATTTAAGTTTATCATTTCATTTACTCATTCTTTACTGAACAGAAAGATGGGAAGGAGATTTTATCTTTTACCGTTGAGTAAAGGCCAGCTGTGTTGACCTGCCTACAGCTTGGTCATGTCTCATGGGGGGATCTGTTACCAACACCATGGTAGAGCTGGATGTGAAAAAAGGGCCTGTACAGGAAGAATATTTGTGGAAAAGGCCAGAATAAGAGACAAACCCACCAATAGACTAATAGATACTTTGATTTATAGAGAATTGTTTATTAGATTCTTTTTGTATGAATAGAATATTACATAATTATGTCATTGCAATTTCACTCAGTCACAAAAAGGAACTCTGATAAGTGTGTATGATCCAATTAGAAAAAAAAAATTCATCTTCTGAATTCTCTAAATGTCTGTCTGTCTGCCTTTGCTCTGTGCTCAGGGACAGAGCTCTCATTTGGAAGGGAGGGTGGAGGAGGAAAGGAGTAGCAGATGTCTTCAAGTTAGGCACTGCCTGCTCAGCTGTATGATATCTACACCCCTTTATGTATCCGAGTTCAGAATTCTCTCACCTAAAAATGAAAACCACCCTTGGCAGGGCAAGTGAGACTGCCAGAGACAGCCTTTTTCATAAACAGCAACTTATCTGCTCTGCTTTCTCTAGAAGGATAGGAGCCACACTATAGGAGTCACTGTGCTTTTGTATGTTTACCATACCTCTTAGTTACATATAGAAACTGTATCCGTGTTGATATACTTGTTGCAGGAATGTAAAACTTTGGATAACATTTTGGATCTAAACTAGCCCATAAATGGACAACATTTTTTTTTGTCTCGATCTTATTGAGTGCTATTGTTTCAGAATTCCTACATAGAAAGATACAGGTCTACAAAAGTGCTGTAGTTTTGAAAAATTTTCTGCTTATATTAACTAGTCCTTAGCCACGTAGTCCTATTGTGCAAATGCTGCATAAGGTTGTGTGGATTGTAGAGGTAAGCCCTGGTAATTGAATAATGTGTTCCAGGTGGAGCCCAAGGTGGGATGCAAGTGTTTGCGGTGTCTGCCTGCCTTCTTCCTACATCTGTCTCACTTTCATGAGCAATACAATTCACACACAATTATTTTTTTCTGTTAGAAAAGTTGAACAGTTGGTGCCAGGYGGCATAATGGCTGGCTATTATAATGCCTTCTTTTTTTATTAACAAAAGCACTCTGAATATTCATAAAAAGTTGACATTATTTCATTAGCTGTTGCAGGGGTATGAGTAAGCCTGCTGAAAAGAGTATCATGCTCTCTGCTGGATATCTCTATGAATGTTTCTAAAACATGACTTCCCACAAGCACAGAGGACCATACAGCAAGGCAATTAATAGGCACTCAATGTGTATTCCCAGTCTCTCGTTCCTGCTCTCTTTCTTGTTAATTCAGAGCTGTATTTATTATTACTTCTTTCATAAACCTGTGAGATCCTAATCAAGTGCTCCAATAGATAGACAGAATGGGTGTTTGTCAAATTTCTCAGTCCTTTTGACTTCCTTAGTTTTAACAAAGAGGTTTTTATATATTGGATTTTTACCAGTATTACAGAAACAAGACTTTCAGAGTTTATTGCAAAATCAGAGTTGCACTACCGGGAGCTCAAAAATTTCCAGTCATGTTCAAAAAGCAGGAAATCTGCCACATTGTAAAGCTGGTGGTTATAACTATTGGCTGATTGTGCCTCCTGAGCAAGCTGCAACGTGGGCCAGAGCCTGACATTTTGTTCTGAGTTTGTGAAATGTGTAGCATGAGGGGTTTCTAGTGTATCACACACTCTTAGGAGCATCATGGCTACTGAGTGTCCATGCAGTGCAGCTGCATGGATCAAGTGGGTTGCGGGTGCTGGGCTGCCAAGATGACAGGAGGTAGATATCAGTGGTGATGATGGGCTGGAACCCCATTTCATTCCTTGCTTGTGCTCTACCACCGCTTCTTGTGCTGCTATAATGCAATTACTAAATAGTAATAAGGTTTAATGGATGGCTTTGGCCTGGTGACATTTTGAAGGAGTATAAATGGGTGGAGAGCTTGTGATGAGAGAGTTAGGATGTGCAAAAATCATCTTGTATTGGGCTGACGGAAGAGCTATTAGAAAGAAAGATCCATAAATCTCTTCTGTAGTGAGAATTAATTAATCTGGGAACCTGATGCATATAAGCAAATGTACTGGTTTTCCCATGAGCTTCAGAGTTATGCTTTCAAGAATAATAACTACTTTCTGAATTTTGACCTCCTGCCCCAAGGGAGTCTTCTGCTCCCTGGCCATACAGGTATTGCTGCCAGCCTCAAATACACCCTAACTCTGTCACATTCTATACTGAAAAAGAGAGTACCCATATTCAAAAGCAAATAAAAATGACACAGTAACGACAACTCATCAGACATTTTTCTAAATTCTGTGCTTTGCAATAGAACTCCAACAGTTGAGGTTTGTGATTCTGTCCATTATTTCCAAGTCCCTATGCTAATTTTTATCCATTGCTTTTCACCTCCACATGGATTAGCAGCTGCCTGTGAACTTACAGCCTGCAGATCCACAGAACATGTTGTAAGAGTTGCAAATTTATAGAAAGCAGCTGCTTAGCATCCCTACATCCCCCTACACAGAGCAACACACTCATGGCACATCGCTGGAGGGTGAAGAGACATGAAGAGGGAGTATAGTGATTCTGAACATGTTATCTCTTCCTTGTCCTTATTGACCAGGGTTCAATGATTCCAGAAAACATAACTGCTGTAATAATAATCTGGCAGGAATAATTTGCAAGAACTAGATCCAGAACACTTTTTTACATATACTCTTCTCATGAACTAAATGGCCAGAGCTTTTATTATGGAAATCAATTGTTCCCATGCCTCTCTGTATGTTGTCTTGCTGCTATGAGGTGCAGGCTTACTTCTAAATTCTCAGTATGACACTGTGGCCGAGACTAGCCTTTAAAAAAAACCCAAAAAATGTATATATACCCCCCCCCCCCCAAGTATAACAGAACTAGGTTTTAATCCCAGCTCTATCAGAACTAGCTTTATATGAACTCTCAGTTATTTTAGTTGTAAAACTGGTGAATGTTTATTATCCCCCAAGGTATGAATCCTTTTTGCATATTAATGGCAGTGAGTATTAGTGAAATATTAAGAGCAGTTGGTGGACTTGCCRGGCCCACAAGTGGCGGTGTCTGGGCCTGGGGGTAGCTGGGACTCGTAACCTACTACTACTGCAGGGACTGGGAGAGGAGCCACGTCTTCCCGGGGTGGATTCATAACCTGTATTTTTTCCTATGGTAGGCTGCAAAAGCCATAAATTTGAATAGAACAGGCAGCTGTGCTCCACACAGGGGCTGGGGTTGGGGTCAAGGTGAGACTGTGTATAATTCATTTAGTTCTGGAGTTTTTTTGCATGGTGGTGGTTCTGCTACTTGGATAAACAAAGCTTTTTAAATGCAAGCTTCAGGATTAAATAGGAAACAACAAATAACATTTGCCTAATAAGTGAAGCCACCTTACAGATCCTTGAAATACTTTTGGGAAGCAGGGTTGATGGAAAGATATTTTGTGGACACGATCCACCATTTCATAGCAGACTTGTTCTGAGCTGCTAGAACTATCTACACTTCTCATTCATTAGGCCAGATCCCAGTACTCTGTTCATCAACTCTCATACAGGTACAAAAGTGGAGAGGAATAAAAAGCCCAAAATACTTTTTTTGTGTGTGTTGAAGACACTGACTTTAAAAAATATAGAAGTGTAAATTGTCATCGGGTGTAAGTGGGCTTGGCTGCCTTTGACTCCACTGCAGCTGCATTGGTTGACACAACCTAAAGAAATGAGTCTAATTTTTTTTTATATTTCTCTCATAGTTTTGAAAGCAAAACCACTCTTTGAGTCTTTCTTTTAAAAAAAAGAATGCATGTAAAAATGTGTCCTTTATGTTCGTCAGACATACTGTTGAATTTGATAGTCCTATCATTTGTAAGCTATATATATTGTTGCTTTAATGCATTCCCTCACTACTTTGATAAAAACCTTAAGATGTTGCCACTAGTCCTTTGATGTTTTCTTCTGATGTTACAGTACCTCTTTTTTTTCTTCTCTTCCAAAAAATCTGTTTTGCATAAACATGAGCCGGCAAGACATTTCTTGTTAAGGATAGAAACATCAAGTTCCATCAATAAAAGAACAAAATGAGAAGGTATATCCAGGCTTTTATATACTCTTGTCAAGCCCTTATGGAGAAAAAAATACCTTGCATGGGTGTTTACATTGTAAACATATTAGAGCAAACATATTTCACTAGTTWAAAAAAAAAAAAGCAAGCTAGGCTGCAGTGAATTTTCTTGTGATGCAAGAATTCATTTTCTAATAAGTTGTTATAGGAACTCTGGGAGAATAAATCTTACATTGCTAAGAAAATGCTTGCATATCTAGTCTTGTATGTAAACTATCAGTCTACTAACAGGGTTTAATTGGTTACCATAAAGGAGAAAAGACTGAATTTTTATATTTAGCTTCAAAGCCATATGTCTTACCTTGAAAAATAAAATTGCGTAGTCTGTTTTTTTACTGGGAATAAGTAAGGGATGATGATGATGATGATGATGATGATGATTATAAGTAGTAGTAGTAGTAGTAGTAGTAGTAGTAATAGAAGAGATGTTTCAACTAAAGGTCCCAGTGAAGAGATGGTGCTATTGTCCTGGTGGGACTGAAATAATCCTTGCCTCAAAGATTTTCCAAAATGAAAAAGATATAATAATAGTGATAAATAAATATTATTATTCACATTTATTAAGGAAAATAGATTAAATGTTTTGCTCAAGGCCATATAGGGAAAATGTAACAAGGACAGGGATTAAATACACAGAACTCCTGAGTGCCAATCCATTGTAATTTAAATTACTGGCAAGTGTTCTGGAAAGAGTGATTTTCCTATGAATGGCATGACTGTTTTGCTGCATTCAGGAAGAACTCGGTGTAGTGGAGCCACAACATGGTCTGGTGATTAAAGAATGTTAACTTAAGCCAAGAAATGCCAGCTTGTCATCTTGCCTCTTCCAAGACATACATGTCCTTTGGCTAGTCAAAATTTTATGATCAATTCTCAGTAATGTAAATAGGCACAAAATATGACTTCGGCGCAAAACCAAAGTGTGGTACACTTCTTAAGGACTTTTTTCATAGCTCACTAATGTAGGATGGCCTTGACAATTACTGCCTAAATCTTCAGTCCTACAAGCAATTGTCCACGTATTTCCCTGAAATCAGTGAAAGCCCTTCGTAGGATAAAATGGGAAAAATGTGGGTAGTTGCAGTATCAGGGCCTAGAAGGGTATTAGCAAGGATAAATACATTCTTGTACCAATAAGCAGTGATTAAACAAAACCAAACAATCCCCCCACTTTCACCACCCTCTGCAATGAGAGGAAAGTAAGTAGAGACAAAGCAAGCTCCTACTTAGCTAAGGGGAAACTTGGGAATTGGAAATAAGTAGGTTAAATAAAAACTATTTAACTGTGGAATCAAAAACTATGCAACCACAAAAAGTTCTAGAAGCACAGATAAATGGAAGGAACCAAGTGATTCTTGAGAATTAATATTTATTAAATACATTTATTTCTTCACCTTATCTCAAATCAGCTACTGCCTTTGTGTCCACCTTCTATCTTCACTGTGTTGTTAAAGCTACTGAGTTCAGACTCAGGAGGATGGAGACATGGACTTCAACTTCCTTTGGTCACTAGTAGAGAAGGTCACAACTCTGAAAGGTCCTTTTTTTTCCTAATTTGCAATACTCTATATACTCTATTTTAAGACTGATTGATTTTACTGTACAGCTGTAAAACAGAATCTGGAATTTAAGTCAGTGATCAGAGTGTGAATGATCTCTGTGTATGAAGGCTCATATGTAGACTTCTATTTCCTACTGCTGTGCAGACCACTTCTTACGGTAATCCTGTTTTCACCTTCTTACCAGTCTTTCTCTTTTGCTTACCCTCCACACGTTTTCTTCAGAGACGGTGTCCAGATCTGAAGCCTACAGTAAAAAGACGTAGAATTTTACTGTACAGCAGTCACTGGTAGCGTGAATCATTTTAACTTGTCTTGCTTCTATGCAGACTTTTTTCTGTATCTGTCACATCAAGGGAATCCCAGAGTGTCTTATATCAGACGTCCCAGATGGTGGCTTTAAAGGGAGGTTTAGGTAACTAATATCCATATTCATCTCTCTTGTAACATACTTCCTATTATTGAAGTCTAAATCCTAGGACTACTGGACACCCCGTACACTGAAATTGAGATCTGTATACTGGGATTGAGAGAAGAAATGTTTACTATGGAGTTTTCTGTGGCTTTTACTGAATCCTCAGTCAAAAAATAGCCCAGGTACCTCTCTTCTCAGGATTGGAAGTATGGTTAGTAACCAAATTAGCTGTTGCCCGGGGCTGCTGTTCCATGAGACACCTTTCCCCTCCCATCCATGGCAGTTCTTGCACAGTGGACACACACCTTGCACATTTTGACATAAAATCTATTTCAAATAAGTTTCTGTGTACATCCTCTAAAGAGTGAAACTGTACTGCTGGTACTGCCTTCTTGTCTATGAGGGAGGATAGACTGGCATTTGCTTTAATGAAGAAGTTAAAGCTCTAAATTAGTTGCCTGCCTATGCACTGTCTGGTCCAAAATTTGCCATCTTGCCCTAGCAACAAAACAAACAGATCTACTTTGGATCCATAAGATGATCAAAAACCCTGCTGGAAGTATCACTGCTTCTTGTTTTGCTGGTAGTCTTTTGTATGATTCCCAGCCCACACTGGCAAAGGACTTTCTGGCTGATCTGCTCCTGTGGTCTCTTCAGCTTCAGGTGTAACATCAGGACTCTCTGTTCCGTGCAAATACAGAAAGTGAGCTGATCAGGATTTTCTGCATCCAAGCCTGTTTTTATGTTGAACATGTTCTATTTCTTTGTTTTGTTTGATATTAAACATTTCTTCTACGTAACCACCCAGCACATTTTCTTGTGCCAAACTGGGAACTCCAATCCTTTATGTTTATCGTGGCAGCACTGCTTCGTGCTGCTTACTGGCAGGCCCAGTTTTAGAATTGGCACCTAAGTAAACTATTCACTAGAAAACTGGAATAGGGTCTACATTTCTTCTTATTATTATTTCCAGCATTCACTGGTTGTTACTGTTTTTTCTACTTCCCAGCTTGTGTAATTGCCTTCTCTTGGTTTTCCTTTTCTTCTTTTAAGGCTGTTGAATTTTCATTATGGTGACAGACTCAACCCTCTTTTCCTTCACAGTTGCATTCTACCTATTTTCTTGGTGAAGGGCCTTATTTCTGCTTTCAAGTGTTCTGGTTAGGAATAGAGGGATACACAAAATACTTTCTAAGTAGAAACTGAACTTAATATTCTTTCCGTTGCTTAGTCTTCTGATAACTTTTTATTGAGCCTTAATTTTTTCTAGTTACATTATCAGCCTAATTTAGCCAGTTGGTCTGACTTTTCTAATTTTCCTTAGTCATAGTGTTTTCCTCTTTCATAATTGTATTAAACCAAGTTCTCGTTTTGCACCTATTCATCCTGAGTCAGCATTTCCTGCTCTTCCCACTACTCTGAACATTGCCTCAAAGCTTTCCAGCAAATAGGAGAATAATGCCATCTGCAAATCTCAGGTAACTTGAATATCCTCTGTTGATACTGCTATGCTTAGTTTCTCATTCAAGGTTTACAGAGAGCTTCGTGCAGGAGAAAAGGCAGTTGGTGATATAATTGAAAAGCACCTTTTCTCCTACCTTGTGAAATGCAAATTTCAACTCAACTGCGCTATAAATGTTTTTGAAGAGAGAAAATCTACAATAACGTAAAGTGTACCTTTGGAAGTGAAAACAAAACTTTAGTAGTCGACATGAAAATCTTGCTTCAGGAATTGAAAATGTGGATTAAATTTAGCTGGGCTGGAGACTCACAGTTTAATGTGGCAAGCTAAATTCTTCTGCTGGAGATCCAGCCGTGGGGAGGGACAGCAGGAATTCTGCAGTTCAAGTAGCGGGATTTCATAATCTTTAGGGAAGGATACTCTTGCCCATCCTGACTGTAACAGTGAGCTGTGCACTCATGCAGCTGTGGTCGAAGAAGGAGGAACAAGGCAAACAAACAGCTCAGAGACCAGCACAGCTGCAGTCTGAGGCCACATTTACCTATGCTGTCCTTTCTGTCAGTTTTCTGTAAGAAAGCCTTCCCCACCCTGGCAAGCATTTATGCATCCGTTAATTCAGTGGTATGGTCCTGAGGGCCACCAATGTAAGGACAAGATCTGGACTTGACTAAGAAAAATAAAAGCATTACCAAAATGTAACCATCTTACATACATGCTCTGCATACAGCTAAGGAAAAGGTGATGAGCCCAACTAAATCTCAGTACATTGTGTTGTTAAACTACTTTGAAACAGTGCTGAATAAACTGGGACTGTGAACTGGGTTGAGAATAACCCTAGGGTTTGATATTGAAGATAATAAACTCATTCTAGATTATAATAATAAAAGACTGTAATAGGAAGAGTTCTGCCTCTGCATTTAGGTTTTGAGGCCTTTTGAATGGCAACAGTGATGACAGACTGACAAAACGATTGAAGAAAACTGCTAACATGGCCATACTGTTATGCTATTGATTTCTTTCAGCATCTATTCTTCAGTTAATAATGCATTTAGGACACAGATAGGAAGTTTCTTTCCTTAAAAGTGCTGTATCATTTCTTCTTATTTAACTGAAATTCCAGCCAGAGTTAAGGAAATACCCTTATGAACCACTTCTCCTTTCTCTCCCTCAAACCAACTGGATATACACAAACAGCGACATACATTATTTATGGCCAGATTTCTACTAGTCTTCTCTTGTTTGCCCTGCTGTGTTCTGGTACCTGGGCTCTGGGGCGATGCTGTTTTGTAGAGGTGATAAAACTGATAGAAATCCAGCCACTGCCGGTAGGTAACTATGCTGGCAAACCAATGTTTCTGCACTTTAACTGTGTGATGAAGATCAGGCTAATCGGTTCTTGCTTTGTTTTGCATGTGTGACAGAATCACAGTTTTATCTGCCATCTTCTTAAGGCAGACCAAAGAGAATACCCTTTGCTTCTTTCCATAATATGACCTACTGATTATGCTGATAAATGCTAATTAACTCACTTGGTAATTAAATAAATTTATTAATACTAATAAACTCACTTACTAAATCCTAGTGTTAACATTCACAGCACACCACTGTTTGTTGCAGTACAAACACTGTGACATGCTTTCCTGCTGAAAGTTCTATGGCAACATACTGAAGACTCTTTAAAATACTGTTGTTATTATTAAATATTCTTACTTTCAACTAAAAAAATTAATTTTGGGGGCAGAAAGATTTCACACATACATAGCTATGACAATCATTTTTCTAGGCAATTCTAACTTAACTTATTTTTAACATGTGCATTCCTTTCCACATTAGGACTGTTGCATTTGAAAGACTTGTTCTGTACAATACAGCTTATAGTTAATACACTTAGTAATGACTTACCAGTAGTAATCTTTAATTCCATATTCACACAGAACTCTCATTTAAACTAAGTGGGAGTTTCTCTTGATTAATCCCAGTAAAATCAATCATCTTTTGTTAATTAACATGTTTTTATTCAGTGGATATTGGCTGAAAACTGTGGAATATTTTGAGCTTGCCCTAATATCACTCCTCCAGCTCCTATTCTGTAATGTCTATTAAGTGCACAAATGTTTGTTGAAATGGAATTGCTATAAAGTACAACTCTAACACTGAAGGACATGTACTTGTTTCTGCTAGGCTGCCTTTTGTTTTTATTTACGGTGTTTTTACAGCAGTTCTTGCTCTAAAGGTTTTTAAAGGCTGATTTCAGAATTTAAGTAATTATAAAAGGAACTGAATTTTGATCTGTTGTACATTAGAAATGGTATTAATATCTTCTCCTTTTTTTTGTTGGCTAATTGAGTTACTGGTGAATGGAACATGTTGTGAACTAAGATTAGTTTAAAGGCAAGGTTGCTTGCTCAGTTCAGTACTGAAAGTACCAATTATGCTATTTTTGTGAGATTTCCAGTCAACTGCAGAGTACAGCAAAATGTAAGGGTTTGGAGCTTTGCACTCTGTAAATGTTCTCTGAATGAATTCTCAGCTTCCCTTCTCCTCTTTAGCAGATATTCATCGGTGTTAGGCTGAAAAATATCTTTTCAGACTCAAACGTGCAAAACTATAGTTCAGAAAAGACTCCTCAAAATACATTATACAATTTTATGTAAAAATTTATATTCATTGTAATTTCTGGTAATATTAAGTGTTTTTTCACTAACAGCTAGGCTCTTTATTTAACTCTTATTTATAAGAACAGTGGCAAACATAAATCCTATGAAATTATTAAAATATTTCAAGGGCCACGTCATTACTGCACTGTAAATCCAGTTACTACTCTCAGAACATAAGTGGAAGTGTATTGCCAAAAGAATATACTGATTTGTAGCTGGTGTTCAAGTACTGAAGGTAATATTTGCTAACCCCATGAACAACATGCCAACAGCATCCTGAAGCATCAACATGGTCAGGCGCATTGCCACTTACAGCCATAAAACATATTTGAACACAAAATGGACCAGGTGGATTTAAAAAAATGCTCTTAACAACTGATATGAAATTTTTTTTGTTACTTTTTTCTCATATAGCTATCCTTGATGTGCCATTCCTGTTTTTGACGGAAACGTCACCTACTGCTGTCAGCTAACCTAATCTGCTCCCCTTGTATGAAAGCACACTTTGTGGCCAGATCCTAAGCTGGCTCAGAATGATGTTGCTCCTTGATTTCACAGAAATCGTGTTGTGAAGCTGAACCTAAGATGCCTACTTTGAAAGCTTCCCCCCTTGCCCTCTTTATCATTCTGAAGACTGAGGAAAGCAGTAGAAAGCACATTTCTCAGGCTGAAGCTGGTTTTGTCTGTGTCTTTACAGAAGCTATAACCCTTCACAGAAGCTATAACCCTTCACAGACTTAAAATAACTTGTCCAACAGATTAGCCTGCCTGATGTGACTACCTCACCAAACCACCTTATGCCACCGGCTTTGTTTCCTCTGCTCTTGCAGTTCATGTGCGGGGGGTGCATACCTCGATACAGTTTGTTTTCAAAATGAGGAAGGACTGAATCACACAAAACAGGGTTAGTAATAAGCAGTGCTGTCATCTGGTGGTGAAATTGTTACCGCTTTTAGCAAACTGCTCATGCTTTTCAACCAATGGGTTTCACTTTTTGGTGGAAGTTGATGTAGTCCCCTTGGCATACAGTCATGAATCTTTCATATTAGAAATAGGCAAAACCACTGGTTTTATCCAAAGTCACTAAACCTTTTGCACTTACTCTATTTTTGAACAATAATGGCACGTCAGAGGTAAGCTTACTGTGTTCAGGTTTTGTCTTTTTCTTTTTTAGCTTGTGCTGCCACAACATGACAAAGTTATTGGAAAGCACATTATAAATGTTGTTATTTGTGTGCAAACACTACTTGTCCAATGTAATGAAGAAGTAAGGACAAAAAGACATACCCCTCCCTCAGAAATATCAATATACTCAAATGCCAAAGTACTAGTTTCTCCTCTTAAAATTTTACCATCAGTATTTTTTGCCACATTATATTTGATGTCCGTATCCTTGCATACCAGGAAAATACACTTTTCAGATATAGCTTCTAGACCATTGTTTTGCTGTCTGTAAGTGAACAGGAGGGATATTACTGCCATCATTGCATCTCAAATGATACAGTGTCTGCTCACCTGGGGAGCCAGAAAAAATGTGTAGCACACAATGAGAAACTTATTACTTCATGCTCCCTCTTCGTACTTTTTCAGGCTGACTTCTCTCTGAGTTCTCTTAACCTTTAATGTGAGATACAAGTGAGAAAAAGATAGTTGTCACATGAAAACAATTAGAAATCAAAGAACAAATCAGTCTCTTTTGAAACTATTCAGGAATTTGCTAAAGTAGCCATCACAACAGTGATCTTTCTTCTTTTGGTTAATTCATTTTGAAGTTCAGCCACACGACCTTTTCAGCTACACATAAAGGTAGTACACATACCTACTCGTTCTCTCCAATGTTAGACCTATATTCCAGACTTTACCTATGGATAACAAAATAGATGATATGGATCTTCATGATACAGTCATCTTTTGTCCTTTCTGAGTGCTTTTATCTGAAGTTAAATAGTTAAAAATGCTGACATTAAAATATAAAATTTCACGTCTGCAAGCATTTTCATTTTTCCTGATCCCTGTATCGCCTGCATTATATGAATCCTATATTTTGGAGTAGATTTCTTTTTGACATACGATGCTTGTCAGAAAATCTTGAATCTCTTAACATAATACATCATCCCAGTTACGGATTTCCCATGCTGCTATAACTGTAATTTTTATGGATCTGTGTTAGTTGTTGCAGTTGACAAATACAGAAGAACTTTCAATGCTGCTATGTTGTTTCTTCTACAAGCGCTGAACAAACTGCATTAGTAGAAGTTCATTAGCAGAAGATTTTTAACTAAAAACCAGATGATTGTGCTTTCCATATTCAAAACTCATTTTCCTTGAATACGTGTGTAATACCCTCTTCTCCATTTCATAGCATCTTATTCACTGACCTAATTTGAATGACTTCTGGAGATAGAGACAAGTAGTTAAGTAAAGGTATCAGGACCTAGCTTTTTAAACATAGCCATACAAAAAGTTTCTTTCCATTCTTCCAATGCGAGAGTCACATTCGCTGTCCTTTAATAACACCAACAATAAAGAAGAACTGGAACAGTAAAGATTTATTATATTCCCAGATCTCAGGAATCAGTGAGAGCATGGAAAGGGTCACTGTGCAGAGTCAAAGTAAGGATATTAGCCGGGGTTTCATAATTTGATTGTGGTCCATTGTTGTTTGTGTGGCCTATTAGCTGTAGTGGTTGGTTTTATTCACAGTTTAGATTTTCAGCTTAAATTCTAACTTAAATCAAAGGGACAGTTTTGTAAAAATACTTCCCGTAGTTTGCTTTGCTTAACTTTATAGGCTGTTTTTATAGTGCAATGTTAAGAACTTGAGTCTTTTCTGCCAGTGAAGACCACAAAGTCATCGAGACTCATTGTCATTTTAAAACATGACAAGCTGGCCTTAAGACCTTAGGGATCCTTTCTTCAGAAGTCAAGCTGGTGATGGATAAGGAGCCATCAGAGCTGTGTGTATCTTAACTGCAGGAGTTCAATTAAGAAGCCAAGAGTGTCTCAGGTATACTGGTGCAAATGGAAGTGCTTGCTTTGATAATGTCTCTGTAGCTGCTCAGTGCAAGTAGTTGGCTTCCCCCAACTCATTTCTGATTGCACAAGGAGGTTAGCACAGAGGAATACCTGAAAGGACTGAGCTCCATCAATGCTCAGTGAGTGCTAGAGAATACCACAATGGGGAAATGCTATCAAAATCCCTGTGTCTGCATGGGGATTTGACAGGAAATGGCTAGCTGTAAGATCTAGCCTCTAATAGCCACTGCCTGGAGAGCTCTGCTGCCTTCCTCTCCCTGAGAGAAAAGCTGTTCTGCTGCCTACGCTGTGCAGAGAAAGTTTCCTTACCCAGCACTGGTTTCTGCAAAGTCTGTTCTGCAGTTCTTTTGCTCCCACATTGCTCTTGGTTTCCATAATGGTTGGCAGCGTGATGGAGGATTTCCCATTGCTCCCATCCTACCGCACATTTATAATTATCATCTATTTTTAGACATTGAGATACCAAAATACAGAAGCAGTAGTCATTGTTGAAGACATGGCCTTTGTCAAAGAACTTTAAAATATTTCTTTTTCAGTCTCTTCACCCTTGAAAGAACATTCACAAGTTCCTGATGAATACGATGTCAAAGGTTAAATAAGATGAAAAGTAGTGCATTAGAGTCACATGAGAATTTTTTCTTAACTTGAAAGCTACTATAAGGCATCAACTAAACACAGCTGTGAGTTGCCAGACTGGATGTCTTTTGCTTTGTATTCGGTCTTCATGCATATTAATGGGAAGGTCTCATCTAGTCAGATCAAAGTTCCAATAGGAAAAATATTCACATTTAAAAATTAATTACTGTGTTTAGCTTAAGTAATTAATGGACATAATCACACATGCTTTTATAAACTAAACATTAAAGTGAACAGCTACATTATTTAGTGATAGTTTTTAAGATAGAACAGAAGTGTATAATTGCTAAGTTAAATTTAATTTCATTTTATTACGAAATAATTTCACAAATAAGCATTTCTCAAAAAGTTAATAGAAAGAGCAGGACAAACAAACAACTGATGTTCATTTGTAATAGACGTTTAAAAGGATTATTTCATCACTAAAAATGCTTTTTTCCCTAACCCTTAAAATCCATTTGAAAGTCCTCAGAAATAGAGCTAAAATAGTCTGCGTTGTGACTGTGTTTCTTATCTTAAAATTGAATTAGACTTTTTGGGTACTTACAGAACATTTTAATAATTAAAAAGTGCATAATTAGATGCTTATTTTCTGGTACAGTGGCTGCAAAGAACATGAAGCCCCATAACTCAGTTTCAGAGAGGTGTTGTGTTCAGGACTAATGATAAGTGATGCGATCCTATCAGGGTGAGAAATTTTACTTCAAAAGCTGTTAAAAATACTGGAACAAATTAACATCCAGCATAAATGACGAACTGTAATGAAGTCTACTGAGTTCTGTCCAGTATACTATGACCATATTTAAGCATATTATTTTTAGCAGAGATTTAAACATATATTAAATTCAGAGTGAATTTTCATCAAAGAAAAAGTTGCTATTATAATACCCAATTCTTAGATCCAAAAATCCGTAAAATTTAAACACAGAAAGGGCTGTTAGACCACTCATTCTAATTCCTCTAAAATCACAGGCTTTTTTATTCCATTCAGTTATTATCCTAGTACTCAGCCTTGAGTCCAAGAATGTGTTTGAAAAAAGTGTATCTTGGATTTGGCTAATGCATTTCTTCCAGAAAGTCATTGTCCCTTAGTTTGAAGAAAACAGCAGTTAGAGCATTTCCTTTTGAGTATTTCACTGTTTATTCACATAATTTCCAATATGAGCTTGCCTAACATCAGCTTGTGGCCAGAGGCTCTTGCCATGCTTTCTGTGCTGGCTGAAAGACCCTGTCATATTCAGCATCTCCCACAAATTTCACAAATTTCCATTTGACAACAAGAACATAGCTGAGTTTCTTTAAATTTTCATTGAAACACCCTTTTCTTGGTCTTCAATTACTTCTATAGTTCTTTTCTGCATCCTTTCAATTTTTTCAACAGTATTTTAAAAATGTTTAGGGTAGAAATATTTTTAGGATTCCATTATTGATCTCTCCTGAGCCCTAAATAAGAGCAGAGTAAAGCCAGGTTCCTATTGACTACTTCCTTTATGTCATTTTCCCTTTCTTGCCATAGCATTACCTGGACACTCCTGCTGAGTTGCTGGTTTGTTACGACCCCAAAATCTTTACAGACTCGTTGCTTCCAGTGTTTGCTCCATTCAGTTTTCTCCATTGTTGCATCCTGTATTTCTTCCTCCAGCATATGCAAATGTGTATTTGGCTGAACTGGAAACACACTTTCTTTCAATGGGATCACTAGTCTAAAAAAAATTTATTCTTTTTAGTTGGTTTTATTTTTCATTAGTCCCAAATCACTGATGGAGATGTTGAGTAGTACAAGACTGAAGAGCCCTTCTTTCTGATGCCGAGCCTTTGCTGATTACTTTCTTATGTATGTTCGTTAGCCAATTCTTAATCCAGTTGAAACACACTTTATTGATATTCCATAGTGCTATATTTTTAATTAGAATATTAAATGATACTAAGTCAAAAGGCACACAAAAGTTGAAGTGTATTATACCTACATCGTTACCTTTGGCAACCTAACTTGAAATCTCATCAAAGAACAGAAGTAGATTTGTTTGACAAGGCTTATTTTGCACAGAACTATGTTGACTACCATTAATTATATTCCTATCTTTTAATAATTTATTAATTGAATCTCTTTTCAGTTTTCCTATTATTTCTCCCAGGACTGATGTTGGGCTAAGCAGCCTGGGAGTACAGGTATCACCTGCTTGCCCTCAGTGGAATACCAATACAAGGTGTAGCACTGCTACTTGCTGGAATATCATTGATATTGTTCATGCCTCCTTTAGGTCCCCTAAATATGTCCTCTTTCTTACTTTTGGCATGCTAGGTATTCTTTTATTAGTGGAAAAAAAATCTCATCAGCAAATGTGGAAGTAAAATAGTTTATGTAAATAAATTACTGAAGGCCTAGTTATGCCATTGTGCAATATATTAGAAATGAAAGTAAAATTAGTGTGAATGTGGGAAAAGATGTTACAACTCTRCCGCAGTTTTACAACATGATGATGTGTCCTCAAATTAGAAAGAGCAATTGAAGAAGTTTGAATATGCATCTGTAATTCTGAAATGCTGTTAAGTTCTTGTTCTCAGAACTGGCTTGTCAGTGCGATATATAATAGAAATAGGTACAGTCAGTTACATGTACATTGGGATCTTTTCTGGATTACAAAATCCATCTCAAATTGTTTATTTCTGTTCTAGATTTGTCCTGGTGGAATTAAAATATTTGTGTTTCGGTTGGATGCTTTTGGTTCCCTGCATGCTTGATGTTTCTGGTTCTGAATAGGCTTTAATTTCACCATGATTAGGAAAGCCAGATAATAGACAAAAGCAGAAAAAGTGCCTAGGAGGGAGCAGATAATCTATTTACTGTTGAACTTTATGCTGGCCTTCACTCCTCAAATAATTTGAAATAATTAGCATTAAAATACATGGCCACAGCCACTGCAAGAGAATGCCTGGGAGGAGAACCCATACTTCATCTGCATAGATTCGTCACCTTGTTACACCTCACACACACAACAGTCAAAAGAGCTTGCATAACTTCAGAAGAACTTGACAGGAAGGGTCAGGTCACTGACTATACCGAGAGCTAGAGCAGGTGTGCCAGCAGGAAAACACTAAGTCCTGGGTTGTGTCTGAGGCTTGTCTGAGTCAGGATCTGGATCATCAGGTGGTCACTGGGTGCCTATTTCTGCTAGGGATTCCCAGAAATCAGGCATATCAATGAGCAAGGTCATCCAGTTCACAAAAAAAAATTAATATAAAGAGGTGTGCTGAGAGCTAGAAGATATGCTTTATCAAATCACACTGCTTATTTGTGTCAGAGTTGACAACCCAGATTCCACAGAGCTGCCAGCTTCTTGAATGCCCTACCCTGAAAACCATCTCAGTGTCTTCCTTTAAAGCTGTTCTGCTTTAAACAAATGATTAAAAATTCATTGACCCAGAGAGAGGAAAAAACCGAAGGTAACCCTATATTCAGACTGTTGTGGCAGTAAAGGGTGTGTCAGCATCAACATTGCAGGTCCTTGGTCCAAAGACACTTTAATGATACCTTAAAATTTCACATAGTCTCTGATAAAATGTTCTCACAGATTATGGGAACTCCTCAAAAGTTGAGGAATTAGAAAATTAGTCTCCTAACACTTCTGGAGGATACCATACTGGGATTATTGGGTGAAATAAGAATGCTTCTACTCTGAAAAATCTTTTTTTTTTTTTTTTCAATTTTCTGTGGAAGGACCTTAACTAGTGGATCTAAGATATGCATATGGTCAAGGTCTCTAAGCAGCTAAGTGCATGTTGCTCTGGGCTGTTCTCCTTGTGGGTTTACTTATGTGTAGGAGTGATCTTCCAGTTATTTTGCTTTTTGCGTTTATTTCACTGAACCCCTAACCTGATACCATTTTTTCCCCAGACTTAATAATAATTATCCAGAGTTTCAATATTTGGACTACCAATTCAAATTTCCCTGGCTATATCTAGACAACTTTTGCTTTCTCAGGTGCTCAGGCCCTTGTCCGGTCAAGGATCTCCAAGGATGGAGATTCCACAACCTCTCTGGGCAACCTGTGCCAGTGCTTAACCACTCTTTTTATATCATTAAAAAGAAGCTCAAAATCAAGTCAATATGTTTAATGTTTGTAATTACGGGAATAGTTATTTAAAAGAGTTTATTTAATCTAAAATTTTCGGAAAACCTAAACTGAGCCTAATAATACTGATATAAGATAATAAATGCCATCCAGCATCCCAGTGGAGAATAAACCGATCATACTTGGTATTTGACACTTGACTATCGGGTTTCATAAAATTATCAAGTTTTGAGTTTCTGCTCTTATTTCACATGTGTTACATGGGCAGTTTTAACTGTCATTTCTAATTTTTRAGAGCTTGACTTTGCAATCTTGGTATTCCTTTGGCATAACATGACTTTTTTTCCCCATTTAATATACACTACCAGTATGATTATAAAAATAAGAGAGTCCAACTCTGCTTCGTCTTTACACAGTGGCTTGACTTTCAAAACTGCTTTACTTCTTGTTATTAACATTGACTTCTAAGACTTACTTAGATATATAAAGATAATCAGGGATTGCAACTTCTGGTGCTTTTTGAAAATCAGGGCATAGATCCCTTTTTAACCTCAATGGCTCTGCTTTGTAATGACTGCAACTGGCACAGTAAAGGGGATGAAAAGGTTTGCAAAACCATAGCAACAGATCCCATCAGTGAAGCTTTAAATTCTTTTCCTGTTTGTGGAAGTTCAGGACAGTGCTGACAGCATATAAACACTGAAAGAATATCATACAAAATAAGCAGTCCTGATAAACTTGATTTTTTTGCCCTAGTCAGCAGGTAGCTGATTGTCTTTCACAGATCCTCCCCGTACCCCAGTGGGATTGTCCTGTGGTGGTTCACTAGGAAACTGGGCTGCACAGACGTTTCAGTCTGCCACTAGCAATCTGAAGTCCAGAGAAAGCAAAAAGCAAGCCATTGACTTTTCAGCAATCTTCTTGTGGCAGAATGCACTTCCTTGTTAAAAACAAACTTTAAAACCAGGTAGTATAGACTTTGGACACTGCAAATTTCTTATGTTTCCCATTTAATTTGAAAATATTTGATATTCTGGATTTCATGCTTCAGGTATGCCTGTAGAATTTCTAAGACAACAATTCATTGCTCATTACAGACTGATCATCAGCTTCATTTAAGAGAAAAAGATAGCTGGGCTGAAATGCAGTAGATGCATTTGTAGCCTATGCATTAATCCCACTCGAATTTATGCCATGCAAAGAAGCCGTGTCTTCAGAGCTGTAGATTGCAGCGCTCTGCATTGCTGAAAGAGGTCTTCATCAGTTTAGGCAGTGCAAAGGTCTGGGTAGTGGTCATTTTGCGTGGATTCATTCAGTGACTCTAGAGTCCAGCATAAGCACGAAGTGTCTGTGGGTGCTTCTGAAACACAGCAGAAAACAAGGGTGCACAGCAAATCCCTGCTCTGGCCATACAATAGGTCATATTTTCTTCCCCTCAGCACATTACATTTTGCCCAAGATCGATACTTTTGTCAAACTGGCATGCAGCGGATTTCATATTTGGATTCTATTTTAAGAAACCGCTTGAGTGTCTAACTTTCAATATGAGCTTAAGTCTTACTGAAGCTGAAGGAGTAAATAAATGCATAAGAACCTGAATGATTTTGGATGGTTTTATATGTATCCTTACACATGGTAAATCAGAGCTTAAATTAACTGTACATTATACACTTTCTAAAACTAACACAAAGATCTCAGTTAAGACAAGTAATATAATGATTTAAGTAAATCCCAAATACACATGTAGTTTTAAAAACCTTACATGGGATGCATACTTTCCTATCATAAAACAGGGGAAAAGATAAACAGTGTATTTAAAATTTTGTATCAATATTTTAATGGAATATTATTCAATAACTTTAAGGCTTACATCAAAATAATTAATACTATATTCATTACTGTATGGCTTAATCTTTTTTATATGACTAGAAAATTAGTTTAAAGAAACATAATTAAAATAATTCTAGACATGCCACCATAACATGATTAAAAATAAAGTAGGTACTGCAATATTGTACAAAAATATAGCTAATTGATATGCAAACCCCTTTTATGGCCTATTTATCTCTGCTTATGTATGTTAGGGGAATTAAAAAGAAGTTTGTTTAAATGACTGAATTTTTTTTTTTTTTTTTGAGAAAAAAGGGCTGCAAAGCAAGTCTTGCTATTATTTAACAAATATTAATCATGCTTACACAGAAGCCACTTGAGAGAAATTTATTACAAGAAATTTGTGTCCAGTCATGCCACAAGAAGAGGAGAAAGCCACAGGGCTGAAATGACAGTAAGGTTTGTGTATGCAGTGCTCCTCTGGTAGTTAAATTGCAGGAATGTGACATTGACCTGAAATGGAAGCTATTTGAAGTAGCAACTGTCAGTCTCTGTAATCAAAGGATGTCCCAAAGTCTTGCTCAATTAGCCATTTTGGCATGACCACTCAGTTTATAAAGTCCTACCAACTCAAAAAGAGATCTGTCCTCAAGAGTCACTTCAAGAAGACTGCACGGTTTGAGCACAGTGAACAGTCATCCAGGACTATAGATTGGACTCTTTATTTTGGTCTTTTTTTTTTGGCAAAAGTGCAGCCATGCCTCATTTGACTGACTGTACTTATTACAAGGTAAGCCAGATGTAAATTTAGGTATGAGTAAATGTCTGCTGCTGTTGATATTTCTTGAAGTTGGTTGGATTAGGTTTTGYTTTATACATTTATTTACTCTTTCAAGTACAAAAGGGTAAATACACTGTGATATTATTTTTAGAGTACATATATGCTTGTAGATTTGATTGTAATGATCAGTGATTTCAACAGAGATCATTCTTAAATGAGAAGAGAAAAATGTGTAGCATACTTCTGGTCTTTTCTCAGGATCATATTCATCTTTTCTAATTCTATTTTTCTTTGATAATTATTCAGAAGGGTTATTCAGCTGTGTTAGGGGAAAATAGTACACAARTAAGAAATGTGTAAGGGTGTAAAACTGAAAAAAAAAGCTTTAAGGTTAATAATAATTCTATCAAAGTGTTATTAAAGCTGAATCTATTGTTCTGAAATTTTTTAAGTGAACATATGGACAAATACTGATACCAGTAACTGGAAACTTTAGCAATTATTTCCATGCCTTCCCAGGTACAAACGCACTTGGAAAATCAGTCTAGATACCACATACAGCAAAGCCAGAGGCACCAGGTGAAGCAGTACCTGACCCTTGATACCAAGCTGTCCAGCCAGACGCTCTCCCTGTCCCACTCCCACACAATCCAGCCCACGGGAGTGACCTCCATTTTAAGAAACGGACACATGCCTCCTGTCAGCGATATTGGCACACCAGAAAGCCCTGTTACGAAGCTGCTGGCCCTTGGAGGAGAAAATGCGGTAGGGCCGGGCTGGCAAAAGGAATGGGGAAATGGGCTTTTTGTACTTCTACAAAAATGTTACATGACCCACATTGTATTGGTAGCGGGCAAGAGATGGCTTTCTTTACTTTCATGGGGCCTTCAGCTGCAGCACTTGCTCCCTGAATCCTTTTGGATTATGTGGGTGATTCCCTTGAATGCCTGTGAATAGCTTATTGCATGATCAGGCTTCTAAATTACTGCCAGTTAAAATGTACTGTTGCATCGTTTTATCTATGTGTCATATATTGCTGTACATTTTTTGAATATGTTTTGCAATGCAAAATATTTTTTTTCTCAGACGAGAGTTATTTCTGTCTGAAAGTATTATCCTACCTGCATAACAAAGTTAAATACTGATTGCCTTAAAGATGTAACTGAGATAAACGCTCATTAATTTTTCAGTTAGCTGATATATTTATATATGGGTTATCTTGGTTAAATTGGCATAGATATGCTAACTTTAGTGCCACCATCGATTTTAATAGAGGTACAGCTATTATACAAWGTCAGATTCTCAGCTAGTGTGAGATGTAGATCATTATGGCCTTTAATACTTCAATAGATTTCAAGAGAGTGTGCTTATTAGGTAAAAGGGGAATTCCTACAGAAATAAGAGATGGAGATGCTGTGTCATATCTTGGGCTTTAACAAAACAGAGGAACCTTAAAAATACACTGTGACCCATTTGAGCATTTGGACGTTATGCAGCTAAGCGTGAGRAAACTGAAGAAAATAAACCCAACACTTCCTGCAGAGCTCATCTGGGACCCCTCCATTCCTTCTGCATTGACAACTGACATTTTATGTCAGGTTTATGGATTACTGGAGACACTAGCCTGCAAAGATTCTTTTAGATGTCCTTTGTGGAGGCCTCTGTGGTCACCTCTGTGCTGGCATGTGCAGCATGCTAGAACCGTTCTCAGGCACTTTGGGTATCTGACCAGGAACAAATGGTGCCCGCCCTAGTACCACCCTCTGTCCTCGAGAGCAGGACGGCTGCTTGTAAACCATTGTCTTGGACTGTGCCTGGTGATGACTGGGAGAATGATAGTTGGCACAGGCCAAGGTCCCTGTAGGCATCACTCCCAATAATTTGAATAATCCCATCCCAGAGCTTCAGGGAGATGACTGGCACAGTGTAATTTCCTAATTGCAGTTGTGCCCTGTGGTTCAGTGTAGGCTGTAGGTACATTAGTAAATAATACAGAGCCAACACACAGGTTGGTGCGCTGAACTGTATTCGTTCATATTGTCTAATTGCTGGCACTTCCTGGCATCCTTTTGGCCCACTTTCCTAAATAAACCTGGGCACAGCTCCTCGCACAGCACGTGTCTGGTTTTTGGAGAGGGAGAGGAGTGCACTTATGAGCTGTGCTGGGCCACGTGGCCTAAAAGTCTCTCTTGAAAGGTCCCTGGCCTGTGTGACACTTTCTTTCGTTGCATAGGACCCTCTACACTTCCTTCAGCTACAGCTCTTCAGACAGCTCCCAAGAGCTGCTTGAAAAGCCTCAGAGCACGAGTCAACTGCTCCTGCAGACGGTAGAGTTAACAGTGACAGGTTCATCATGGGATCTTTCCCAAAGTTATTTTTTGAACAGAACCAGACCAAAATTATGATTGAAAACTCATGCTGTACCTTGCCAAATCTATATATGTCTATATGTCTGCAGAGTATTCACTGTTTCATCCCAAGTAATTAATTAGACATTCCATCTGCTTCAGTAGCTTTTGATTCAGATTAGAACAAAAGTAGGACCAGAAGGCTGGCTGGAGAAGTATCCAGTGTACTGCCAAACACAACACAAACCTCTGCCTGCTGAATCTTGRGAGCAGTGTGTAACACCAAATCTCGAGTGACTCATGCTCTTGCAGAACCACAGGTTCCTTTCAGCCTTCCTGCACCAATGCAACCATACACTGTGGGTATGACACATTTGTTGAAGATGACAGATCACAGTTACAGCTTAGCAATGCACTCCTGTCATTTGGTCTTGGTGTTGCAATAAGGGGTTAAAAAAGGGGAATGGGCTGGTGTTTGGGAGGAAAGAAGTAACTTGCTAAACCACAAAAACTGTTTTCACAAGAAGTAAAAATGTGAATATTGTGTAAAAGTGCTTGAATTATTTGAATTTTAAGATATAAACTTCTGAAATTCAATTTTATTGATGTAATAAATGCTCAAGATTATTTCCTCTGTATTTTCAGAGTAACATTGTTTCCATTATTATTTGTGATGATTGGTCTTAAAATATTATTTTGTCAGATGGAAGAGGTGATTGAAGACATAATCAATATGGAATCAAGTTTTAATGATGAAGGGATAGGTTGTTCTGAAACTCCTCTACTAATGCAAAGAACTGTAAGTATTTTGTGGATTTTCATCTTGCTGTTTATAATAGAGAATTGCATTGAATGATTCAAGCACATGATACACTTCAGAGGCTAAAGCAGTACTATTAGTGGATTATTCTCCTTTCTCTTCAGTTGCTTGTCTTTTTGTCAAGAAATATTACAGGAAAGGGACACAGCTGTTTTAAGTGGTCTGAATAGAATTTGGGGTTCTAGCCAAGCACCAGGTCTGGTGCATAACCTGTTGGAGGTACTAATTCCCATGCAGGACTATGGATATGAGGAGTCTCTAGACCCTAGAAGGCCTTTTAAAGTCTTGCTTAAAGATCCTTCTACCTCATCTAAAAAAATCAAAGCTTCCCCATGTAGTAGTTTCTACAGTACAGTAGTTTCTCCAGTGTCTTAGGACTTGCTGAAGCAAGGGTGGGCTCTATTTCTTGACTTTCATAAAGGCAAGTTGCACTTAGTTGAATAATTTCAAGAACGAAGATAAGAAATGTCACTTTTCAGATTAAATGCTTTATGGGAATAATTGTAACAAATTGTTATAATTTTCTAATGTCATTTTGTAAAGAAATGACAGAGGATTAACAAAGGCAATTTACATTTCCATATAAGTTACACATTTGAAGAGGAAGRATAGACCTTTTCTGGACACAACAATGTATAGAGCATTATTATTTGTGAAAATAACACCTATCAATAACTGTAATGCAACACACTTTATAGAAGGGATGTTCTTTGTCCTCTGAACCTTTATTTGTCTTGGGAACATTTTTCCATAGATTTTGTCCTCAGGGCCTTAAAATGGGTACTGATAAAAGGAAACTTCAGTCTGGTGAAGGCAGAAGAATTTTCACAGGCTTTGACAGTCTACAAAGTTCATGTCAGAATACAGAGTCAGGTGTTTGCTCTTAACCACCCACTGGAGGAACATCTTTTTCTGACTACAGAACATCACTGGCTACAAAAATACATTGGGAGATAAGATCTCTACGCCTATGTGTTGCCCACTACACAGTCCAGTATTAATGGCAATTACTAGTTCCATGAATACCTGGCATTTGCATGCCAGCTGCAGAACTAATACAGTCAGTCTGATTTATACATATCTCAGTACAGAACATAGCAAAGAAATGCTCCCTGGGGAGTGAATTAATATTTTGGCTCAAATTAACATGAGGCAGGGGAGGATCCTTCCAGGTGTGGTACCGTGGGATGGTGATGAGAGGCATGAATTCTGGGTTTTGGATTAGACTCACACTCCCTTAACACCTTTTAAAACTGTATGATGTTAATCTATGCTAATTCCAGCCTCATTAGCCTTTATCTTCAGGCATGAAGGACATATCTCTCTAAAATGCATTGAATATCCTATTCTTGATGAGCAAGGAAATGTGCAGTGACTTTTAGGCCTAGCCGGTATCTTACTTGCAGAGATTTGAGACTCCTGCAATGCCTGGGGGCCAGGTAATTGTATTTAGACTTTTGTTCGTGCTGAGGAAATCACCAGGCTGCTGGGTAAGCCAGGGAATAGTGTGTATTTCCAAATCTCTCTGTGCAATACTATGGCAAAATGAAGCCTGCCTTCAACAAGGCATGTGAACTGCACCAGTRTGGAAGCAATCAAGCAGCGTGTCTGCCTCTTTCGTCTTCTCTTTTGGCCATGTGCACTCCAAAAATATATGAAGGAAATGGGCAGATGGAGGTGGTTCCAGGCATTTAGCTTGTGACTCAGGTTTTACGGCACCTTTCAGGCAACATTGTAAACCTGCCTGCAAAATTTTAGTCATAAGCTGTGCAGTAGAGAAAGATAGAGAGGCAGGCAGAAAATATGTTCTTTAGATCCAGTTTTTCATYATCACATTAAACGTAATGACATTTTGTTTATCTATCTGAGTTAAAAATGTATATATTGCAACAGTGTTGGACTAGGAGACATGATCAGGAATGGGACAACATGTAATTCCCCTGAGAAGAGGAACTGGGGTTGTTCTGTACTTAAACAGAGATTCGTATTACTTCTTATGTAYTTTTGCACAAGGTGCCTGGCTACGGTGGCTGCCATCAACACAGAGTGAAAGAGATCACAAGTGAGACTGAGTTGCCCATGTGCCTGGCTGATTCGGTGTTTGCTTCCTCCTTACACTTCTCCAGTGTAATGCTTAAATATTTTTAGGATTGCATCTCAGATTCCCTTCTTGGCATTGTCTTGAATTTGTCCAAACTGTGTGAAGTAGTCTCTCTAAAATTCTGAAAAAATCTGAGTCTCCTGGTTTTCTGAATATGGTATAAGGCTTGGGGTTTTTTTCAGCAAAATATTTTCTCGAATAAGCCAAATTCATGAAGTCATTTTCTTTTCTCATTTTTCTCAATAGATAGTGGCTGAGATTAGAGACTTTGCAGTGCTGCCTGTTGTGTGTTGCAGTGAATTAATGTTTGCTTTAGTTAGATGCACCCATGTACCATTTTAATGGCACATTAAATGAGGACATTGAATTCTATGAGACCACTCATGTGAATAATTGCTCAGAGGCTCATTGTCTGACCCTGAATTAATGAATTACAGTCATGTATTAGTAGAATCAGAGAAGTGAAAACAAGAACATCCCTCCATCTCATTAAAATTATTACAGCTTCTGAAGAGTGCATTGTCTGGCTTTTATTGTGTTTGTCCCCAAATTAATAATTTTATAAAACTCTGGGTTTGGGTGGCAACTTAAGAATTGCTCAAAGTAGAGAATTCTCTGGCGGTGTTTCTATCACTCTTAAGAGTACCCTAACGGTAGAAACTTACTTTTCATAATTTTTTTTAGAGGTTGAGTTAAAATATGAGACTAGGTTTTCCCTACATGCAAGAGGTCTTGATTCTTCTGAAAGTATTTGTAAACTCAGTTATATCTTTGTCCAGAAAACATAGCTGAAATCAAATCGTAACTATTCTTATGAACTATCACTTGATGAAGATTGTTTGTTCACCAGGGAGAAGGTAGGATTTAATAAAGAAAACTTGAAGACGACACCAATTTTCCTTGTCATAATAATTTAGTCTTATGAAATTCTTTAGTAACAGACACCAACATATTTATCTATATTGTAAAAAATCCATTTCTTCTCTGAGTATCGTATTAGGAGCAACAGGTTTCTTCCTGACCTTATAGGAATCATTAAAAGAGTGAAACAAAGAACATATGAGTGAGTATGAGCTAAATAATGTTACGTATGTCAGATATGGTCACAGATATTTGAAAAGTAAACATTTTTCATTTTTATCAGACTTTCATTCTTATTCAAAATCCTCACAGTCTACTCAACATTCTGTAATAAATTTAAAGTTTATTAACTTCCAAATGCTCAGAACATAGGAAGTGCAGATATGCAGGTCTGTTAATGTAAAGCATATATGACACCATCATTAGAAGTTTGGGTCAAGTTCTAAAAAGCTGTGGTCTACATTCCTTTTAATATCTGAAAAAGGGAAGTTTAAAAAACACGCTGTATCAAGGGAGATGCAGAGAGCATTAGTCACAGTGAAGAGAGCCACAAAAGAGCAGAGTTAAAAAATAGGATCTCTATGCTCTTCAGTGTTGGGTTTGAAAGTGTGTGACCTAGTGAACTTCTACTTGTTACTAAATGTTGTTTTGTTTTGCTAGTATATGTATACAGCCCTAGGACTCACCAGAAAACCCAGTGATTTAGCAAGCACAACAATGATCTCTATGAAAACATTTGGCATTTTACSAGTACTTTCATTCAGAAATAACTGCTGTAGCCCAGATAATCACTGTACAGCTATTGGGATAATGTCCTCTACTTGACATGCAGTCCACTAAAACTTACATCAAAAGCATTAGGAGATTGACGAGCTTGGAATAAGAGTAAAATGAAAGGATATTAATGGTCTGCAAGGGCACAGGTTTCTCTTGCACTGTGCTGCGTGGGACAGGCCGGAAAATTATTTAATTTTGTGAACACTTCCAAGAATTCTAAGTTGTCTTTTGTTCTGGTGCAGAAGAAAACAAGAGCTTTCAGAAGTATTCTTGAAGAAACCCAGAGGAGAGAGGCTCTGTAGCAATTAGATGGCTGGTGGTGAGAGCTGAGGAGTAGTGCAGAGTAGTGCTTGGGGCAGAGCACTACCATAAAACTGGACTTCAAAAAATCCCCCGCAGTGGCCCAACCGGTGATCTGTTGAATCAGGTGGGTTCACTGTTGCTGGAGTAGTAGGTATTGAACGACTAAACAAAATAGAGCAGTTCCTTTCAGATCGCTTGGGAGAAAATGGAAAACTTCTGCACGGAAAATGTTTTCTTTGATTTTTTACCATGTCCAGTAGTAAATAGAGCCAAGAAAAAATGTTTCTATGTTGATTTATTCATAATATTTGAGAAATGTTTTATTTAATTATTCCCCTGAATGAGCTTGCCAGCAGGAATGTTTCCTGAAAGCAATGGCTTCTAACCAATAGAAAGCACAGATCTTATTGTTATATATGGATAAATGCACCACAAATGTGATCTGAAGAATTATTCTCACTCAGGGAATAGAATAGCCTTGGTAGTCCTAGACAAAACTGGAACAAATAGCTGTTAAAACTAGTTATCTTTAAAAAAACCTGCAAAATATTTTCCAAAATTGTTCTTTCCTTTAAAGGAAAGAAATACTTAAAGATTTGAAACAGCATTAATTCCTTCAACAGCTCCAGCTCTAACTGCCTACTGAAATCATGGTGGCATTGGTGCTTTGAAGTTCACACCACCTCAGAGATTTAGAGCTGTCACAAACAATGAATCTGTTGTTGCGAACGTTGTCTATCTGTGAATCTAACCAAATTTCTTCAGTCCTTTGAATCTGACTTGATGTATGTGGTATTCATATGCTGGGAAAAGAAGAATTAAAAAAAAAATTATTGCAGTTYGTGCCATTTTAATGAAATGGTACTGCACCTCAACTGAAACTTGGTTTAATTATTAGATAATCAGAGAATAATTACATAACATTAAAGGATTATACTGGATAATAATCTATTTTTATTTGTTATGATTAAAGCAACAGCTAAGGGGCAGCAGATACCACAGATCCCATTGCTTGTCATCTCCTGGTTGGGTGGTGTAGGTAGAAACAGAACAGCACAGATCTGGCTTCTCTGGTACTTCTGGTTTTGAATAAGGGTAGAGAGAAAGAATGAACTACCTGTCGTGGTTTGTTCATTTGCTGGGCCATCTCCACACAACTCTGAATCCACTGTTTTCCTCTGCACGCTAAGGAGCTCCGTGTTGCCCAGCACTGTAACAAGGGAAGGTGTAGAYAGATTCTTCTCAGCTTTCACATCTGCTTTGCTCCCTCTCCAAGAACTCAAGTGGCTGGCTGTAAGATAAAGGGGCCTGTAGTGAAATCATTAAAAGGCCTCTGTAACTGACTGGGTGTATAGAGTGGGAGGGAGAGCAATCACTAACAGAGAGGGGAAGCAAAAGCACCTGGGCATGCTGAAAGGCAGGGGTTTTGCTCGCTGTTAGATGTCAGGGCTGAGCCGGTGGGCCAGCCGGGCGCGGGGAMTGGCGGTCGCGCAGGGAATGCTCTGCAAAGGCGTTGCCTTGCAATAGGTCATCTCCTGAGGGATCCTGCGGGGCTTCGCCGCTTCACTTGCATCACTTCATTTCATATATTCACAGCGCACTGTTTCACTAAGATTGGGAGCTACAGTCTGCTTCCAGTCCACTTTGAAGTCAATTCCAGTGGGATTGCTCCACTTCTGTCACTCTTGCAGGAGAACAGCTTATGGAGAAAATCTCCAGTTGCCCTGTGGCTCACTTGTATTCAACTCCTTTGGCATTTCAAAAAATCTTCTGTTGTAGAGGCATGGACTAGAGGTTAGATTACAASAGGACAGGATAGATGTTTTCCTTCTTTAATTTTTATGATTCTGTTAACTACAGCTGGTATAAAGTTCTGATTAAACCTGTTAACTCTGCATTTGATTTTATGGAGACACTATTGATAAAAGCACAGTGCAGTCTGTCTGCAAAATCTCACTGCTATTACAAGGTCTTTGGGGTCACAGTTTCTCATCATGGCATTAATAATTTGTATTTGTATTAATTATTTGTCAAATACTGATGGTTACTATCTGGATGGATTACAAAAACTGCTGTCTGTCCCATTCCCAGAAATAATACAGAAAAAAATTCAAGTAGGTATCCTCCAAAGTATTTTATTCAATAATTGCTGTGATTATTCAATCATGAAGTAAAACCAGGTTTTCATTAGTGGTGCATAGAGTATTGCTGATCTAGGCAGCCCCCTGCTGCATAATCATGTGTATTTTTTATTTAGTGCATATCGATGTCATTTGGCAAACTTTATAAGTTTATAAAATCTGCTAAAGTTCAAAACCATTTTAGAGAAAGGGCCAGAGTAAACATTAACAACCTCATTTGCTTAGGTTGGGTAACTTGAAAAGGCTGCATAACATCAATGAAAATGCTTTGTCAATCACATTCTACACTAGATTAGTCTTAAAGTCCAAGGAAGAATCAAAGTTCACCTAAGTATATAACTTCTGTCTAGCACTCCCTGGTATCATTTCCAAGTTTAACGAAAAAGAAAAATGAAGGAGAAAGAACAGTCGGTAGCTATTGAGGAAATAATAGACTCCTCAAAAATAAAACTGGTGAGCAAATATTTTCTTTGTCTTTCTTCAATAGTATGAAGGTGCTAGACAGGAAATTGTGTCTTTCAGCTGCAGAGGACTAACAATGAAATGCACAAACTGAGTTTTCTGCAGTTGGAGGTGTCTTTTGCTATCACTGCCACTACTGTTTTGAAYGCCATACAGGTGCCAGATGAAGGTTTGTTTTCAGTATTTCACACAATATAGTAGTTTGAGGCTGAAATGGGCAGTGTACAGCTCTTTTGCATGCTCTAAGTACTCCAAATAGATTGGGTGTGAGTGTTTGCAATTTACCTCATGCCGTGGAAAAGGTCTTCATAGTAAAAGCATACAGCACTTTGGGTCAGGAGAACTGTGGTCCACTTTTACATAGCTGCAGCACTCAAAAGCAAAATGCCCAAATAGCTCAGCTCTGCCTCTAACACTCTAACAGCAGAATGTCTAATAACTCTTCTCTATTTTGGGGGTAAACCTCTCTGGCTGAAGGGAGCCAGAAGACTCAAGCTTCATGCAACTGGAGTAAATTTGTTCATAACCATGAAATGAAGGAAAAGTTCCTTTTTTCCTCTTTGGTTTTCTATTTTGGAAAGGTAAATAGGCATAAATGGAAGTCTTTTTCTAAAATATGCAGTTGTTTGTTTGTAAGTACCTCTTGCAAACATGGTCTTCATCTCAGAGCTTAACACATGTTGAACAGAGGTAAGAGGAAAGGATAGATAAAACAAGTTTCTAATTCTTCTAATATGCACTCCTCACTAATTCTAAGCTCCTGGGCAGCAGCATCTGCAAGCAAATTCCTGCTGTTTAGGGCCACCAGGCAGATTCTGTCTTATCCCAAAGTCCTGATGCGCAGCCTCTGCTGCATGTCTTGTGGTGTTGTCCGTATACAGCAATGCAAGACCTGAAGTTCTTAGTAGATGACAGATAATAGAGAAGGCTACATTAAGCTCCTTGAGGTCTGTAACGTATAAGTTATGATCGGTTCTGGAGCTAAACTTTACGAATTTCTGTCAATGGCATCTGCATAGGTTGAATATAAGACTTGTGAGCTCGGAGGCAACAACAGCGGCCACTTACTTTGTTCTCCAGGCACAGTCAAGCTTCTTACTGCAAGATAAAGCTAACTTGTGGAAAAAACAAAGATTTCTTGAACGCCGTTTTGAGAAATAAACTCCTGAAAGATACAATTGCTTTTCTTTATACCTCCTTCTCCATCAGCCAAGGCCTTCTATGACCTTTACTATATGTGTACAGTAATTCATGAAGTAGTTAACTATGCATTTATATTTACACTATAAATAAGCACTTGTGAATATATCTGAAATCAGCTGCTACAGAAGGGAATTCCAACCAAAACAAAACTCTACATGGTACATATTAAACCATCTGAACACACTAGATCACAGAAATCAGTAAATACCTTACTGTAATGTATTCGGATACTTAGGTGATATGTGAAATGTAAGAGGATATAATATAAAACATATAATATATATATAATATATAATATAAATACTTGTATTTAAGAGAAAATGCCCCATATTTTAATCCTGAAAAAAATCTGGTTTTCACTTGTCCCTCAGCCTCAATTTTCCACTTTTCTTGTGGTTTTGTGCTGATGTTTGTTCTTTGTTTTTAGAGGAAGAATTTGAATGAGTTGGTATATGTATTTACATAYGCTAGCCAGAGAAATAGTAGTAGTTGGATGGAACCAGGAATTAGTGCATTAGCTGGTGCTACTAGTGAAATATCCTTAGTAAAACAGCTAACAGAGCTGTCATTTAATTGTCATCTTCGGGTTTCAGACCCTGGAGGTTAGTGGGGCAGTACTCCTGTGACGTTTGATTTCCAGCTGCAAGTTGGATGATGACAGTATCACAACATCACTTCAGTTTTGGTCCATGTTTGTGATGTTAGTTTTGTAACTAGAAAAGCCAAGAACATCTAAAAACGTATAATTAAGAGATGATAACTGAAAGAAAAGAACTCTCCTGCAAAAGGCTGATTCTCCAGAAAATTCCTTTGCTTGCTCATATTTGATCAGACATTTATCTAGACAATGGAATTCTATGTATGTGATCAGGGCAAGAATGTACTGTAACTGGGAATATGAACAGAGTTCATTTTTCTCTGATGAATAATGAACCAGCTTGATGATCATTATTTGAAGATAAAAAATGAACCTGTTTTCATGCATAATATATAATATGTAATATAATGTATCTGAACATTAAGTCCCTGGTTGAGGAGTGTGTAATTATGAACCATGTTAAAGATAAATATAGAAGGACATATAATTTGTTCAAAGGAAAACAAGTCTGAAAAGGGAAGCATTTGCTTTTCTGCTGTTCTCTTTAGATAATAAAAAGCGGAACTGGAACATTGGGGTATTAGTTATTACTAGAGACCATCTATTTTCAAATATAAGTATTTTGTATTGTAATTACAAAAGGACTTAAAACATTTAGCTGTGAATGGGATCTTCTTGTTCTAGACTCTAAAACCAGTATACTACAACGTTTTTGACAGCTGAGAATGTAAACACATCCTTACAAAGAAAAAGTATATCACAGCTTATGTTGTTCATCTTTCTTGAAGCAACACAGCAATTGCAAAAGAAAGCCAGAGGTTGAACCCATCTTCTGAGTACAGGACTTGTATTGACCCACAAGATTATTCATCCTGTCTGTAATACCTTTGAATTAGATGACAAGTCACAATTTACTAAAACACACATTGAAGATACAAGAATTACCCCTTGTCAAAACTTGGAAATGCCCGGTATACCAGATATTACCATTTAGAAAATGGATTTGCAATGACTGGGTTATTATACACTTATTGATCAACTCAGTATTTGGCCAAATTCAGTGCATATTTTGAAGTTCATCTGCGAACTTCAAAGATTGAAAAATAGTTTTGTTTACCTGTCATGAATAACTAGGAAAGGAATGACAAGGAATTAAGTATGTGTTTTTTATGTTTTGTACCCCAGTAACACAAATACTGAACAAGCTTTTACCCGATATATAAAATCAACTGTGGACACAGTTCCAAATTTAGATTTCTACATTTGGGATGCATATACGGGATAATAGTTTAAAAACTTTGTAAAATCCCTGCTTTGATTTTTTAATTAAAATGAATAAGCAAGAACCACATTGAAATGGATGGATGATAACATATTTTTTGTGGCTAAGAAGGAGAAGTAGCTTCATTTTACAAAACTGTTCTTTGAAGTGATGCTATCAATTAGGTTCATGATAACATGATTTAAGTGGCATACATTGGGGAGAGGGAGAATAAAGTATTGTACTAATATTTCACATGCGAACACTTTATTCTAAATGCAGTCTGAGCAAGTACTAATTTTTACCAAGCACCAAAAGAAATTTTCTCTTGCAGATAATTGCACTCAACCTTTCAGATTAGGGAGCTACATAGTTTCTTCTTGTGACAAGTAAAGCAGCATGTGTTACGCTTCCCTGTTACTTGAGTTTGCCAAGTCTGTAGGTGCAGTGCAGGCAATCTGACCATCTGTAATAGAGCCAGTGATCCTCAGAACTGTCTGTACTGCGCATCAACTGCTCTGGATGTGTGCCATACTTCTGTTACTGCAGGAAATATAGGCATGTAGATACACTTGGTGAGTTGCATGTCTGCAGTTATTAACCCTGGAAAAGGGGGTAGCAAAGGAAGTTTCTGCTAGCAGGACTATTCCTGCAGCTGGCTTTCCACTTGTCCTTTTTTTCATGGGCTCTTCTGACCTGGGCAGAATGAAGACCTTTGGTAGAGGTAGTCTGTCCTGACCTCTGTATTTTCTGGGGGCATCCTGACCCTTCTGATCATACACTTGGGCTTGTGAATGTGACTGTGAGGAAATAAGACCCTGGGAGAAATGGTAGCTGGAAATAAGCCTCCACTAAGAGGACAGTCCATCCTGCTGCCTATTCCCAGGTCCCTCAAGGGAAAGCAGACTAGCTGATGGATTGTTTTGACCTGTCAGGACAGTCCAGATGCCTTCGGCGAAAAGCTCTTGCTATCCTAGGCTTTAGACATTTTAGSTAACTAGAACATGTAAGGTGTTTGCTCTCTAAAAATGTACATACCCTCCATCGCTTCCATGATTAGTGACATCCTTTTGGACGTATGGAGAGCTGTTTGCTACTGGAATTAGTCTTTCTAGCTAGTCCTGAAAATCCAGGGTTTGTTGATTGTAGCCTTCTTTTATGAATGCATATTAGTAAAATGCAATACAGATTATATAGAAAGTAACTGAACAGGATTCTTTTCAGGTTAAGGGGCAAGCAAAAGAGATGATAAAGATTTTGTTAAAAGAGGAGATTTTAATGAAGTGCTCCAAGAATCAATCCTGAGCCTCAGTTTATTTAATATTTTCATTAGTGACCTTGGTACAAAAAATACATTTATGCTGATAAAATTTACAGAGGTAGCAAAAGTAGGAAGTCTTGCCAACACAAAGGAGGATGAGGATATCATAGAGGAAGAATTATATGACTGTGATGACAGAATAGTATAAATGGAAGGAATGTAATAGTACTGAGTGCAAGGTCATTCATTTAAATACTAATAACAGGAATGTCTGCAGTAAGCTGAGAGCTCATTAACTGGAGATGACAGAGAAAGATCTGGTTACATTAGTTGCTCAGAGGATGACTATAAGCCATCAAAATGATGGGACTGCAAAAAGGAGATAAATATGATCTTAGGATCTATCATGAGAGAGATTTCCAAGAGGCACAAGGAAATATCCACTGTGGAATTCACTGGGTACAAAACTTTTAGAATGCTGTAGACAAATAAAGGCGTCCACCCTTCAGAAAAACTAATTCAAAGCAGGAAAGGTAGAGAGAAGCCTGTTAGTACCTATCATAGCATGAGAAGTCCGGCTAAAGAAGCATGGCCTGTTCAACTTAGCAAGGCATAAAAGAGCTATGGTCACTCACAATAATCACATGGGGATGTTAAACAATGAACTATATAAATTAAAGGAACACAAAACCAAAATAAAATTTCTCTAGGAATGGAGATAAAAAGAAAGCTTTTTGACAATAATTTGTSATCATTCAACTTTTGGAACGTACCTGAAATAAAAATATTGGAGATGTGAAACTGAATTGATTTTAGATAGAGCATTATTGGTTTATGAGATGGATTATGTGATATGTTAAATGAACCCAATATCCAGGAAATGCTTTCTAGTCCAGACCGGACATTACCACCTTCAGCAGAAATTTTAAATTAAAAAAAATCTAGCTGACTTAGGAAGAGGGTTGGGTTGTTATTTTCTAGCTGTGCAACAGCTATGATACAGCCATGATCCTTACGGACTTGAATGTTTCTGTAATACAAACATATCATGCAAAGATTAGCCAAAATGGAAAAATACTTAAATAATATGTGATCATGTAAGTGAACATTATCATGACATAGAGCTGTCTAGGGACTACAGGTGAACAGGCACAGACAACCCTTATCCATGTATTTTTTTATCATATTAAGAATCCTTCTCTTTCCTTTCCTGGAAGTCTTCCTTGAAATCACATGGCATTTACCAATAGGTGCCATGCTATGGGGTTTGGAACACCACATTATTTCCCTTAATGAGATGACTTTTTCCTGGCTTAGTAATGTTTTCCTTTAAAAAAAAAACATGACTTGGTATTAGAGACTGCAAATTGTGATCACAGCTGTCCATTGCAAGACATCCATGTGGGTAACAAACCCTTAATATTTGCCACACAATTCTGCCTGCATAGCAGTTCAGACCCAAGTATTGCATATAACAAGCTCCTCTGGATGAGGCCCTTACAGTACTTGTCTTGGACACCGCCAGCAGGGACAAGCTCACAGGCTCTTGCGAGGTGCTGCTGAGCTCAAGCCAGGCACTTGGTCAGGTACTTCAGCTGAAGTTTGCTTTTATAATTGGTCTAAGCTTCAAAGTTGAGCATCTTTCAGGGCTGAGCGCCGTGAATGGAAATTCTCACGTTCCAGTCTTTGCACACAGGCATTGAAGATCCCATGACACTTTATACAAAAGGAAGAACGTTAACCCCAGTGTCCTTGCCAAATGCTAACTTTGTTAATTACAGTCTGCTTTATTTAATTCTCCTTGCAGTTGTAATTAGATATGGTATTATTCTCTTCCTGTACCACATTGTCACTGGTTATTACCACTTAACCATTTGCTGTGTTAAAGGTTGTTAATCTTTTGTCCAAAACTGGCTGCATTTTAGAAGCAGGAAAAATGGCTAATTATACACTGCTATTTTTACTATGTGTGGGCTCACCCCTTACAAGCCATCTTGCATCTAAATTCTCAGGCACAAATGCATAAATATGTGTATCATGAATGGAAAGCTCGGAAATTATGTGACTTACCAGGACTTCTCAGAACATCACAGGTGTAAACCAATAGAGCTCATGACACCTGCAGGACAAATAGATTATTTCCTGGGACTTATGCATTTTCATACCCAAATGTCTGTGTTTCCATGTCTCTAAACAGAAAGCTAGAACATGCTTTTGATGCAGTGTAATCAGTTGGAGTTTTAAAGTGCTTTCAGATTCGTCAGGTTTGACAGTGCTATATAATTGTAAGATCATCATTGCATGCATATCGTATAATTATGCCATTGCAAATGATTTGTACTTTTAGTAAGATTGCATTGGATTTTTGTAAGACTATCTCAATGTATATATTTATCTTGTAATGTAGAACTGGAAGCTATTTGAAGCCGCAGTACTGCAAAAACTTTCCCTGCTTACATGACATTGTAAGAAATAAAATACATTATGGTATATGGAGTTTTAGTATATATCCAGATAACTAGATGTATTTTGCACACAATTTCGATAATATATTGTGATATATATTTTAATTTTGTAATTTAAAAATCAGTTATTTCCCAGATGTCTACATTTTTAAAAGAGCTTCCTGCTTTGACAGATGAAAAGAGTATCTTTCCTCATGTTGTGTCAAAATTGGCCAATTTCTATTTTAAGATTGTTCTCAGTGTTCAGTATCGTTAGCAAGGAATTTCCTTGGGATTTTCCATGCTTGATATCAATCCAGGGCAAATTCAGGTAGAGAGTTTCAACAAAATAATTTGATATATTTTTGACTTTGTATTTTTAAAACTCCCCCATAATCCGAAATGTGAATATTTGTCAAGAAAGATCCAATCTGGTTTGCTTTGTTTTTCTCATGTGATTTTTAAAATAAGAGTTTATTTGGAAATTTTCACGTTAGGAGCACAGTGAGGTTTTGTGAAAGAAGGTACAAGTGGAAAGCCTGAAACAGTCACCKCAGGCTTCCTTTGGAGTCAATAAAAAGAAACAGAGGTGATTCAGTTCACTCTAAGTGTCCAAGACAGGTCAGATTAATCACCTCCTATTTCTTCTCCTGATCTTGAATCCTGACATTGAGAGTTATTCCTCACACACTAATTCATAGCAGATTTTTCCATGTGTCATCATTTCTGTAGGAACACAGCAACTGTAAAAGGTAATCTAATTTACTGGTGCTTTATACCTACTTTGTCCTACTCTAAGTGTGAAAATGCTGTGCTGGCTAACCGAGAATGAAGATGATGTCAAAGGGAGATCACCGGTGGCTCTATCCACAGAGGTCCACTTACTTACCCATTGCAGTGCCCATTACAACGTACTTGAGATTTCTACTAAAGGCACGGGAAGAAAGAGGCAGTTGATAGTGCAATTGGCACAATTGCTTTTGTACTGAGCAGAATCACCCAAACAAATGCTGAAGGAAGAGAGCAAACCTAAGTCTGGAAGGGATGTAGGTATGAGGAAAAGAACCTTTTTTTGTGTGTCCTCTTCACGGCCAGATGAGTAAGCTGTTTATTTTGTTATCCGATACTTCAGTGCACTGACTGAGAGGATGACAGATGTAAGGAGGGTCAAACCTACCATTCTCTATTCCCCAAGAGTACCCTGCCTATAGATTATTAAAAATGGTCATACTCGTCACACCTGTGAATGTTTCAATTGGAAAGACAGATTCTGCAGCCCAGAAATTAGTGCTTTCAGACGGGTAAATGAGTGAGAATTTTGTAGGCTCTCTGTGACAGTGCCATTGAATTCTTTGATGTCCAAGTTCTGGAGAATAATTTAGGACAGTTAATATTAGATCAAAGTTTCTCTTTAATGGCATGTCAGAATGCTGGTTTTGACACTCAGTGCTAATTAGTAAGGTTATAGGATTGTAGCCAGCAGTAGATGAATGACTTGGGTTTGGGTTTCATTTTCATCATCTCCACATGGAGTTATGACTCTGCTTTCCTAATGACTGATAAAAATTGCCAAATGATGAGGGGGAAAATGCTGGAGACTATCTGTGTGAAACAAAGATGATATGGGACATTTGGGAAAATATTTCATGCCTTTCACTGCTTGATGGGAGCATTAGTGCAGCCAGACGTAGACCACAGACAGATACCRGCTTGCAGCCCTGGCTGCGTGGGATGACACTGCCCCAGTGGTTCTGCTGTTGGAAGGAGGCATATGAACTCTTATCACTCCAGGCAATGGCAGCTGAGTTAGGTGGAAGCACCTTCATCAACCGTGTAATCAAATTCAGCTGAAATGCCTACCTTTGGCTTTAAATTGAGTTTACTCGCCCTCTTTTAAACCCTCACGCACTTCTGAACTTTCAAGTGTGTTGGTATTATTTTTTCAATACTAGCTAAGTTGGCCATTCCTGTCCTGTTCTCTTGGATTTGGGCCTTGTCATTTGAATTCATACCTTTGCGAATAGACTATAGAAATTTAACTATATTTCAAGTATAAAGATGAATTACTGCTTGAAAATTAGAGATACATTGATGTATCTCAGGTGTTTGTGTCAAACTGTGGTTTAAAATTCTGATTTCTTCATGAATGGTTTTGATAATCTTATAAATTAAAAAGATTATGACCCGTTTCATGCAAGTTATTGAACTCACGTACACAGCTGTGGGAAATGTAAAATATGATAGATATGCATTTCTTATTAATTAGATTATTTATTCGATTATATTATTTCAGTGGTTACTATTTCCTAGCATTTCACAAAAACAGAAGCCTACACCAYGAAACAGCCTTATCCAAAGTCCACTGGAATAAGTGTAAGAGTCACATTGACTCTCAATTTTTTATATCAGCACTAAATATGAAAATTCTGTTTTCATATCATTTCAATAAGCCAAATTCATTTACATGAATGTAGGAAGTCATTAGATATATGTCTAAAGCTAATATGAATTCACTCTTGTAATGTAGTTATACTATCCCTGGAACAAAGAAAATACAAAGTTAAAGCTGCAGTGAATTCTGTAATACTTGTCAGTTTACCACTCAGGAATGAAACAAAGGCGCTTAACATGCGAATGCGCTTAATGTTCAAATTCTGCATATTAAACACAGCTTGTTCTTTAGTAATACTCAACTGAATTCCAAACATTCTTTAAAAAAGCATTTTCGTTGAGAGATCAAATATGTAATCAGATTTTCAAAACTGACTTGGTGTTGTGATTTCTAATGGTATTTAAGAATTGTTAGTTCTCCTTAGTAATAAACCTCTACAAATTACTCTAAAAATGAGCATATTATTTATGTGTATTCAAAAAGAATCCTGATTGCTTCATCTCCTTGTGTTTTATAGAACTAGGAGAATTTAACACAAACTAGGTTCTCAGATAATTATCTGAGAGTTATCTAGTAAAGTTATTAGCTAATTTAGTAAAATTATTATTTAAAAATAAGACTTATTTACAATTTCAGATTTAATATAAAAATATAGCAAGCACTGCCATGGAACAATTTCACACTGAGCAAGTCATTGGGAAAGTATCTCCATTCAGAATAACTTGTGGTGAAGCTCACAGTCTCTACAAGAAAAGAAATGATCAGAGTCTAAAAAAAGCTGGTTCCTAGCAGACCTACAGTTGGTGTCTTGGTGACTTGCCTGAAAAATTCCAGGATGTTTCAGGATCCATGGGTGCAGATCTGTAAAAACATGTTTTCTTGTCTATGAAAAGCAATTTTCTTAAATAACTCCTAATTTCCTTTCATGATATTCTATCTCAAGTCAGTAGTTTTACTCACAATTTTCCTCACTTTTTTCAYCCACTTTTTTCTCCTTTTTGTTTTTTGGCCAGGTGGACCCAAACTTAATGTCTGAGTCCTGTATGTTGGCCCTGAAAGAAAAAAAAATTGTCTGCACAAACTTTGTATGCCTGATAAAATAAAAAAAAAATGTTGCTTTTATTTCCTTAGAAGTTTTTTGTGAACCTGGACTTGGACTCTTTTTATACAGCTGTTTTCACATGAACATATAGAAATATATAAGATAATGATCAATGCTGAAAGGTTGTATATATGGTCATAGAAACTGAGCAAAGCCAGAACTGGTCTTTACTAAACTTCTACATATTTTACAGTTATTTCAGATATGTAAAATTATTCAAGTAAAAGTAATATTTGGGTAATTATCTGGAATCCACAGAAACATACTTGAGCCTTACTTCTCTTCAAGTGCATTCTATGGGTTTATTTAAATGTTATATTACACTTTGTAAGGTAGTAAGGATAATAGTATGCATGATCATATATGTTATGCATGTTAAAACCATTAGGTTATCTGGTCTATCTGACAACAGCACAGTTTCGTTGCTTAAAGCATATTCTTTGAAATTCTGACCACTTTAATTTTAACTATTGCATCTAACTGGGTCACTGAATCTTTATACTGCTAAACCAGGCACAGTATGAAGTACCAATTCAGAGTTCAGGGATGTGGTTAAAAAGTCACTGGGGAGTAGGTCAAAACCAGCAAGGTTATTTTTACTTTCAACCCAATTCATGTTTGAAGTGCAGTTGTGGTAATCCTGTTACTGGAAAATATTGTATAGAAGTAATTAAAAAACAGGCACTGGGGGCCATACCCTGCCATCACTCTGCATCTGAAACCCACACAAACGGCACGTAGAAAGCTGCTTGTGGAACAGTGGCAGACTGACCGTTCACTGTCAATTTTACTTAATACTACATAACAGCAAACTTTCCCTTTAGACACATATATACAGCTCCTTCTAAAGAACACCAGACTCATATTCAARGAAGTTTGCTCTTTGAATTATGTTTTTTTAATCTTTTAAGTTTTTAACTTATTTTAATTCTTTTTTCTTATTCTTCTCTCCTCCCCTTCCCCCTCAAGCTATCTAGCAGCATTTTGGATATATATAACAGTGACCAGGGAATGGCACCAGCTAATATGGGTCTCACAAATGCTTCTTGCCCAGCTAATCTACCAGTAAAAAGGGAACTCACAGGTAAAAGAACTCTCAGATTTTAGTATTTTATAATTTCAGAAGTGATGGTGTTTCTCTAAAAAGTTGAATAAATCTTACCCATGAAATAGATGTCCATAATTAAATTCCTGAAAATTTTGCAGTTTCATTTAAGGAAAAGAACAAAGACCAAGGAGAAATGTTTTCTTTCTGTTCTCCTCTTCAGCAATTCAGAAACCATGTTTGCCCCCTGTTTTTTATGAACACCATGCTTCTAATAAACCTAATTATTTTAGGAAACATGGTGGATTCTTCCACATGTTGGCTCCTGATCAACGGTATAAATAAATTATCATCCATTAAATTTGTTCCAGGGTAGAACAAATGGTTCTTTTAAAACCTTACAATAAGGCTATTCAAGATAAATCTATATTAGTGGATTAACAACTTTAAAAGTTACATTCAATTAATCCAAAGCATGCTAACAACCATGTACAGTTTGTTAGTGTCACTCAGAGGAAACAGTGAGTTTGTTCAGTATCTTACAAATCTGATTAACTCTTGCATTATGGGATACGCAAATCCATATTCACTTTAGTGTATTTTAAGTTCTATCCTGATGTAAAATACAGCAAATTGGAGAAAAATACCCCTCCATAGCATTTCTATGTTCTTAAATAAAAAATGTGCAATAAAAAAATCTCAAGCAACCTGCCAGACTTGCTCAAAAATTTAGTACTGGTAGAATATAGATTTTGCTTATTATCTTGTTTAATAATAAAAAGGGTAATGAAGTAAAAAGACTAGAAGGCTGCTCTTTGTGACAAGAGGCCATTCTGAAAAGGTGAAAGAAGTACTGGAATTGCAACTTAAGGACTGTTTTAATAAATGTTACTTTCTGTCAGAAGCAGATACACGAGCAATGGCAAAGGAGAGACAAAAAAAGGATAACCACAATCTCAGTAAGTATATGTTCATCTTCCATCTCATTAAATGAAATGTGTGGGGAATGTAGAAATAATATACATTAACTACCRCATCTCTGCTCTTTTAGACCAGCATCTTACCAGGGTAATCAAATTGAACTCAGTCTGCAAACACAGCCAGCCACACAGCTTTCTTCCCTGAAATTAATTTCTGTCTTTGACTTTTGTCTTTCAAAATACTTAGCATATTGTAATGAATTTCTTTCCATATCTTCTCCTGCTACTATTTTTTTATTCTACAGTTGTACATGTATCCTGCACACTTTAGCTGGATGTTGTCTCTAAGAATTACAGGGCAAAACAGACAAGAAAGGAGGCAGATGATGAAAAAAAAAACCATGAAAATCCAGAGTCTTCACACCTTACTTGCTGAAGCACCCAAGTGAGAGGCTGTATCTCTCCATGCATGATGGGAAAGAAAAAAATTTACAGAGGATATCAGACAACTTCTAAATGCTAGTTAAGCACATTAAAATTGTGGAAATCATATGTCACAAAAGGAGACCGGGGCAGGACTGGGTGAGACTCACAGTGCTCTGACTCTGCTCTGATACACAAGCCCCCTAACCTCTGTAGGCTGGGATACACGTCTGTTTCCTTTATGGAGAACAGTGCAGCCATATACAGATGTTAGGCATTTCAGTTCTAGAGGAATAGTCTTCTGTAGTTCAGGCTTAGACCATAGTGAAATTCATAGTTCAGTGTCTAAATATTAAACTTATAAAAATAAACAACATTTTGGTGTATSCAGAATAGCAAAAAAAAAAATGTTTTTATTGCTGAAAGAAGATTGCCTATAAAATTAGGGAATTTTTCCCTCTAAAGAGTAATTTGAAACAAAAAGCATGAAAGATTCTTTTTGGAAAGTGTTGAATAAAGCAATTACATTTTCCAGTTCTCCTTTCCACTTTTTGCAGCAGAAATAGTCTGGGAGTTGGACTCGATGTTCCTTATGAGTCCCTTCCAACTTGAGATATTCTATGAATTTATGAATTTAAACCTAAATTGGTAATTAGTTAATAGCCTCTATTTATATCTTTGTTCTCTTATTTATATCTTTGTTCTCTGGCTATTCTATTAATCTTAGAGGGATTTATGGCTTTACTTGCATGAAATTACATATCTGGTACATCCAGATATCCAGATATTACATACATCCACCGGTACAATGTGCTAGCAACCACTGTGGATGACTTTCCAGAAGGCATACTTATTTCTGTCTGTATGTTTTTGTGGATTACAGATAGACCATGTAGATTTTTAGGCCTATAGCTAGCACATCTTCTCTGAAATGCCAGCGCAGCTGCTGCTTGTCTTGTTTGGGCAGGAATGGGGAGTTTTTGCTGGACTAGGAAAGGGGGTGGGTGGGAGTTGTCTGGAACCGTGAGAAAAGACAGGCACACTCATACATTAGGGATGCCAGGACTTACCATTGCCTCCATCGTTCATTTTGGCTCTGAAATCATCCTTCCTCAACACAGAAGATGTGCCTGAGAACTGTCCCTCACCACTGGCAACTGAGCTGAAGGCTGTGTGCCAGGATGATAACACGCAACATCTCTTCTGGTCTGGCTCCAGGTGTATACTTCAGGGCTCAAAGTCTCTCTGGAGATAGCTCTACTATCTGATGGCTTTGACTTATTAATGCCTTACATAGAAAGCCTTTATTAGTATGATTTACTCCTTATGAGTACCAGTTTTTTTAGAGGTGGTCTGAAAAAGCAGTTTTCGAAAACTGACTTTACAAATATTCATGTTTCAGGCTGAATTAAGGTCCACATTTTACAGAAATGTTCTTGTACCTCCTCATACCAAGGAGGAACTAGAAAAATGTTCCTTTTGAAAGACTGGATCCTCAATCAAACCATGAAAAGGGATTCAGATCTAAGAAATGGAATCTCTTCTTCTTGTAACAGCAAGTGTTTAAACCATTACTAAATGTATTTTGGCTTTGGTGTTTTGTTTGTTATTTCGGTTTTTGGTTTTTTTCCCCCAAACAAAGACTTAAGGGTGTAATGTTTGTTTGTTATATGATCATCCTGTCCATGTAGTTTAAAATTAATTTTCTGGTTTGGCTTTGGTATAATTTAGTACTTGAAATATTATTGATAACTCAGGTTACCACTGGAACTGCAACAGACATAAATCAGGAAAAGTTCTATTGAAACACTTTTCCAATCTTCAAAATTTTCCTCCCATTTCACTAGCATAATTATTTGGAGTTTATCTTCAGGAAAAAGCTACAAAAATAGAAAGAAAAAGAATATTGTAAGCGTCCACTTGTAAAGAAGATTTTTTCTTTGCCTTGTTTTATAGCCAATGTTTAGTTGACTACTTTTTGATGAGTGTCTTGCAGAGCTTTTCCACAGTGTAAATATTAATTAAACAACAGCTATTGTGCCATGTGACTGTATAGTTAATGCACATTCTTTAACTCTTTTTGCCCTGCCATTATTTTGCCAACATAACTGAAATGCATCTTTTAAATTGCTCAGTTGCTATGTGCTTATGTACACTGTGTTCTCCTACAAGATCCAGCATATTCATGCCAATGGGATGCAAGGGGTCACTTAACAGTATACTCAGGAGGATTATAACYCTGTCTCCTGAATATATGTGAATCATGACTACAAAACCTGAGATGCTTTAATCTGTTGAGTGAAATTCCTGTTTCTASAGAGAGTAAGACAAGATAATATGTCAGAAGGCAGAGCACTTCACCAGGGTAAATAATAACACCTAGGAAGTTCTCTGAGCTGGAATCAGTGAGAGAGGAAATAGCTGACGGCCGCACAAACCTAAGAGCCTCACACAGACAGGAAGAAAAAATACCTTTATGTTTTGGAGGAAGCAAGGAACTAAAAGTGACCTATGTGGTGGGGCTGAGACTGAAAGCGATATGCTCATATGACTGTGAGAAGGTTGAAGTCAGCCTAGGAAGACCCACCGGGCTTCCCTTGACTGCACACTTCTAATTTAGCTCTACCAGGCTCTAAGGACCGGGTTTTTGTACTTATATTCAGAGTTAGGACATCAAACTTTAAGTGCTCTTTTTTCTTTCTAAATAAATTGCAAGTAAACCAAGGTACTATACACAGTTTGTCTTAGGAGAAGCATAAATTTAAATACATAATTTTTTTTTTATTGTTTAAATGAGTTTTTTCTTCATTTTCTGTGTGTTTTAAAAGTTGTTGTAAATGCACTTGGGCTGTCCATCATCAAAGGAAACAGATGTGCTGGGGATGAAGTGTTTCTGGTACACAGTCTTTCTCAGATTCAGTGAAGGGGTATGGTTGCAGTTATACCCTCTTCGTGGTTTGCAATGCTGATAACAGTAGATAAGGGATAACGAAGCTGTTAACCACGAACTGTAGCAGGAATTGTGACAAAATATGAAACGCTGGATGAGTTGTCTTGTGTCCCTGTTGAAATCATCAGCAAACTCCACTAAGCTGAAAACTCCATTGTGTTGGAGCAGGGTGGAGAAAGAATACCTAAACATCAGAGAAAAAAGAAGCATTAGCTCACATTTAGACAGTATGTGACTGTTTCATTCTCTAGGAGTCCAGCTGTAAATGGGGGAGAAATCTACAGGTAGGGCAAGACACAGAGATGGTACTAATCATGGAGTTTGACTTGAGAGTAAGTCAGAGACAGGTAAGAGACCRTGTTGGGAATTCTATTTGAAGAAGAAATTTTCTGTACATTGACTGACTTGTTTTTAACTAATTAAAATGTTTTATGCTGAATTTCTCCAAGAATATTTCACCATAAAAATAGTAACTGTTTCTTTTTAACAGTTGAGAGAAGAAGAAGGTATAATATTAATTACCGAATCAAGGAGCTTGGCACACTCATCCCCAAGTCTAATGATCCGTGAGTTCAACAGTCTTTCCTATAATAATGTTTATAGTTTAAATACAGGAAAAAAAAGACAATTGCATATACTGGCTATAGGATTGAGTAATGGGATACAAAATCTTCCATGCTGTGTCACTGGCTCAAATCAAGCTGTTAAAGTAACAAACCTTTGACAGATTTTTGGTGCCTGTTGGGAAAACTTACGTGAAAGGATAATAAAATGAAAGCAATTCCAGGGTGTTTAAGAGAGACTGCCACATCAGGGGAAAAAATCAAAGAACAAACAAAACCAAAAAGAAGAAAAAAAGAAGATAAGCTGAACAACAGAAAGTCCAGCTCTCTGTCCCTGTGAGCAACTGTGTGGTGTCTCTGGAGAAGGAAGGAATGATGCTTTCAGCCCTTGCCATGAGCCCTCTAGTGGGATAAAACAAAATGCATGTTGTCACTGTCTGCCCTTTGCCTAAGAAAAAAAAATCAGCTTAAGAGTCTGTAGACTGAGCATTTTTCAAAAGTCCTCCACTCAGTGCAGGAAAAACAACAGTCCTAAAATGCAAGGATAAAAATAATAATTCCTATAATTGCTATAATAATAGCATTTTATACTAATGCATATACTTATAGTAACACAAAATGCATATTGCTTAAACTATACCTGCATTCCCTTAAAGCTCATATTTGTCATCAATATGAAAAAAGCCGCCTTAGTAGGAAAGCCTATTGCAGGATTAGCAATAACAATTCAGTGTGATATTTAATGTTGAACTTTAGCCTTAGATTTCTCACGCCACTCAGGGAAGCCTTAAGACCATGCACTAGCATGATTGTGACTYGCATAAAATTGATTATACAGATTTTGTCTTTATCATTTGCATGTCAATACAGACCTGCATGATACTTCAAATAAAAACATCTATTGATATTTCAGCCTTTTCCTTTTTTTTTTTTCCTTAGGACTAAGAAACTTTTGATTATATTAAGGATTTCTATAACAATATAAAGCTGTGTGAGACTTACATAAGTACAAGGTTAGCATAACAAGCCACTGGGAGTGAAATCACCAGAGAGAAAGTTAACATACTGCATCCATGTTAGACAATTCAGGAACTCGGCTCCTTCTACTCCTCCTCCTCCAAGATTAGATAAATGGTCATGTTCTTGTTATTAATACAGAATTAGGTATTACAGCTGAGTTAAAATAAGAAGTGCTTTAAGTACCTAAATAAAGTTTTGGCCAAATGTGATCCACTGCAAACACAGACTGGTAGAAGAGTTTTAATTTTCCTGGTGCGTCTTTCAGTATTCAAGATCATTTGGGCAAATAAATGAAAGATTTCTCAGAAAAACAGTGGATGGCACTGTTGGTTTGCAGCTATAAAGCAATAATGGAAGCAAGTTATACTACAATTAGAAATGGGCATGAGGTACAAATTTCAGTTGTGATTTTTGATTGCCTACAGAGGTGTTTCAGTTACATGTTTTGGTGTGGATTCAGGTTTAGTTTATGAACTTATTCAAAACAGTAATACCTAGAGCAACCACTTAAGCTCTTCTTAAAATGAATGATCTGAGCCTGTAATTTTGCTCCAGTAAGTGGATGATGGATTTTACCCACAGATTTTGGTGTTGTTGCCTGATGAAAAAGTTTCAGATATAGCTCCTGAAGACATCACCTTAGCTTGTTTTAGTCTGCAAACCCATGACTGAGTTCAACAGTGTGACAGCCCCAAAGTGGCTTATGTTTACAAAAGCACGAGATGAACTTAAATGTCTCATGTTCTGAGGACTGCTGTCTTCAAAAGGCTGGTAATCAGTACTCCTTTTGAAAATAGGCCTATTTAAAAGCTTTCAAGTTGGCGTTAAGAAAAAAAAGGCATTAAAAGGTGCAGGATGCTTTTGAAAAACTAGGTTATCACATAACTTTGCTATAGCTTGGCTAAATTAATCCAAAGAAGTGTAAACACATTTTTTTATGTATATTTGTGGGTGGAAATACATGCTGTTTTGTTGGCTGAGCAGATCAAAATTATTAGTTCTTTCTGGTACGGTCCTGTGTTGCCAAATTGTAACTCAGTGTCCTTACCCTCTCTTTCAGTTCTTGCTTTTTCCTTCATACCACCTTACTGTGCCCCCAATCTGCCCTCTTCTTCTTTGAAAGACAGACATGTATCATCTCTTACAATACTTTATCTGTAATATTTTATCACACATAGCATTTTCACCTCATATATTGATTTTAGAAGATTCTTCTTATAGTGGGAACTTAGCTGTAGAAGGAGAAATCTTACTGATGTTTGGACAAATGACAGTGAAGCAAATCAGCCTTTGCATTGAAGAGCAAATACTACTATAACTAAGCCATTGTGGTTAGCATGCCTGTCCCAAATGGCTTGCTTCAAGAAGATTACGTTCAGACTCAGCAACAGAAAAGGACATTTTTGGTGCTATTTGGAAAGCTTTTATGATTTATATTTCTTAGAAGTGGTGTGTGGGGTTTTTATTTCACTTCTGTTTTGTTAGTTATATAGTGAACTTGTTTGGCTCCTGCAGAGCTTCCACAGGGACTTTCTTTTGACTGGCTTAAACCCCTATTCTTTTCACTTTTATTTTTTTTTTTAATTTAATGATGAAAAGTGTGGATTACATTACTTATATGAATGGGTGTTTTAAGTTCACTTCAACAGCATTAGAAAAATGGAAATAAGCATAAGTTGCAAAGAACTTTGACTCTTTTGTTTAATTTTCAATGTTTAGGTATCCAAGTGGTAGACGATTCAGAAATGCAAAACAGTTATACAGAATAATTMAAAAATAGAATAAAAAAAGGCCCAAAATACCTAGTCATATTTTGCTGAAAAACTCATAACCCGCTCCTTTAAATAAACCTACCTTTTCATTCATGGCTCCTTTGTGTTCAGCCTTTCAGAAGCCAGTTTTAGGTGGCTAACAGGACTTTGCGTTGAGATAGAGTCTGGAAATGCCTATACAAGAACTATTTTATGGTAGATGAACAAAAATTGCCAGAAATACTAAGAAAAAAACCCTTTCCTTTAAGAATTTTACTCGTTTTACAGAATCGGGATGTTAAGAGAACCACTGAGGATTTGGGCAGAAGTAATGGGTTGCTCTCACTCTCTCTGCTCTCTGCGTCTACCTGTGCCTGACCTTCTGCCTGTGGACAGACCCACTAGCAGCCAGCACGGCCACATTTCCTGTAAAGGAAAAGCTTGTGTACACTCATGCTATTGTAAAATGAAAACTTGCTCCCCCTTTCAGGAGAATACACTTTGTAATTGTGCAGGTCAACAAAACAAGTTCAAAGTCCTTCAAAGTATTTCTTTGAGCAAGCATAGTTTAAAGCTAATTTCTCAGAAATAGGGAAAGAAATGGTCTGCAAACATACTTTCAACTTCACAAATGTATTTGTTATTAGTAACTGCTCTATGGCTGGCAAACTGCGACTATCGCCCTCTCCCAAACTCTGTTTTTGTTAATTAGTTTTAATCATCTTAGATGATCAGATGCTCTCATCCTTCCTACAGGAGTTCAATTTCTGTAAACCAATGAAGCTCCTTTGACTTCAACAAAGTTACCTTAATGGAAATGAGCTGAAGATCAGTCTCATTGCTACGTTTCTTTCTCCTAAACGAGAAACTCTGCTAAGTGAGAGTTACATGTTTTGGTCTGGACATTTGAGATTTGAAGAGAGATTCAGCTGGRGGAGCTAGGGTTCAGAAACTAATAAAACACAATGTGTTTTTCACTTATTTGCTACTTTTCCATGCAAACCATGTTAAGTGTGGTAGACCTCTGTTAATTAAACTAGATAACACATGCGTACCTTGCTAAAAATTTCAAATTATTGTACCACATGCACATGCTGGTCATTGCTGTTGACCAGACCTGCAAAACTTCTTACTGCTCTCAACTGGCTTGTTTCACGTGTAGAATTTCCCATTTGCTTCAGTATTTACAGGATGGAGCCTTACACACATACAATAAAAATGAAGAATAAGGAAAAAAAAAGGGAAGGAATTAAGAGACGGTGAAAGAATAAAATGAAAAAATAATTCCCGCCATCTCCAAAGACTAGTTGATCTATATCGAACTTCATAGGTTCAAAAGAGTTATGAATGAAACTGCTTTGTCTGTTTTCATAAAGCAGTTTCCAATAAAATGACTAACAACTGCCAGTGACTGCTAAGTTTTCAAAGGTTCTCAAATAGGTTTGTAGGCCTTGTCATTTCAAATGTTATCTCTATTATATATTGAGCAAGCACAATATATAAATCTCTAAAAAGCAAAAACCACAATTTCCTAGTGCTACTTTTATCATTTTTCGGATAAATTTATTTGCACCCAATTTATAATTCAGCATTTTCAGAGAAATAACAGAAAACCAATAACTGATCAGAGAATTTCCAGATTCTTCTAATGCACTTGCTGTGCTTGGATTTAATTTATCTTCAAATGCTGAGGTGTTTTATTCTTCCCATCATAGATGAATCTCCTTGCCTGCCTGCTAAGCAGAGCTAGATGCATTGCAGGCTATTGCTATGCAGGCACTTCCCCGTGCTATTCCCCCCATTTGCCTTCACCCTCACTAGTTACTACTCTTCCAAGCCTGCACATCTGCATAAAGCCTCTGTTTTTCCATAGCACTGTCCTATGACTGCTGTGTGGTGCTCTGGGCTAAAATGGATGGAGAGTGTCTGTGATGCAGAACCAGCACAGACATCTTCAGTATTTTCTTTTGCTCCTGGTATAAACAGAGAGACACGGAGTGAAAGACATGTTGACTTCTGAGGTCACCAGCTGATCCTTTGCTGTGTTGCCTTCAGACATTGGAAGATTTAACTTCAATATTCCTCATTTAATAAGACGCCAACCAGTATATGTATATATGAGTAGAGATGTAGAAGATATGTGGGATACATGCACACACACAGACACACACACACACGTAAAATAACAGTCTCTTAAATGATAATAGTAACCACAGCATTTTCATCCTAGATCTCCATGATAGTTTTGCCTCTCAAATTTGTAAATATTACCACAAGAAATATCTATCCATATGTATCTCATGCAGAAGCTGACCAGACCCATCTCTCTGGTGGTTTGAATCCAGGAATTAGCCCTCCAGTGAAGATTTATTTCAACCTATGAGAAAAAATGTCATTACCATATACGTAAAAATTCAAACTATCAGGGCAACATGAACCAAAAGTAAGCAATATCACAAAGGTTGTCAATTATGTGTAACATGAATGAATTTAAKCACAAAAAGATTCCAAAAAAAGTCATGAATATATGGCTTATTCACATGTCAATCAGAAAAATTAACCCAAAATATTTTTGTCTGAATTTGATTTTGAATTCATAACATTTTATAACTGACATGAAACTGTTTGTGAAATCACTGTGAAATGTTTGCCAAATGTGCGATATATGCATATTCTTCTCCTGCTGTTACATGTCTTAATTATTTCCATTTTGCCAGCTGTGAATTAATTTCTAATTTCATAGTGCTACGTTTTTATATTCAGACCATCAGTCCAAAAATGGTTTAGTTTTGTCTTAATTACACTCTAGGAGGAGCTGATCCCTCCTTGCCTAGGCAGATTGTGTTTCTCTAGAGTTTATGCTATAGGTTTTCTTATTACTGTAGCGCTTTTCAAAGTTACCATGAAAATGTCCTAAATCAGTCATTTTCACTTGAAATTAAACAAAAACCTACTGTAATTCYGAGCTATATATAGCACATATAGCTCATATCTGAGATGGCAGTGGAGATTCCCAGTTTGAAATGTTGTTGTCCTCCTAACTTTAGCTGCCCCTATTTATTTAGGAGTGCTCTGGTGTAGACAGACAGCCGTCTCGCTGCCTTTCAAACTCCACTGCAATTCAGGTGTAAATAGGGACCTCTCAGTATCTTACCTAACTTTCCAAAGAGGTCTGAAGGAAACAAGATTATGATGTAGTGATTGCAGTCAAAGATTTGTCCAGAAAATAAGCATCATATGTACTAAAAGCTTCCTTAACCTTTGCAGTTTGAACATAGGTATCCCACATCCGAGGAGAAAGTCCTCTCCTAGGAGGGAGTCGCGGGATGCTGGCAGGAAAGTGTTCTGTCCTCCCACCTGGGCAAGAGGTACAGGGAGGGGAAGGAGGAGGCAGAGGGAGTGCCGAGACATGATTCATCTGTCATGAGGGAGACAGGTTCTGCTCTTGGCTCCCACTCCCACCTCTGCTTTAGTCTTTTGACCAGGAAGGGTCTAAATCAGAATACACACCCACTTCAGCGAGCAGCCTCTGATGTTTTGGCTTTGTAGACAGCAGGGTCTGAGAAAATAATTATTTTCTTTCTGAACTCCTCACCTTCTAATCCCGAAAGCTGTGCATTCCTGGTCCACATCACTGAGACGAGGGGAGGTCCCAGTATGCTGGAACCCCGCTGTTTGTGTGCTGCCCAGAGAGGGCAGAGATGTGAATTCGAGCCCTCTCCGATCAAAAAGTGAGTTCTCCCAAATCTCTAGCAAATGATCTAAATTCTAGGATATGGTTAAACACTGTGATGCTTTCTCACAAATAATTTTGCATATTCTTCTGAGCACCTTTAAAGCTATCAGCTCCATAAGGTTTTATCCCTAGTAGAGTGCATCAGGAAAGGCCAGGTGGTCTGGGTCCCCAAATCCTATACCTACCTGGCTTTTCCCCTGTACATTCAGTAGAAAGACAACGGCCTTAGTGGAAGTCTCTAAGGGTGCTTAGCCTTGGAGTAAGGGTGCAAGGTTCCTTAGGCACTTACTCTGAGAAGCTGAATGTAAAGCATAGACACTTCTGCAATAAATCTACTCCAGATCAGTTTTACTCACCATAGGTGAGCGTGTGTGTAGGACCAAGTCTTATTAACTAAAGCAACCAAGGAATAATGGAAAGCAATGATTGAATGGAGTGTAATTTATATTTCTTTTAACTCTATAAATGCCAGCGTATAAGTATAGGTATTTGGAATAGGTACTAAAAAAAATGCACTAAAGGTGGTTAGCTGTCACTCCCAACCTCAGATTCTTACTGGTGTAAATAGCTTTGTCCTTCTCAGGTTGCTTTATTGCACCAGAACCTCTGCCAATCTTTTGCTCAGTCTAAGCCATCTTGCAGTGAAGTGGGACAGTTTGGATAAACCCTTCTGTCTGTATATTTAATGCAGCAGGCCCATCCTGTATCATAAAATACTGAACTTTATTAGAAATTAAACATTTTCAACACATTTCATTCTTGTTTCAAGGCCTCCAAGACCTTACATAAAAGAATACATGGAAAGTTGATAAAGGAGTACATGAAAATCCTTAATTAGCTGCATTTGAACAAGTGTATTGTTGTTAGTAAGACTGCTTGTAAGCTGGAAGTTAAACCATGATTTCCTGAAGGATGGACAGGTTTCATCTTATTTTTTTGCAAGGCTTTTATTTTGAGTTGAGGTCTGCATGTAGCTGTGGATTTTAAGTCGGTTTATATTGTTTCAAGACTTTTGAATGGGATTTTTGTCATTCCATAGCCATTATGGTTACCAAAGTGTGATTTGTCTGGTCTATCATCAATGAGGAGTGGCATTCAGCACAGACCATTTTTTTCTCACCAAGCATAAAAGCAACCTCATTAGTAAGTCAGGTAAAAGGAGTAGTATATTCAAAATGATCTTTAAAAATTTAGGCTTAAGTCCTCAGTAATGTATATTTCCTAGTTCATTAATGCAGAAATACTGCACATAGATTTTAATCTTAGAGTTAATAATAAAAGCAATTTTCACTAAAAATATAAAAACTGTAATGGTAGAATCATGATATTGCATTTAGCTCACCCACAAAAAGTCACTTTATTACTTTCTTTTGACACTTATTTTCATTCTGGGATTAATTTTACTATATAAGGGCTTCTTAACTATTCTATTAAAATTTCCATTCAGAAGCAATAATATCTAAGAGTGAATAATAGTCATGTAAATCATTATTTCATATTAATGTAAAAGATTTTGTAAGTTCTTATGAATTCTGCTGACATGCACAATTGTGRAAAGGTTATCTCTACATTCTGCAGTGATATGCGCTGGAACAAAGGAACTATTTTAAAAGCATCAGTGGAGTACATCAAGTGGCTACAAAAAGAACAACAGAGAGCCAGAGAATTAGAACACAGGCAGAAGAAATTAGAGCATGCTAACAGAAGACTTCTGCTCCGAATTCAGGTTTGTATAAGAGTGTCGCCACGAACTACAAAGCTTTCTCAGTACTTATCCCTCATCAAATTTTATTAATCTATATAATTTTTCCCCAAATAGCATTTATTAAAAATGAATTGGCTTTCCCTATTTATTGCCGTGTATATTGGGGAGGGAGTATTTTTTAGATTTCTAGGAAATTCCTTTGATAATTAGACCTTATGTAAAGGAATACATGGAAAGTTAATAAAATATTTGTACAAACAGTTTCCTTATGTATGTATTAGAGCCAGAGAAAGACAAAAAAAGGAAGCAAAAAAGTATATCCCTGCAGCCAAAAATCAATACTGGACACAAAATTCCCTTCAGTATTTTCATTTTCCCTTTGTAACGACTTCACATGTTACAATTCCTTGGGTATAGTGTGCCATGTTGTATCTGCTTGTGACATGAAGGAGCAGAATATGGCCCTGCATGGCTTGAAATGAAAGATTTGAATATAGACTCATATGAAGATGAGATAGACAGACAGACAGACAGACGTAAAACCAATTGTCTTATATATGGTGATTTATATATCTGTATATCATAAGCATCATCAAGTAAAGTATCTTCTGTTTCTCTGGATAGCAGTGGATAACGAACTAGAAAGTTACAACATTTTTCTGTCACCTTTATTGGGTTCAGTACGCAATGGTTTTAGAGAGACTGTCCTACCTCATGTTCCATAGGACAGTTGCTTAACGACAGGAGGAGAAATAAAAACACTCAAGTGGCAAATTTTCGTGGATTAACAATTTCTTACTTTAAAACGTAGTCTCACAGCTGGACAAAAGGTATAATTAATTTGCATGTATGATCCGTATACTTATTACAATAGTTCTGAAGACACTGTTTTGTCTTTTAAAGTCATTATCTTATTGTTTTTGTTTGAAATGTTAGGAACTAGAGATCCAGGCACGTGCACACGGGCTTCCAGTCATGTCTTCACTCAGTGCTGTCGATTTAGCTGCACAGGTCATCAAGCAACAGTCTTATCCAGAGGAGAACTCTGTAGACTACTCTCAACAAATGCCTCTGGCACATGGACCAAATTCTGATGCTTGCGATGGATCTACAGCCTTTTCTGATCCACTTTCACACTTCACAGATTTGTCCTTCAGCGCAGCTTTAAAAGAAGAGCAACGGCTAGAGGAAATTTTACTGGATGACACGGTGTCGCCATTTGGAACAGACCCACTCTTATCCTCCACGTCCCCAGCTGCATCGAAAGAGAGCAGCAGGAGAAGCAGCTTTAGCACAGATGATGGAGATGATTTATAAAGGCAGAAAGGGCCTCATACTTCTTTAAACCACTTGCTAAAAGACTGAGTTGAACGTAAGCATGGTGTTTGTGTTTATTTGAAATACGAATAAGAAGAGCCACTGTGAAGATAAGTTACTACATGACAAAGGTTTAAATCAGCCTTTACTTCACAGGAAAATGAGATGGACATGAACTCATATCACCTTGCCCCATATTCACACCCTCTGTTCACAGCTGACATTTGCACAAATCTTTCTTCACTAGGATGTTTTTACTATGGTTTCATGACTTTTTACAGCACTATGAAAATGGTTACCGTAAAAGGAATACCCATGTTACAAAAGTGTATTCAAACTCTCTCTTCAATCTGCATTCACTATTCTCTGCTATAAACACGAGTTTTAGTAATTTTTTTATTTTTCTTTTTTATATAACTAAAAATTCTACAAAACATGAAGCAACAGGGAACTATTTAAGCTGAGAACTATAGAGATGTTACAGATTTTAAAATCTGAAAAAACAGACGGTAGTGCTTTTGCACAAGTGAAGTGAGCATGAAATTTAAACTTTGTAAGCTTCTCTTTAAAAGGAAAAAATCAATTAATCTTTTCATGGAATTCCATTTTTTTTAAATTTCATTTGTAGAAAAAGAACAGGCTTTTAATATATGTTTTAATGACACAGAAGAAAAATGGAAACTAACATAATGACAGAGACTCAAACGAACTCAGACAGAAAAAGATGACATTTCAGCAGAAAGACTGTATGGATGTACAAGACTCAACAAAGATACTCTGTGTTACAGTTAGCACGATTTAAAACAAGCACTACTGGTAACAGTGCTATGTCAGCTGCTTATTCCAAGAATATTCAAACTGTGACCTTTTTTGTGTGGAAGAGATCAGAATTCAGACGCACGACAGTATGCTTCTGGACAATGTTTTCAGTGTCCTTTGACAGCAGAGTAAGGTTTTCCAAAGGGACTCTACTTTTTCCACACACATGCCTTTGATCCATTTGGAAATGGAGGGAAATGACAAGATTCCCATTGCATACACTTGAAACAAAGAGAATTTAATTTCTAATTTGGCTTTGGATTCGCTACAGAAAAGCTGAAMAGGAAGACTTTTCAAATCGAAGGGGATATTCAGAAGTGTTTATGTGATGCACTGCTGCTCATAACTAGCTTGCTAGGAGGGGGCATTAGAAAACGTGTTTTGATGACTCAGTAAAGGCTTGGCAGTTAGAGGGCAGGTAGAAGGCATATCGTTTCTATACATAGTGAAATTCTGGAGAGTGATGTATGTTCCTGGAGGACATTAAGTGCAACCATTCTAATTGTAATATTAATACATGGGAAAATAAGCTGGCACAGGTTCTTCATAGCTCTTCCTCAACCAGAGCCAAAAGATCACATTAGGGAGTTCTCCAACAATTCAAAATATGTTTCAAAAGTGTGTATTAATTTTGCTGTCACTGAGCCTGCATCATGCTTCAGAAGTGTCACAGGATTGGAAATAGGAAGAAGAGATTAAAATGGATTGTTGTTTGCGTTAACATATTATCCAAGAACAGAGCAATTGTTTCTTCCTGTTGCCTCTTCTGTTATTGGTACCTGGGTCCTCCTCACGGTCCTTGTGAGGTTTGTGTTCCTCCAGGGCCATAGTCCATTCCTGACCAACCCAGACAGTGTCATGATAGTTTCTTAATTGGAAAGTTAGCAGTGGGATAATAAATTACATCCAGATGGCTATGAAAGATGATGGAGTATCCAATTTCCAAGAATATCCAATATCCAAGAATATTTATGTTTTTAGGAAACTCAAGGATTTCTATGAGTCTATGCAAACTACTTGGATGTAAGCTGAACAGAGCAGAACTGATCTTCTTGTTGCATATGTGTGCGGTCCCAGACAGCCCAGCACAACCTGACCCTTGGAAGAGGCTAAGATATATTTCCACTGCATGGTTAAAAATAATAACAACAACAAAGAGTCTTCTGGTCATTTTCCTTTTTTTTTTTTTTTTCCCAGCATGGAAGAAAGGAATGGAAAGACAAATGAGTATTAACCAAAGGTAATTGAACATAGAACTCATCAGCATTTTAATTGGAGTGCTTCTATAAATTAAGCTCATTAGAAGAGGAACCACTTTGTCATAGTTTTGCCAAAGACTAGCTAATATTGACATTTGAATACAAAATATGATGAATTAAAAGTAACATTTATGCCCACATTATGTCTAGTGTAGGATGCATATTGTCCATTCCAGCTGATGAAAAGAGGGGATACTCGGTTCATATCAAATGCCATTTGTCCTTGTACTGCAGTTTCTACTACATTAGTTTTAAATACACCAGTGTGGATTGCTCATAATGGAGAAAAAGAAATTAAATATGAATGTATTACATGATTTTCCCATTGAACTTTTACATGGGAGTTAGACCATACTTCTGAACTATATTGACTTTAAATAACATCCTGAATTTCATCACTTTTATAAGCACTGTTCTAAAAAAATATTATAGTGCATCCATTAAATTTTTTAAAGTTGATTTCCATTCTTCTGACAATTGCTCCAGTCTGAAGCATCAGATTTTTTTTTCTCTTCCCGCATGAGAAACTTAAGAGAAGATAGCGAATGCTTCTTTTGCAATACATCATATTGCATCTATCATTAAAGATATTCAAGCTCTCTTCATTCACACAAAATCCCCATCCCCCTTGCCCAAAACATTAAATGTATCCATACCTGTAGGTGTGTATTATGGCTATGTTGTTTCTCTACCATTACATTTTTTCTAGTAGGAAGTCATCATATTTAGTACTTTAGCTAATAACGATGACCTGTATTACAGCATCACCCTTGAAATTAAGTGGTGTTACAGGGCGCAAGAAACAGTAATCTGGGACAGTCTGGGGGTAAACAGTTGGTACTGAAGGCACTTAGGAGATGTGTGTGCTGGTAACCATATCCCAGACTTTCTGGAGTAGGCACTCCCTCTCCCACCTCAGGTTTGGTGAGGCTGCTGTGAAGCTCAGAGAACTGTTAGAGCAGAGCAGAGCATGGTCCTGCTGGCTTGCACAGAGGAAAGGGATTTCATGACTACAAGGGCAAATCCTGACGTCCTTCCTCAGCCAGAATTTCTTTGCTGTCCATGTGAGTTTTATTGGACTAAAACGTGGTGCAAGCGAAATACACTTTTTAGCTATTTCCTACAGAGATCTGTTTAATGAAATCTCATGAAAGAGATGCATAATATGTCTGTGGCTCTGGGCCTAGAAAAGAATTTCAAGACTTACACAGTTTGACCTCAAGCAGGGCAGGGGGTGAGGGGAACTGGCTATTTTTGTCAAGATGTATTAAATGAGGAGTTGTTTTCAGTAGCAGCTGTTCAAAGCTGGTGGACATGTTCCTACAGAATACACAAAATAGCGGACTGCTATTTACACAAAAGGAAAGGGAGTTGAAATATTAACATCCTGTTTAATTCATGAAATGGATATAGATACTATACTAAGAACAGAAACCTAAATTATTTTGTTGTGCATAGTGTGGACAGTGTGAAAAGCTACAGTAAGTGCAAACAGCTTTAACAAACAGGAACACAGTTGCTTTATATAGTAAAATAACTAAATATAATTTGGTCATTTAATCTTAATAAGAGCATTGTTATTATAATACCTTTTGACTTTAATAGGGCTGTATATATGAATGGAGGTTGTAAAATTATTGTAATTTAAAATTATGTTAAGTCTCTTAGATAAGTAAAGGCATTTACATTACTATTACGAGACTGTAGAATATTTTTATAATAATTGCTATTTTTCATTGTTAACCGTATAGTATCTTGTTTTCTAAGTCAATGTATGCAGACAGAATGTACTTTATTACACACTGTACATGCAATCTTTTTAAAATTACGTTTTATACATGCTGGTATTTTATGTTTATTATATGAATACAATTAAAGGACTGAAATTAAAACATCTCTTTATATGTCCCTTGTGAAACTTCACTATCCGGTTTCTCAAAGAATGCCATCACAAGACGATATAATAACATCCTCTAAGAACATCTGAGATATACCTAACAGACAAAACACTTCACAACTGCTAAACATTTAGTCCATTATGATATATCATGATCCAGTAGCCTCCCATTAATAAAAATAATTGATACATTCTTTAATATGGTCTCCTGCCATCTGCTTATTCCTGCTGCTAAGGCTTTGATTTATGGAAAGTGTTTTCAGAATGTTGCAAAATTGCTAGCAGGCATGATGATATCAGTTAAATCACTAAGAAGCTCTACAAAAATCTTTTAATGTACTAGATGTTCCCCAGACAATCTAGGATAAACAGAATATTGTATTTTAAGATGTAAAACATTTTTTTAAAGCTGATAATTAGGTAGCATTTGGCACTAAAAGATACTCTTACTTAATGAATTAAGTAAGGATTCGGATTGCATTTTGAATTTCTAATATCAAAAGTGCTGTTTTCTTTAGAAGATATTTGGTGTTTTCTATGCATGAAATGATGCAGAAGTTGTTGAGTAGTAATATATATTTCAGCTATAGTTCTGTAATAGTTCATTGTTTCATGTAAAATAGTGCTCATTGTTTGTGCACATCAGATAAACATTCTATTTGTAATAAAGATATTTTCCAGGCTTTTTATTTCATCACATCATTAAGACACCTCTATCAGTATTAAAAYAGAATATTATTAGAAATATTATTTAAAGTTCATTTAAAGTTCAGTGATTAGCCATGAAAAGAAGCTTTGCTTTTTTACATATTTATTATGCACTTAGGATTTGGTCATAGAAGCTACTCAGCTCCTTTGTGAGGGACTGAGAGCACTCAGTTCACTTTGAAGAAAGGCAATGCTCAGCCCGTTGCAGACTCAGACACTTAAAGATTAAATAAAAACAGCATCAGAAAACAAAATCAAAAGTTATTTCAGAGATTAGAAAAGCACTATGTGATACGCTGCTTGATTAAAAGTAGTGATATTTGCAATTGACAGATTTAATGTCAGCATCATTTGTACTGACAACCAATGGGAGATTAGAGGAAAATGCATGAAGTTGTGATAATAATCAGACCAAAAGTTTAATTATAAAGGAGGCTGTAGCAGTGAAGTATGCTAAGGTTTATTGGTTAAATCACTGGTACTCATCATGTTAAATATATATCAGTTTCATTAATTGGCAACCACAAGACAAGTGTTCTATATTCAGGGTGGTGATGATTTTGATATAATCCACCACATTGTGGTTAAGTATATGATTCATGTAATAAGAAAAAGGTGCCTCCAGGCTATTGTTCCTAGCATGGATTAAAATTTACATATTGCTTCTCCTTATGTCAAAACATCTGGTGCCTGCAAATGCTAACATTTCGTTAAAAAGTTTCACAAGATAGGAAAAGTGGATTGGAAACATTGCATGTGAATCATTCAAGCATTATAATGGAATAAGAGGCTGAGTTATGAACAGGCAGATTGAACAATAGTATAGTCAAAGAGATTCATACGCTTATGAGTTTGATAGACAACACTTTGTATAAGAAGGGGAAATGCCCCAAATCATAAGAAATAACCAGTATTTTTTTTCAAATGTCATTGAGATATATCATCTCGGTTACTTTCCAAACTGCATTTTTCTCCCAAATAAGATCCCTGTACCTAAGTATATGTACTTAGTGCTAAGATCGTGGCTAATACATTCATTTTGTTCATGCACTTTAGTATGTTGGCATCCCCACCTGCCGTGTAGTTCCGTCAGAAAATTTCAAGACTCTTATTTTTACTCTCCTATTTTACAGCAGCATGTCAGGGTATAGCAGGGTAGATCTCAAAAGATTTGGATGGACAGTTACCCTGATCATCTTACTTCCTTGGAAAACCTAGCAGTCCTTGCATCAGCATCTAGACCCTAGACTTAAGATATTTTTCCCTTTGATTTCTAGGTGGGACTTAAGATGTTAGTTTTCACTTATTAAAAAAATAATTTTTTGGTGGCTAGCACAGAGTACTGCGATTAGCAGATACATTAATGTTGGAAACTTCCCTTTGTGTGAAAGGAGGCAATAAACAGTGTTTTCTGTGAAGTGCCTTGATTCAAGTGATATTATATCTATTAATTTTCTGGAATCAAAACATAAACATTCCTGGACAGGCGTTGTGTTTGCAAAAGAGGAACCATTCAAAAAGTAATGGCTCCCCCAAAGTGCTTTTGCATTTTAAAAACTTACTCCTTGGATTAGAAATTTACTTTCTTTTTTAGGTCTCTGGAGTTCAAGCACATAACATTTACACATCCTAAGTCACCCCTCGACGGATGTCCYAGGACTGCGTATCTGTTCAGTGCAGATGGTAGTGATGGCAATTGCTCTTTTCTGCAACCAGTCCCACCGCCGGCAGAGTCAAACGAACAAAGCCTGTGGTGGTGAGGCCCGTCCTCCCATCTCTCTAGGGAGGGACACCTCTCCCCAGCCTCACTTTCCACCTGGATTTCTTCCTTGGAGCTGGCACAGGTCTCCTAATCGTCCTGCCTCAAATCCAGAGCCAAGGGGTCACCTTGCAACCCTGCTAACACCTAACAGGTTCAAAATCCTTAAGTACAAAACTGAGGTTACACAATCTGGTTGCCCGTAATATAAAGCAAGGATTTGGCAATGCACTTGAGCTCCTCTGCAGACCTCCCAGGCTTCCTCCCATTGAGACTTGAGTGGGGTTTGAACAAGAGGGTAGCCAAAGCCCGGCGCAGGCCAAGAGGTCTCCCTACTACAAACCCTGTGAGAACATTAATTTTGTGAATGGTGGTTAACAGGAGTTTTGGGGGGGCTTTAAGCATTTGTACATTGTATTTACTTGTAATGGACTTGCCTTCAGTTACCAAATGATTCCAAATTATTTATGTTTAATATACAGAATTTGGAAAAAATCTGTTAGCGAAGTATTTTACATACTCTTCCAGGAGTAGGCTGAGTTAAGGGAAATGTGTCTTTTTAAAACATAAGACAATAACATTAAAAATTCCTAATAGAATGTCTTTTTATCAATTATTTGATCTGTGGCATGGGCACCTTTCCTCATTATTAGGGGGAGGAACCTCACAAAAAAAATCCTGCATTGCTACAGACCCATTAGGAAAGTAAAGTGAATACCCAAAGTCATTGCAGAAATACCATTCCATCATTTCCACTGGAAAACAATTTCTACTGCAGGACAGCTAATATACACAGCCAGCTTGCTATAAAAACAAACTGACACAAAGCAATTTAGCCTTACTTCAAAGTAAAGTAAGCATGGTCAGCTGTATGCATGGACCAGTGAGCCAACTTCTGCAATAAACACTCAAGGGGCGTTATCTCCATTTGGGAATTTACGCTCTAAATGACACTGAATTTGACTTGCTCTTTTGCAGTGGGTAGAGCATCCTTTGGGCAAGTGAAAGCAAAGCCTGAGACAACTGAAGTTAAGGAGCATGGAAAATAAAAGAAGGTACATTCTTGATCCCAAAATATCACAAATGGGATCTGATGCACCYGAAGGAGGATCTCTGCTCAAGGGCAAATGTCAGCATGAAAAGCAGGCAGGGGAGTACTGGAAAAGAAAGGAAAAGAAAGGAGCTTATTTCAGGGTATTTGCAGCTTCCAGCGGGTAAGTTATGAGTACCTCTCCTCACCAACCTCTCTCACATCATTCTCTCCCTTTTCAAACTGTGCCAAATTCTGGAGGATAAAACACAAATATTCTTCCCTCCCGTCCTTACTGCTCTTTCCTCCAGAGGCTGGTGGAAGTGTGAGGAGCATCAGCTCCTCCTGCTTGTCAGAGACCAGCTGCAGCCTCAGCTGAACCTGGCAGATCAGTCAGTGGTTTAACAGGTTGGTAGCTGTGAAACAATGCCAATGCTGGTGACAAGTAATTCTATGATTATTTAAAAGGCCAGAAATGGTTTTCTACATATCTTGATCCTCAATATTACCAAGCATGGGAATAAAATAAACTTATTTGCCCTTTAAGCCTTGCCATTTCAGAGGAACTAACTTAGTTTTGATTCTCAGTGTACTGAAATCTAGTAATAAATAGAAGTTTGGTTCCCTTAGGCCTCTGAAATTGCAAAGTGGATGGTTGTTGGCTCCAGGCACTTTCAGTGTTACCAGGAGGTGCACATGGCTTGCTCTTGATACCACCTTGCTGGTGGGAGCAGACTTTACATCAAGGGCCTGTTGGCTTTACTGGGGACTTTCTTCTAAACAAAAGTTTTTATGCTGGAGCTTACAAAATTATCTTTTTGATAGGCCAATAAAAATACGATTATTATTGCAGCTATCAGCCTCATGTCCTATTTTGCCAGTGTAGCAAGGCAGAGAAGTAAGTACATTTCACATGAAAATAATTGCAAAAATTTGCCTATTTGGTCTTTCCCCTTCAACGCCCATTTTCTGAAGCAGATGTCTGGAGTCTTAGTACAGGCCATGCCTTACTTGGTTTTGGGGAACTAAATTCTTAAGCGAACTGAGAGCAAGTGATTTGGGACCGTTCACAGACTGTTTCTGTGAGACTACAGCTTTCTTATTATTCTTTCTGTCTTTGCGTAACTGTATTTTTAAAGTGCTTGTGCTAGACCATAGTACCAGCCAGAGAATTTAAAAGCACAAGAGACAGTGATCTGATTGACAGCTATTGCCCAAATCAGATTTATATATGTATGTACTCTGAAATACGGACACAGATTCTGTGTACCCAAATAATTAACATCCTCAGTGTCTTCCTCAAGCTCAGTTCTGGAATGTGGAGCAAAGATGTTACTCAGAGAGTGGCACAAGGAACTGATCTTTTAGCAAGCATTGCAGTTATATTGCACTTTCCCAGGCTGAGAGACCTGGGTTTCTTTCCTCTTTTATGAAGTAACCTCATAAACATCGCTTTTCTATTCCATTATTGGAGCACATCTGCCAGCAAAAGGCTGTGTGAGTCCTATTCCTATTTAGCACAAGGTCCTATGGTATCTTCCTCGTCTATAAAATATAGGGATACTTAGGTCTGTATTATAAATAATAATACATGTATGTGGTGCATGATTCTAATGATGTAATTCAGTTTCAGATTTTTACTGCCATTCATAAACTGCTTCAGCAGACTTCTTGTAATTTACGGTATCAATAGAGCCCCTTAAATTACATCCTAGATTCTGCCATGTATTGCCCTGTGAAAGAAAATGGCTTTGTATCCAATATCACTGTAAGAGGAGTGCTAAAGGGAGAATGAACCAAAAGTCAAGTGCCCTTTATTGACAGTGAATATTGCCTTCACAGTGTGCAATATGTGAGAACTGAACACTTGAAAACAACTGCCGTAATCCTCTACTTAATTGTTTGCTTTGAAACTATGTGGAGTTTCCTAGCACTGGTTTGAAAGAAGCTTGTCAGGGTCACAAGAAAGGTGAGGCCATCTTTCACTGTGCTGTACTTTTTGGACCCACAGCTTCTAACTCTGAGAACATCAGGGCCAAAATAGATGCTGCAAAGCTTTGGCATTGTCCGGTCTGACTCAGGAGCTTCTTTCTCTTGTCAGGGGCTGGCTGCCATGCCAGGACCTGCTGGGGGAGAGCAGAGTTCCCTGGCTGAAAAGATTGGTCCTGAAGCCCACGATGCCTGGGGTAGTGATGGCATTTGTACAGGAGCCAAATACTCTTGGCTGTAGAGTGAATCTGCACCGGAGTTTTGACTGTTTCCAGTCATGACCCAGGTAGAAGTTGTCTCTCCTGCCTTCATCAGGCAAGGGGATAAATCCCAATGCACCCATTAGGAGGTGGATCACAGCATGGTAGACTATCGCCTCCACAGCTTTTTTTCTCTTTATTCGTCTTCCTCCCATAAAGCCCTCTGAGGAGGTCAAGAACTGCAGGTGGTGAGGGGGTGGAAAGGGGACTCTTCAAAACAAAGCAGAGACAACTGGCCAATTTAGCACTGAGTTATTTTAATTCGTGTGCTTTCTTCCTCTGCAATGTGTAAACCTTCCTTGAGCAGAGGAGTCCTGGGGGCAGTGACTGGAGGGGATCCATCACTGCCTTGGCTCCATCAAAGCCCTTCTGGGGACAGGGAGGCAGCATGGAGGCACTGAACCTCGCTGGGGGACTGCTCATGTAGTTTCCCATCACACGAATGCTTTTATTCCTGCCTAAGGAATGATCTACTACTGCTAAAAATCGACAGAAAACAAAGTTGTATAGAAGCTGTACTTGCAGAACCAGCTAAACTTCTGATTTCACAACATTCAATTCAATTCAATTGTTTGCTGTGTTTCAGCAACAAAAGCCATTTGTATTACACATTAAAGCTGGATTCAGAAGAAACACTATGACCAGTATACTGGCCAAAATATTTGAAATGTTAATAGGATTTTTAGTAGTTTATTTTTAAAACTTGCAGATACCTCTGATTTTTTCAAAGCATTTAAATGGAGTTTGACCTTGATTGTTACACCTGAAGGAAGGTAGCTTTAGAGTTGTTCTCTTGCAGAAGGTGCAAAAACGAGCATTAGCTGGTTTTATATAGGTAGGGGAACTCTTGTAGTTTTCAAAGCAGTTCAGCTGATATTAGGGGAGCATAATCAGATTTATTTTGTCTAAACAACAGAGGAGACCTGAAGAAAAGACTTGTTCTGAACATCCCACAAGTTTAAAAATACTTGGTCTTGGACTTAACTTCGAGTATTAAATATACTGATACCTAAGAGCAGGAAATGCAGTGGAGGCAAACAAGACACAGCATGTGAAAATTTCTCAGCTTTTTAGATAGTCCCCTAATCTTATTGTAGCTGTACCTAACTATTTATATAGGACAACATACCAACTCATAGGAATGTTATCTAGATTACTTTTATTTGTGTTTACTGTTTTATTTTCTTTCTTTCTTTTTTTTTTTTTTTTGGTGCAATTTAATTCTAGTGGCACTGTGTAATTTCCATCAACAAAATTAAATGTATTCAGTAGAAAATGTATCCTGGTTTAAAATGCTCAGACCTGTCAGGTGTCCATTAATCTATATCTATTCCATGTAGGAAGTAGAAAGCAATAAGAGTTTTCACATCCTTTGTATTTAATATTTACCTGTGGGCATGTATAAAATAATTCTAATAAATCCACAGCTACTTACAATTTACAGAAGGGGACTAATGCTGGTAGTTGATCCTAAACTGACACAAACCAGATATTCTCTTAATGTTACTCCAAGGAATTTTAAACTGACTCTGTTAAAGCCAAGGTTATTTGCCTTGGGGATGCCTAATGGAAGGGTTATTATAACACTGGCCACAAATAGGTGTCTTGAGAGAGCCAGGGCCATAATACTTCATTGACAGCTAATAGATTGTGCTATTGCTGTATCATAGTGATCTTTGAGGCCAAAGGTCATACCTCTTCCTTAATATTTAAATAAAGATACTTGACTAGAGCAGAAAACAGCTTATTGCCAGTGATGGCTGCTGCTCAATTTACAAGAAGCTTTACAAAGTCATGCTAATTCCCGGCCTCCTTAGAATGCATGATAACCTTTCATAAATCCATCTTTTCCAGATGTCCTTGGAAATGACAGTTATAAAACTACAAATGATTTGTAATGCAAAATGGGACTGACAGACTTGGAGATTAGTTCTCAATGTACTAAAATGACTAAAGACTATAGCTAACAAAAGACTTAAAACGTGTCAATAAGTATCTGCCAAAACAGCTCATGAGTATCTTAAAACATGCTCAGTAATGGCTGGAAAATAAGAAATACTCATAATTGTAATATGACAAGTGGCCATTTTCCCTCTAAGGGCCTCAGAGCAGAACTTTGTTTCTGTGGGTCGATCTGGAAGGCAGATTTTTAATTGCTCATGCTTCAAATACAGCATTTTATTTGTCTGTATCATCCTCTTCATGAACAGGACTGTTTATGAACCAAACAGAGGTGTTTATGAGATCTACTTCTACTTAGACTTACACTCATCACAAATCAAATGGATTATGAAGTGTATTTAAATTTAGAAAGTGCTACATAAAATACATTTGGTTAAAATAAGAAATATTTCTTCCACATTTAAGGAAAAGATCCTCTTCAAGTTTTTGAAAGGATATATAATCAAGGTTTCTAAGTTTCAATGAAAATATACACTATAATTTGTATTTACAAATAATTTTGTTTTCTGCTACTCCAGGGGATGATTTATAATTCAGAAAAAAATAYGAATTTTTAAATAGACCTGTAAAAGCAATCTATGAATTCTTCAGTATTTCCAAAAGTCTATAGAAATCAAAAGAAATAACAGTTGTTGACACGGTTCCCTGGAAATACAGTCTTCTAGCTAAGGCAAAAAATACTTTCTAATACTAAAAAAAAAATTAAGAGGAGCCCACCACAAGGTATATCTGCACCCTCGCACTCAGAAATCCCTGCAGGGACGGCCTGGCAGGTAAAGCATTAGGGTGACGGCAATGGCTCATAGAACCGGCAGGACCTGCTGCGGGAGAGCATCCTGTGTTAAGGTTTGTATTCACCACCCCTCTCTTCTTTGATTTTCTCTCCTATTTTCAATGTACTTGCTCTCACTTTTATTCTCAGATCCTTTGTCTAAAAGACTTTAACCCTAGGAAATGTTATTTTTGCAACTTGGAAGCATTCATTGAGTTAATGAAATATTTGATGAAGTAAATAATAAATGTTATCCATCATGCTAAAGAAGTATGTTATTTTGAAATGGTCATTTTGTTCATCTTTTCATACTTYTAAAGCTGCCTGGGAAAACGATAATATATATTAGAACCAATCACATAGCTTAATTGGTCACAAATGTGTTCCCAGCTTTTGTTCATTTGGGAATTATTTCATAGTCCTGGTTCCTGCAGCAGTATTTGTAATTTCCAAATTTTATATGGATTATCAAAACATATTTCAGCCAATTGTTCACATACATTTTACCTCACCTGTACAGCATTTCTTTCATGGCAATGATTGTTTGCCAAGATATAATGGTGGTGTTCCTGCTCTCAGATTGAATTAGTGAAAGTTATTAATCAGTCACTCCCTGGTTTATGAACAAAAAGCTATTCATGTAGATATTAAGGAATGGCGCTAATAAAGAAACCCATTTGAAAAAAAATCGGTCTTCAGACTTTGATCTAATGTTTGTAAGCCATGATCTTATTTTCCTTCCAGCTCTATTTTGTTTATTTTCATTAGAAAGTCTATTTTTGTATTCTGGAGCTCAGACACCAGCTCCATGATGTCATTTGTCATGATACGTCAACAAAGTGAGGGAATAGAGCCATGGTGCTCACTGCATCCCTGTGCAGTAATGTTTGCCACATCTTTTCCTTTTATGGGATATGTTTACCCAAACTGGGAAGTCTTTATCAGCTGTCACTATTCGTTCATGCTCACTGAATGTCCTTTCTCCTCTTTCTCTGGGACCTTTCAGCTTGCCTCCCCACATCATTTATTCCCCAGCCAGCAGGCTGGGGCACCTCTGGGCTTGGCACCTAGCACAGGGCTTTGCAACGAGGTGCGCAGGGCCTCCAGCTCAAACTCACCCTAACAAGATGAGGGGGAATTAAGCATCTCAGGGTAGGGAACCAGGGATCAACTGACCAACACCAGAGGAACCTSCCAGAAAAAGGGCAGAACTTCCACCTTTTTCTGTGTGCTTGAGTGATGCACTTTATCATGTTCTTCTTGCAGCCATTAACTTTTCCTTGGCATGAGGCTTTAGTGGTATTTAGATGAAAATTCAGAAAAAGATTTAACCACTAAGCCCTCCTCAGCAAAAGAGTGGCTCAGGCAACCACCCAAGGGTAAGAGACCTGGCTTTGCCTTGTCTAATGTCAGGCTTAGCACTTTGTCCATCCATGTTACTGATGAGCACTTTAAATAAGGCATCGATCTCTTCTCAATTGACTTTGGGTTTTTAATTTTTTTTTTGGTTGGTTTGATTTGTTTTTTTGTTTTTTTAATAGGACATGAAATTGTTTCAATCAGGAGAGATTATTAAAAAAAMCTCAACTGTAGATAATAATCTAGTGGTAGGAGAAGCCTAGCTTCTTTGACAGCAAAAGACCTCAGATCAGGCTCGTCTTTCAGATCAAGTGGCATTAGGGTTCAGACATCCCATAAGAACCCCCAGAGCACTGCTCTTTGAATTACTGTGTACGGYCTTCTTGTCTGAGTGTACCTGGTGCAGCTTAGATGTGCACTAAAGATATGCACCAAATTGGCACTGGTGGGTTAACTGGAGGAGGGGGAATACATGGAGGTTGCTAGATGGGTTTTGACAGGATCTGATGCTCTGAGTGACTGAGGATCTCCAGGACTTCGGTAGTTACATGTATGTTCATGAAAAGAAACTGTGTGTGTAGGCATGACCTTGTTTGCAAAGCAGCTACAGCAATGTGAGATGCAACCACAACTCAGCTGTTGGTTGTCACCCTTCAGGTTTCATAATGGGGCCCTCCAGTGGTGGACTCCAGTGCAAGGAAAAACAGTTTCACTTGAGTCAAGCTCTGAAGAGGCTGCTTTGAAGGTGAACAGCAATACCCTCAGAAACAGAGCAGCTACAGATACCTTGCAAGCAAACGTCTTACTACTATGGTGCAAGCATGGTGCACATACAGACCTGAGGGACAGATGAGCAATGGTTTGTGAATGCCACAAAATGTCGCTCAGATGTTTAAAGAGAAATTTAGGTGCCCAGTAAGACTAACATAAATTCAATGATTACTGAGAGATTCTTTCACATTTACACTGGAATATTTGTGTCTGGTGGATTGTAATAGTGATAAAAAGGATAAAAATGTTTCTTATGTGTTTTCCCTGATAATTCAAGTAATAATGGTGTACATGGTTAACCTAATTCCCGACAACAAGAATACTAAACATATTCCTCTCCTGTGAAGGATATAGGGACAGAGTTTGTTTGCCTGTACAGATGTTTAAGAAAAGTATACTCAAAAAGTAGGGAAAAGACTTCTCTGACATTTTAAGTTTACAAAGTCCTACCTGTTTATATTATCAGAAAATGAAAAATAAAAAGTGAGAAGAAATATCACAGTGAGAAGATTCTGTAATTTGGGATCCCTTGACTCCAGAAAACAATCTCTGAACTTGCCAGATATATTCAGAAGATTAAAAGGAAAGGGAGGGAGTATTGGATGGCTACATATGAAATGGTTTTACTCTGCCAACCTGTTCTAAACCAATAATTCAATTTCAATAAKAAAATTGAAACCATGTGTCTCTCTTTATAGGAATGATTGGTAAATTACATTTGGTTAACCATTTTCTTCCTACTCGTTCCTAATACAGTACACTTCAATTTTTTTACCTTTTTGCAGGACTAGCAATGAATCTTTTCATATTGAAAAGATCGGCACATATTTTATGCACAAAGATTGCAGTGCCAAATGCATTTCTGGAGCAGACCACCTCCAGCAATAGCCTAAATAATGTTTAGAGAGGAGTCCACCTATAGGGGGAAAGTAGCCCAGACACCTATCTGATCAGAGATGAAGAGGCAAAGATGATGAAGTTATTCACTAAAGTAGACCCCATAGTTCTTCTGCCATCAGCAATATATTCAAGGAATTGATTGATAAGGCTTGTTTTCATGCAATAAATGTCTGAAGGATGAGGAAGGAAAAATGAGGATGCACCATGTAAGAGTAAATGTGATCGGAGCACAAAAGCAGGTGGCTGACAGGAGATAATACAGCATATAACTTGTACTGTTAACTTGCCTTTTGTCTTCCAAAAAGAAAAAGAAAAAAAGAAGTAAAACAAAGTAAAAAGAAAAAAATGATAAATTCAGAAAGAAGGAATCAAGCTTTTTCTCCCTTTTTCAGCAATGTCACTGCTTACTTAAACTACTATGTACTTATTCCTTTCCCCAGTGATGTCCTATTGTCACCTAGAAAACAAAGCTTTATGAACAAATTTTATGCTATTAAAGTCTACTGAAAAAGATAAATGCTCTCCCTGCAAATTCCAAAATGCCAGTTGTCCGATTCATAGGCTTGCTGAAATACTTACACACAAGTAACAAACAGGTTTCCTTAGCAAATTGCTGAGAACTGTTGTTAAAATTCCTGAAAGAACTGTGAATAACCTGTGTGATGAATGGGGTCGAGAAATCTCATCATCTTCATATATCTGAGGAGAGCTTAATTAATTCAAATGAAGAAATTAAAGGTGTATGAAGGGGATTAAGGCAAAAGCTGAAAATAAAAATAGATCTGCAAAATATTAGATGTCTCCTAGCCTCAAAAGAGATCAATTAAATCTTTACAAGAGAAAAGGCACTGAAAAGGTCTCCTGTGGGGCCAGCAAAAGTCTGAAGTGTAATATTTTGGAAATGCCATAATTTAAGGAGAACACAATGTGTTATTTTTATATGCTGCAGAACCCCACAAGTCCACCTCCCTCTCCTGTTAAAAATGCTACCCAACTAGCTTAATACTCACAACTCTTTGACACAGTGTCCTGGATTTTAACACTTTCTGCCTATTTTATTTCCCATGTCTGCAGCAGTTCCAGAAGTCAGTCACCCCAGTGCTATTATTCTCTATAAATCAGAGARGAGTGACTGATTCCTTTATAAATTATGTGTACCACACAGGAGAGTGGCTGGTAAACATTGCGATAGTATACAGGCCTTCTCTTTATACATACATTTTTGTGAATACTGCACAAAGAGTTTAAATTTCTGATGAACTGCTTGCTCCATCTCTAATTAGCATTAACACTAAAAACACTATTCACTATTCATATTTGCTCGTCTCCTTATCTTAGATTAACCACTGTTTAATATGTGCTTAAAATTATTCTGCACATCATCAACTGATCTATGTGAAACAGCACAGAGAACAAAAGAAGCTTAATCTTCCATGAAGCTTCAGTCAAGTGAAACTGTACATAATCCAGAGACAGTTTCTTTTTGATAACCTGCACTTAATACACACTGCATGTCTCCCCTCTCTCTACCCCTGCATATTTTGAATCTGCTTATTAAAATAAAAAATAGCCCTGATTATTATTACTTTTTTGCTAGATTTCACACACTTTGGGCCTAGTTGTGCAAACTCCTTGCAYTGGGCACGATGGCTGAGCTGTCCCATGGACACAACTGTGCTAACAGCCATGATACCAACGGGACCACTTGCAGTAACACTACATCCAGGCAGAAAGAAGACTTTGTGAGATGAGGCTTTGAATAGTGATTGTAGCTGCAAATGATTTGAGACACATAGTTGCCATTTGGGCTGCTAAGATGAAATAGAAATAAAAAAAATAAACAAGACCTTTCCCATAAACAAGTAAATTAAGAGGACATTAATATACCGAATTATTAAGGTATGACAGTGGAGGGTAGGCTCTTGTTAGCAAGAACATAAATTGCATCACTGAATCGTGTGTTTTTTCAAATTACGCACTAAGTAAGTAAAAGAGTGCTCAACAAACAGCTGCAGTAAAACAAAACCAATTTTCTGTACCTTGAAATGTTTTATATTTWAAAAAAAAAAAGTCACCGGGGAGTTACAGCAGGATTTTAATTTTTAATATCGCGTCCCCCAGTGCACTGCTGCATAACACGGTAAATTAAAGCCCGAGACAGAGCGAAAGGCGTTTTTGCCCATTTAGCCGACCCGTCCCCTGGCAGGATCAAGATGCCGGCGGGCATGTCCCCGCAGAGAGGCGCAGCCCCCTCCTCCGCGGCCCCTGCCCCGCCGCCCGCCCTCCGCCCAGGTGCGAGGGCGGCGCGGTGCGGTGCGCGATGCGAGGCGCGGTGCGGTGCGGAGCGGTGCGGGGCGCGGTGCGGTGCGGAGCGGTGCGGGGCGCGGAGCGGTGCGGGGCGCGGTGCGGTGCGGCGCGGTGCCGTGCGGTGCGGTGCGGGGTGTGGGTCGGTGCGGTGCGGTGCGGGGCGCGGTGCGGTGCGGGGCGGGGCGAGGACAATGAGTCCCCGGGCGGCCGGGCGCGGCGCTCCGCCACTAGAGGTCTCTCTCGTTACAGCTTTCCCGCTCCCGCGCTCGGTAATTGTTTTACTCAAAGGAACAATTCTGCCTTTTAGATTGGAATGCCTCACTTTAAGTGGCGTGCCAGAGAAAGATATAATGCCTCCTTAGCTTGTGCTCCTGCTGATGAGTAGATGTTGGGTTGACTGAATGAATCATCCTGGATATTTTAATACACAATGGATGTACTTTAGCAAAGAAGTTTGAGCTTTCACCTTGGCTTCCAAAAGGTTGAAAATTTGACCAGAAAAAACAATATGCTGTGGTAAAAAGTGCCTTATTATTGAGAGACAGACAGCATGATACTTCAAACTCTCCTGAGGACACCTAAGATCTGGTATATACTTAGATCCCATAATTGCAAACGTGAACCCTTTTACATTCATTTCTATTTCTTCTGGAAAAAAAAAAAAAAAGGCATATTTTCCCATATGAGTTGACAGTAAAGTTCTAGTGTATAACTACTTCCACTTTGTCATGCATTTTTATTTTAATAAAAAATGGGATATTAACTGTGGTAGTTATCTTTTTTATTGTAACCTTATTATAAAAAAAACCCATGAAAATTCTTTGTTTACCATGTTCTTACTGTTTTAAATTCTTGTAGGATGTTGCTTCCCTTATACTTGCTACACAGAGGAAACACAACATCACCCAACTTATGTAAAGTTACATTCTTCTGATTAATAAAAGCAAAGGACATGAAGAAAATTAAACGAAATGCAAAGAGAATCCCATCCCCATAAACAAGGCAAACCGTGTTTGCAGAAGGTATGACAAAGCACATTGATATCAGCTAGAAGGCTATACAAATACCCATGGGATAGAAAGAATTTTCCAGTTTCCAAGAATGGTGGTGGAAGAAAGGTGGAGAGCATCTTCTTAGCACAGGAAGGTGCATGTAGGAGGTAAAGAAGAACATTCTGCAGCAAATCAATGCCGGTATCATGCTGAAGGCAGTCAGAATAAGGGAGGAGATTCCCCTGTTAAACAGAGGTAGGCACTGTGCAACAATGGGAGAAACAAAGGGGCTTGAATTAGTAGCAGTAGGGTGACACAACCTCACCAAAATTAGGAGATGAAAAAAATCCAGAAAGTTATGGAAAAAGATACTGTAGCAAAAATTTCTGTGAATTGAGCAAGAAGGCACTGTAAGGGAATATTATGGGGCAATAATCATGCCATTCAGGCTGTGCTGAAAGATTTCAAGCTGAAGGCTATTTCCTACTAACAAACTGTGGAGTTACAACGCGAATACATACTCCCCACAATATCTTACTGGAATTGTTAAAACGATAGTGTATGTCCAGATTCTGATTTCACTTACACTACTTTCACTGTAGAGCAGCTGGAAATCTCAGTGGAGTTACTTCTTATTTACAGTCCTGTGAGATCACACTCAGTATCTTAAAAAGCAAAGATGTTCTCGGTATTCCTTTTATGATTCCAAATTACTTGTTCAATAACAAAAAATCTTTCTCCTAAAGATTTTAAAGGGCTTGATTTTCCATCTCCCTCACTGTTCCCACCTTTCCAGAGTGGGTGTAGAATGCTAGCTTCCCAATTTCGCCTCTTGGCACTCGGTTTGCCTAAGGACGTAAAGCTATGCAGGTGCTGGGTAGTAGAAAATCATGCAGTCGTAATTCTTAGTATAATTATGTTGTTTAAATGTTTAATAGACCAAACTTTGGACCATGRTACTCCTACTATGTGGCTTACACAGAGCCAGACACACTGACTACACTAAGGTAGGCTGATACATATTGTGAGACTATTGGCCTACTTTAATGAAGCTGCTGGCACCTGATGAGACGCCGTTGTTTTACCTCTGCAGAGGGGAATGGCAATTGTGCAGTCGCCAACTTGTGTGTTTAAATTCTGTTGTTCATGCGAAGAAAGAAGTAGGTTTTTGAAGTCAGAGAGGACAATGCTGAGAGTAAAACCAGTAGCCTGTAGAAGAGTGAGATCACTAAACTCAGAGCTTTCCTACAAGCAGTGAGCATCTTGACTCAGTGTGGAGAGGGAAGTCCCTCCTTCCCTGACTAGTGTAAACCCTGGGAGGCTGGGAAGGCTGCACAGTCCCCTGAGCCCACTGGCTGCAAGTGTCTTTCCATTATGTAGGAGGAAGGTGGGGGTAAGAAACCTTCTTCATCCTCTCCTTCTGCGTGAGGAGGCCATTTTTGTTTCAAAATCCTGGTAGATGTTCAATGCAGTTAATTTCTCCATCCTTCAAAGCAGTTCCACACAGATCGTTGTAGCCTGAGGGCTGTCATTACTTCTAGGGCTTATAGAAGGGGAAAGAAAGACCAGATTCATTATTCATTTGTACTGAAGGGAGAGGGAATGAATCCAGAGAGACAGAGTGGTCATACACAGAACCCAGGTTTCCCGATTCGCAGTGTATCCACTGGGCTATGCTGCCTTTGGCATGTGTCAGGGGTAAGAAATGCATTAAGTACAAGTGTCTGTCCAATAAGCTGTGTAACTCCTACCCATCCCCTGGGGCAGAGCAGCCCCAGTACTGCTTTGGAGTAGGGACTGCAAAGTGACAGCTAAGGCTGAGAGCCCTTTCCTCGCCTCTTTGGGGAAACATCCCAGCCTAGTAAGTGATGGGGAAGGGCTGCCACATCCTCAGCTGGAGCTGGATACAGCTGTAATGGTGATACAGAGAGAGCAGCATTTTCTTCAGCTCATGACCCAGAGTATGTGCCCCTTAGTTTCTCCCATAAATCCATTGCTGCTAACTGCTGCATTAAATAGACCCATGACCCCAATATTTTTAGTTCATCTTTTCCTGGACTCTGGCTTGGCTATTACTATAAATTAGGAAAATGAGAAAGGATTGCATTACCTCTGGAAGTGTCCTTGTTCTGCAGACCCCTCACCTGGTGTCAGTAGTAGCTACAGCTTTCAATTAGCCTACTTCTGTGATTTGCAGGGTCTTTTTTTGGTTGGGTTTTGTTTTTCAAACTCACGTAAGACAAAAAATACATGGTCAGCGTGGAAGGTTTATAGGTGATGTTCTTTAGCAGCAATGCTAGCCAAATCGTTATCCTATGTTACTTTTTTGGGAAGGTGTTTCTCTGCATGTTACACCCCACAATGCCTTCGGTGGAGATTTCTGGGGAAGGTCACAACTGTCAGAAAATCCAGTGGCCAAGGGTGGCTTCTGAGGAGAAGGCCACCATGAGTCACAAGCAGGTCATTTTACCCAGAGTAGGAGGAAGGATGCCTCCCAAGATGCTGTGGAGAATATGTGTGCTCTGGAGACAGGTTTTCATCTTGTAAAATGAAAGAGGAGAGAGAAGTTTGCAAATTAAAAAGCTCAAAAGAGAATAATATTGGCTAGGGAAAAGCATCCTTATATTTTGATGTAGAGAAATTAATTCAGAGGCTTCAGTTTGTGCATGCTGCTCTTTGGTAGAGATCGGTGCTTTCTGATCCAAGCTGGTAGCCTACTCACTCCTGTATGGACTGGTAGAGTTGCTGGTCTGGCCACTGGTTTGGCAGGATCAGGTGAAGTATCCATCAGTGACTTTATTGAAATATGGGTTAAGCTTTACAACTGTCAGCCTAGAAAAGGGAAAARCCTACATGTATAGTAACTCCTTTGCCTGGGAAATACTAGGGKTAATAGTTCATGTGTAACCATCAAAGGTCCAGGATCCAATACCCATGGAGAGCTTGAGAGAGGGAGAGAGAGAGTCTATTTTCATCCTATTTGCTGAAAGTATGACAAATTTTCTCACCAAGGTAGATTTTTTCATTGCCATTCATTGTTAGTGGAAGCTCCCCACTCTGCCTATGCAAACCAAAATATTGCCTTCTGGTCACCTAGTTACAGATTTTGCAGCAGGTTATAAGGCTTTTGAACTTTGTCTGTAACCCTACTTCACCAGGACATATCAACTATTAGTCAGTTTATGTATGGGTCTGCACAGGTAGTAAGAGAAAAATATTATAGCTGAGATCCACTGTGAGTCTAAGGAAACCAAATTCTCATGATAATATTAATTCTGATTTAAAGGAAATATTTGGAGATGGCTTCTTTCACTGGATGAATTGTACTATGGAAACTCCTTAGCCATCACATTTGCATTGTTTTCGTGTTTGGGATATTACCAGTCTGTTGGGTTGGCATTAAATTTCTGTTTATGAGGAAAGAGAATCAGACAAAAACAACCTCTGAATTATCATAGAAACATCTCTCTTAAGCTTGATTTCAACCCAAAGAAGTATAAAGAATACCAGCATACTTATTTAAAGTGTGGATATATGTCTGCGCATCTGTTGGGATCAAGCTTTCAAAAAACTCTTTGTCAGTAGCCATCTGATACATAAATGGCTTTGTTTACAGCAAAATGCTGGCATAAATAAATAGGAATATTGAACCAGAACAATTGCCTTTAGCAGCCAGTGCTGTAAATCATACACAAGCTGTCATCATGAGTTGAAACACGTCTGCATATTTAGTACCATGTTTAGCTTGCCTAATCAGAACAATATGTAAACCGTTAGTGCAGGGGAGAGCTTGCCAAGCCAAAAATTATTTACAAGTTGCATTTTGTGTTTCTGGAAATTTTCAACAAAGCGGAGAGGAGAGGAGAGGAGAG